>CM032230.1:104182500-104625000 GCA_019009955.1 Riptortus pedestris | reverse complement strand
TTACTGAAGGCCGAACACTAAAAAAATGAAAATATCTCGGTTAATTATCAAGATAGCGAAATCAAACACATAACAACATTTATAGAACATTATATTTGCAACAAGATTGGTTCTATATAATTTTTCGATTCAACGCATAATAACGGAGAATTTAGTATTTTCGAAATCACTCCCATCTAAGCCACCCTTCTCACTGGTCGGATTTCAGCCCTTAACAAACGTGATCTTTCTTTTTACACAAAACGATTAAATAACAAGTTTGATAACGATTAAACCAAAATTGCGACCGCTAGACTGATAACAGAGAAATATATAAATATATACACAATATATATATATATATATATATATATATATATATATATATCTTTATATATATAATTCTACTGTACGTGTGTATGTCACTGAACTCCTCCTAAACGGCTGGACCGATTTGAATGAATTTTTTTGTATTCGTTTGGGTGACGCCCTGGATGGTTTAGCGTCACAAATCAGCCCGGCAGATGTAGCTGGAGTGGGGGTCGTAAGGAAGTCCTAAAATTAAAAATGGCGATATTTCGTTTCCTATTAGTTTTTCGGCAAATATGCACATGTTAAAAATTGGTTATGTTGTTATTACCTTTTTTTGTATTCACTTTTATCCTATAACTAAGTATAAACGTTGATTGGTGTTATTTCTAAATACAGAATAGTAAAATTATATTATTTGTTTTTCATTTCATACTTTGTTTAATATCCTAATTGGTTGAAATATCAAGTAGCACAACGTCTGTCTTGTCCGCATATATGCATATACAATTTTGAACGGACCTCATTTCCGTCAAATACTAGGTTGGATCTATGGATATTTGAAGACATTTTTTTGAAAATCACGTTATGAGTACAACCTGAATATCTGATTTCCTTTAAGATCAACTAAAACAGAACGTGTCTAAATTAATGGGGAAACAAGTTGCAAATGAACATTTGTTATCGAACTTTGTTATTGTCCAATATATTGTCCTGCATGGAAAATGCTAATATGTCGACCTATCTCGATTACTATTCAGACATTCACGAAACAAAAATGATCCTACTAATCACCGAATGTACTTCTGAAAACAAATAGTTACACCAAAAACCCCCCGGCTCCTCGCATTACGGACGAAGGGGGTTGAAAGAAGAGAGAGCGGAGGAAGAGAGTGAAAAGCAGATGACAGACAATGGAAATAAACAACACTTTCCACTTTAGCTTAAGTAGATGTCAAAAACAATGGGAGCCTCAAGCCGAATTCTCACGACAGTGACCCCCCCAGTGCAGCCTACTCTTTAATGTCCCTCCGGGGCACGAATACCCAGAAAAGGACGATATAATTTTCGTTCGTGAATTTGGAAAATGTCTAATTCAATTAAGAACGATTACTGTTTAAAACAGTAAAATGTAATTAAGTGTTTATTTCATGATTAGCAAATTTAATTACGTAATTTGGAAGGAAGACAGATTCGCAATAATTCTCTCCTCGTTGTTAAATTTTATTCCTCACCAGGGATTCAAGATGGTTTAAACCCTTTTTAATATTATATCAAACTGTTGTTATTTATGTATAATATAAACTACAAGTAAATTTTCGAGTTTGTGCATTTGGCTCAAATGTTTTTTGTTTTTTTTTTAACTTTTACTGACCTTTTGTTTAGAGCTGAACTCGGTGTTTTCTGTATTTGTTATTCGTGGACATTACTCCTAGCTTATTTTAACCACCTAACAGATAATTTAAAAATAAAAAAGTCCGTCACCCAGGAGCTGCGTAAACTAAGCAGATTTCCCACGTGAAGTTATACAATAAAGAAATTTGAGAATAGAGAGTCAAACAGTTACGAGAACGGCCCGAACTAGCTCTTGACGGAAACTCACGACTAGACCCGAAGTTAGCCGAACTCATCTCAGAAGCTGAAAACAGAAAAATGCAAATATCTCGGTTAATATTCAAGATAGATTCAATAAATGTAAATAACACTATTTATAGTAAATTTAATTTGCAATAAGATTGGTATATAATTTTTCTATATAATATTTCGATCCGATGCATAATAACGGAGATATTTTGAATTTTTGAAAATACCCCCGTCTAAACCCCCCCTCCCACTGGTCCGATTTCAGCCGTTAACGAACTTGATCTTCCTTTTTACATAAAACGATTAAATACCGAGTTTGGTGACGATTAAACAAAAATTGCGACCGCTAGAGTGTTAACAGACACACACACACACACACACACACACACACATATATATATATATATATATATATATATATATATATAGTTTTGAACGGACCTCATTTTTGTCATCTCCTGGGTAGTATCGATGGACATTTGAGGAAATTTTTCGAAAATCGCGTCATGAGTACGACCTCAATAGCTGATTTCCCTTAAGGGAAATCTACTAAAAAATCAGGTGTTCCGATAACTAAAGAAACGTTACAATAAAAAATCCATCACAAAACACCGGGGAGTAGTAGCAGAGAGTAAACTAAGCAGATTTCCCATGTGATGTTTGACACACTAGTGATCTCACTATTGTACGCGGACATCATTGTCTTCAAGGAGAATTGTAAATTTGCCTACATCCTGGACCCATCGATAAGGTACGAGAGCAACGACCCTGATCAAGCAGAGAAGATCCACCAGGAAAAGAAAAATATTTATGAGAAATGTACTAAATTTTACTATGTACAGACATTTTTTGACGAGGTGGGAATAGACATGAAGGTTCTTCAAACCTTGGTCGAGGTTATCATTATTGATACTTTAGGAATTATTTACCACCATATACTTTAATTTTAGCATTGACCAGTGATCTTATTATAAATCGACGGATCATGTTATTCCAATAATAGAGTTTCTAATTTATATCTAGTGACATACACCTTTTAGGTTGCTGACTGTGTTTATTTTACTTAATATTTTATTTATTTAGCTGGCTAAATATAATATGTATTGTTTTACTGTTGTCCAAGGGATTGACTTCAGTTGCTGTGTGCTTCACCATCTCAATGTAATTGAGCAGCCCCACAAACTGTATATAAATTTGTAAAATAAAGTGATTCTCTTCATACTTCTATGTAACATGCTAATGACTATGAAAATCTGACTGAAAACAAGAAAATACGAATTACTAGCTTAGTATTTGAGTTATGAAAGTAATGCATAAAACAACAATTGTATAGCAACAGTAATGTAAGAAGATTGGTTCTAGTAAATTTTACGATCCGAACCATAATCCCAACCCCTTTATTTCAGATCCAATTTCATCCAATACACATAAGATCTTTAGTGATGGCAGAAACGGTAAAATATCGAGTATAGTATAGTTCAAATAAACATTTTCCAGACAAGAACGCTATATTGTAATTGGCGACGTCACCACACGACAAATTTTCGTTTTTAGCAGATTTCCCTTGGGGGAAATCAGCTATTGAGGTCGTACTCATGACGCGATTTTCGAAAAATATCCTCAAATGTCCAACGATCCTACCCAGGAGATGACGAAAATGATCCGTTCAAAATTTTATATATATATATATATATATATATATATTTGTTTGTTAACGCTCTAGCGGTCACAATTTTTGTTTGATCGTTACCAAACTCGATATTTAAACGTTTTATGCAAAAAGACAGATCAAGTTCGTTAATGGCTGAAATCGGCCCATAGTGGGGGGGGGGGTTAGAGGGGCGGGGGAGTTTCGAAAATTCGAGATATCTCCGTTACCAAACGTCGGATCAAAAATTGGTATAGAACCAATCTTATTGCAAATTAAATTTACTATAAATATTATTCTATACATTTATTCTCTATCTTGAATATTAACCGAGATATTTGCATTTTTATGAAATGTGGGCGTATAACGGACGATTGAGTTTCCCGCCAAAAGCTAGTTCGGCCAATTCCTAAACTGTTCGGCCCTCGAATGGAGATTTCTCTATACTATAACTTCACGTGGGAAATCTGCTTAGTTTAAACAGCCCCTGCGTGACGGACTTTTATCAATGTAATTACATAAATTATGAGGAGGGGTTAATGAGAGACAATTCCAAATGCTTAAAAGACTTATAACGTAATTTGATATAAATTAAACATTTTTAGTTAGAACCTGGTATCCTATTCTCTACAATCCACGGACTTTTCTCGCAAATAAAGGTCTCGTGTATATTTGTATAATAGCTATATTACTTAAATTTGATATTTTGTGATCGACAAAAATTGCTACTTAATTCCATTCAGAAATGCACATCATTATCTCAGGCAGCTCCCAGCTATAATATGGGAACCCAGTAAATTAAGGCGTTGGTCTTAATTTAGCAACGTAAACCTAGGTTCTTATGTTCGATTCTCACCTTGGCAATAGGTATTCATATATGTAAGAACTCATTAAATAAAATCCTTAGTCCCACCTACTAGAAAAGAGTAACCAATAGATAACCCGTCCCGATTAGCCTTAGTACCACAAATTGGACCTTAATAAATAATAAATAAAACACACGAAAAATCAAAACAAAACTGAATCATTAATGAAACGCATAGGCGTAAGAAAACTAGAAATGTTGACTGAATAACTTGACAACCACCAAGAAAGATGACCATGATGAATGAAATATTACAAGAATTAAGTCAAAGGTACTTCTAAAAGTGTGGTTTTTACAGTTTTTCCCTTCCTCCTTCCTCCCATTATATCTCTCGCCCTTTCTCTCTCGCGCGCGCACAATCTCCCTTCTCTCTTTCCCTCCCCCTGTCATTCTCTCTCTCTCTCTCTCTCTATCTCTCCACTTCCTTAATTAAATTTAAAGTTGTAACCATAATTAGCCAGTGAGATACCTTGGTAAGCGATGGCTGTTTTAAAGAGCAGCGACCTCAAACAGCTTAGCTCGTTTGAGCCGAATGTATTACCACGGGCTGTTGAATACACTTTCCCCAAATTACCTAGTCCATTTTAAACTGCCGAGTAATATGGCCCTCCGGCTTGCCATAAATTTATTATGGATATATGAACTGGAACAACCTCGCCAATTCTAATTATGAAAATACGCCTTCAACAAAACGCTTATTTATATTATTGTAGATAATTAGAAATTACAACGTTAATTTAAAATAAATAATGATGACAGCAATATATGAACCGGGATGCTCATTTACACTTGTATAATATATTGACCAAATACTTTATATGTATTAATGCAAAGGCCGTGATAAACCACTCGTAAACACTATAGTTTCAAATATTTTTAAAAAAGAAAACTAAAACATTTATGAAATTAAGAGATTTCTGTAAATCTCGAAATTATTATGCCATTATTGTGCCCCCAAGTTACAGTTCTCTGTGTAGACCCTATTGCATTAATCATAAGTATGGCAATATCGCCAAAATCCAAGACTCTATTTCTTCACTAATATCAAAAATTAAAAGTCCGTCACGTAGGGGCTGCGTAAACTAAGCAGATTTCCCACGTGACGTATTACAATAGAGAAATCTGCCTACTAATAATAGCAGTAGTAGTAAGGACGGCTGTAGTTATGGAAATGGCCGCCCTAGGTCTCGGCGGAAAGTCCCGAACATCGCCGACTCCTGCTGACCACACACACAATACAAATGCAAATATCTCGGTTAATATTCAAGATACAGAATAAATGTATAGAACAATATTTATAGTAAATTTAGTTTACAACAAGATTGATTCTTTACAATTTTTCGATCTGGCGCATAATAACGGATATATTTCGAATTTTCAAAAATCCCCCCTATAATCCCCCCCCCCACTGGTCCGATTTCAGCCTTTAACTTGATCTTTTTTTTTTACATAAAACGATTAAATTTTGAGTTTGGCAACGATCAAACAAAATTGCGGCCGCTAGAGCGTTAACAGATATATATATATATATATATATATATATATATATAATTTTGAACGGACTTCATTTTCGTCATCTCCTGGTTATTCGTTGGACATTTAAAGAAATTTTTCGAAAATCGCGTCATGAGTACTACCTCAATAGCTGATTTCCCTTAAGGGAAATCTGCTAATATTAAAAATCGTAATATTTACATACGATTTATTACTTGTATTACTAAGCAAACTTATTTGATACGAGTATCCTCAACTACAGTGTACATTAAGGCTGTTAATTATAATTAATTTTCATATACTTAAAGCGGGGCTTAAGAGAAAGCTTCTAAAATCAGAATTAAACCTGTAGTGGAATAATAGTGTGTGGCCAAGATGGTTCCAGTCCAGACAGATTCTATAGTTTGTCTAATTAAAAAAAAAAAAAAATGTAACACTAATATATCGAATTTTGTTAAGATTAAACAAACATTGCGACCGTTAGAGCGGTAACAGACAATTATATATATATATATATATATATATACACATACATACACACACCAAACTATTATACCTACTCTTACAGCTTACTTCGCTGCCAAAGCGGAGACAGATGTTTAAAGTACTAATTTACAATTCTTCGAGGAGGTTTGAAGGACTTTTATTTAATATTCCCAAGTAACCAACCTCAATAGCTACTTTTTAAAAAAAGAAAAACCACTAAAAAAGGTTATTAGTTACAGAATTTTAACGAAGTCTACAAAAATATTGATCGGAGTAAACTCATAACAGAGAAATTCACTTTTATGTCTGAACTTATTAAACATCAAAACATGGAAAAGATAATTCCAAACAGAAATGGAAGAGATTTAATCTAAATATTGCTACAGCAATCACTTTATTTCGTTTTAAGATGATTACTCTTCAAAACGAAAAGTGTACAAATTGAATTGTTTCTCTTCGAAAGAGAGGAGTGTAAATATAATTCAAGCTTGGTAAATTTTTAAAATGTAAAGAACCTTCTCTTCAAGTGTCCAAAAAGAGATGGGTTTTAAATAAAATCATTTAAAAAGGGAAATGTCGAGCAAAGCCTTGTTCACTAACTTCTCGTTTTTCATTTTTGTTTCGTAACTTTTTCCTTTTTCTTTTTTTTTAGTTTCAAAACACAACAATCGGAATTAAAACTGTATAGATATATAACTGGTCTTTGTAAAGTCAAACAGATACAAGGGAGAACTATATGCTTGAAATAAAAAAATGCGCGAATGTGCTTTATAGAAAATTACAATAATAAGACCTATAAAGAGTTTTGGAAATGTAATTTGCTTATTATTATTGCCCAGTTGTCTTAAAAACCTTTCTACAAGAGTATGTCATCATGACAGAATGATCCGAAAATATGTAAGCTACGAATATTAGTTACAGATGTCCAGTTATTTGTAAAGCGAATCTACTAAATTAAACAAAAATAATAAAAAGCACTTACTTCACCATGAATAAAATAATGAAAATTACAAAAAATAAAATCCAATATTTTCAACTTCATATTCGGGAGTAAATCACCATGTAAATAACTAGTCGCCGTTACTCAGGGATGTTTTTTCGGAATCAGATTTTACTAGAAAGAATTAAATTTCTTCAGTCATTGAAGTGTTAAATTTTTCAAAATTTAGCAAAAGTATGGCAGGAAATAGAAGGGGGAGGGGAGTACTGAAGGCAGAAAACAACAAAGTACGAATAACTCAATTAATACTTCAGAAACGAAAAAAAAACATACAATAACAACTGTAGAACATTAAGAGTTTAACACAATAGGTTTTATAACAATTTTCGATCCGACTCATAATAACGGAGATATTTTGAATTTCCGAATCCCCCCTCTTAACCCCCAAAATTCCAGTTCCGATTTCAGGGCGTAGCAAATATGATCTTTAGCCTCGCCTGAAACGGTTAAGTCAGGTCAAATAAATGAAAAGTAAAATGAAGTACTAAAGATCTCTTGAAAAAAATATTTTGTATTTAAGTTTAGAATAAAGTGCTTCATGATATAGCAGCTTGTTTTCAATATGACATGAGTAGGAGTAAGGGTTTACTGAAGTCAGAAATCTAGAAAATCCAACTATATCAGTTAATATGCATAAGTGAACATCTGTAAATAACAACATTTAAAGGGTAAAGTTTCAATAAGATTGGCCCTGTATTTTTTCGAAATACCCCCTCTCCCAATCGTCCATTCTAGCCGATAAAGAACTTAATATTTAGATTTACATGAAACGCTTATACGTTGAAGATAATATAAAAGCGGCCAAGCTCGGCCCTTCAGTTAGTTTGTTTTCAGTTCTCTTCAAGTGAATAACAGTGGGTCCAGTGCAGCTTTAGTGAACAGATCATTTTAGTTGCATTGCGGTAAAGTGTTTTATGCGAAGAGCAGTGTAGTGCCGTGTTTCTATAAAGAACAGTGCAGTGCCGTGTTTCTATAAAGAACAGTGCAGTGCTGTGTTCTTTGTGAACATCAGTGCAGTACCGTGTTTGTGTGAACTTCAGTAATCTTGAGTTATGTACTGTGCAATAAGAAATGAAGTTATCAGTCCATACTGTGAGTAATAGTTAAGAACTATTTACCAATTGTGTAGTGCATTGTCAAGTAAATTGCGCAGTGATAAAGCTTGTGTGTTTAATTATGCAACCCAAAAGAACTCTAATAAACGACGATTATTATTTTTGTAATAAACGTAAATATATAGGTTTGAACGAACTTCAGTTTCGTCCTAGGAAGGTTTTTAAAAATCGCGTCATGAATGCAACGTCAAACAACCTCAATATCTGATTTCTCTTAAGATCGAGTGCTAGAATATAGTATACTAATACTACCACAGTAACCACACATCACTAAGGCTATGAGTTAACACGTACCTACGCCACTTGACATGGATCTACGCACTAGTGTTGATGAAAGATGAGATAGGAGAAAGTTCAACAAGATGTAGATGAAACAACAAAGACGGCCTAGGAGGAAAATACAGAGGAGCGGATATTATGATGTAGCAGACCTGAGGAGAAAGGTGATTGATGAAGAGAGTATTGGCAGCAACAGATTGCTACTCCAAGCGGTAGTCGATTAAACTAAACTTCCAAAAAGGTAGTCTCTAATCCTTTTCAAGAACACGTCTGAGAAATTACAATCAATACTTTAATATTAGCTTTTATCATAAAACTATCCATTTGATTGAACATTTACTTAAATATTTTATAAAATACACTCCGTAATAATTCAAGAGTAAACTACATTTATCAAACAGCTTGATTGCTTTAGTTGAGAAGATAAAATATGTATAATTTCCTAGGCAGTTCCAACTAATTAAAATTGAAAAATGTAAACTGTAAATGTATAAACCAATCAATTTAA
This sequence comes from Riptortus pedestris, assembly GCA_019009955.1. NCBI lineage: Eukaryota > Metazoa > Arthropoda > Insecta > Hemiptera > Alydidae > Riptortus > Riptortus pedestris. The sequence continues at coordinate 104,615,733 of CM032230.1, read as the reverse complement.
TTATTTCTATGTATTCATTTTAAGTAGGTAGCTATTTATTTTCAACTGACTTGTCTACAAGGGAACAGCCAATGAAGGGAGCTATTGATTATTACATTTAAATAACTTTTAAGGGGATTTAAGCATGTTTATCCAATAAGAGGATTTCCCTTATGGAAACCAGCTATTGAGGTTGTCTCAAGTGCTATTAGAAATATTCTTCACATATCCATCGATCCTACGTAGGAGATGACAAAAATGAGGTCCATTCAAAACTATATAAATGTCTGTTATCGCTCTAGTGGTCGCAATGTTTGTTTGATTGTTACCAACCTCGATATACAAATTAAAGGTGGGGGGAGGTCGAAAATTCAATTTCCGTTATTATGAGGCGGGCCAAAAAATTGAATAAAACCAATCTTGTTGTAAATAATATAATTTTGATCTCAAATATTAACCGAGTTATTTGCATTTTTAATTTCCAGCCTTTACCTAACTAAAACCCCCACTTTTAATCATAGCACGTAAACAATAAAACATAATAAAACGTCTAAATATCATAGAACGTCTTATTTCAATCTCCAATACCAAATATTGTTTTGAATAAATTATTGTTATATATATATATATATATATATGTGTGTGTGTGTGTGTGTGTGTGTGTGTGTGTGTGTGTATGTGTCTTTGTCTGTCTGTGTATAGTATTTACAGGCTCGTGAACAGCGATTGTAATTACATTACTCCAAGAGAAAGAAAATCATCTCAGTTTTTTCAATATCTGATCTCTGCGTAGATACAAGAATAACACATTTCGGATCAGCTCCAAAAAAAAAAAAATGAACCAGACTTCTAGAATTAAATTAATTCTTTAAATTTGTCTCATTAGTCCCACCCAGCCTTGTAAAGAGTAGTAACCTGTAGATAACCCGTCCCAATTAGCCTTAGTTGTAAAAACTGGGAGTTGATAAATAATTTAATTAAAAAATTGTAAACGCCCTGTAAATTTAGGAAGTTGTCATGGGGATAATATGAACGGTATTAGCATTAATTACAACCATTTTCATTAAATAAAATTCTTAATCCCTGAAGTTAACCCGTCCCAATCAGCCTTAGTTGCTAAAAGTGGACGTTAATAAATTATTTAAATCACAACAATTAAATTGCTAAAAGTGGACGTTAATAAATTATTTAAATCACAACAATTAAATGGATAAAGTAAGGGATACTAATAAGATGTGGGCTTACCTAATATCTCTACTGTGTGTATTTGATCCCTGTTGTCACCATCTCCTATCTGGCAGACGTAGTCACCGGCATCTTGGGGCATTAGATCAGAGATCTCCAGGTTGAAACCTTCGACCAGTCTAAACCTCGAGTCTCTAGTTACCATGATTTTATCGGCTGTCAGCACTGACGACCCTCTCCGCCAGAGAAGGACGTAGTTCCCTGGGGAAAAAAATACTTCAATTAAAAAAAATAAAAATAATGTAACAGCAATATATATAAGTAATTGTAAAATAAAGAACGAATTAGCTAAAGCATACGTTTTAAAATTCCGTCAACGGTATGCATATTTTCCACAGACAACCCGCATCTCGGCATATATTTTTTATTTCTAAAAAAAAGGTTAAAATCACATGAGCAGACGTAGAGATTTACTACCGTTGAATGAAACGGTTAAACGTACACTGAATAATTCGATTTAGAATTTGATTTATTTATTTATGGAAATGCACTTTCAAAAGTCAAGAATTGTACAAAGTCAAATAACAAAATAAAATAAATAACAGGTAACAAACAAGTAACAATAAGAAATAATAAAAGACAATAACCAGTAACAAAAGTAATATAAGTAAGCATTTTATAAATGAACATAATACTAAATTCAAGTAATTACGATCAGAATAAAAGGTTTCGAATTATGGCCGTGAAATCTGAATTGGTGACGTTATTATTAAATTATCATAGTTAATATCCGTTGAATAAAATATATGCTTAGAACTATCGTACAACCGTAGGTTTATTGAAGGCTGGAAATTAAAACAATTCAAGTTATCTGAGTTAATATTCAAGAGATAAAACGTGAAAAAGGTGTTAATTTTGTCATAAGATTACTTATATACAATTTTTTGATCGGACTCAAAATAATCTAGATTCTTTTAAATTTTCTTCCCCTCCCCCTCTAACCCCATCCTCCCATCCACTATTATCAGACCTTCATCATTAGTTTTACATAAAACCAGTTGCGATCAAACAATCATTGCCACAGCTAGAATGGTAACAGGCAAGTAAGTAAATATATATTTGTCTGTTAGTGTTTTACCGGTCGTAATTTTTATTTGATCGATACTGAACTCTATATTTAAACGTTTTATGCAAAAATAAAGATCTCGTTCGTTAATGTCTGAAATTCGAACAGAGGGAGGGGAGGAGTGCGGGTTTAGAGGAGGAGAGGGATCGAAAATCCTTAACATCTCCGTTATTACACATCATATCGTACTATTATATAAAATCAATCTCCCAATGTTCTATAAATGTTGTTATGTACGTTTTTTCACTATCTTGATTATTAACCGAGATATTTGCATTTTTTAGTTTTCTGCCTTCAGTAAACCCCCACTCCTGCACATGTCACATTAACAATAAGCTGTTATATTATGCAGCACTTTATTTGAAGCCTAAATACCAAATATTGTTCTCAATGAACTTTTACTTCTTTGAGATAAATTCAAATACGTGACACACGCACACATATGTACATACTAGAGAGCAAATACTTTTCCAGAGTGCTTTAACACAAGTTTCCTCAGAAAGACAGTGTAAAACGTCATGCTATTTCTTAAAATAACTCTTTGAACTATTAATCGCAAACATTTAAAGTACATAGTTAGAGTAGTTTATGAAGGTGCGTGTTCCCTTATCGTGCCCAGAATACATTATAATTTTTTCAATATATCGTTTTCAGCAAACTGACTCCAGATAAGGGTTTATATGGTCCGTAGCTTGCTCACATTAGCGACCAACATGCACCCTTATAATTCAGTGGCTTGGAGTCCCTTTCCGGGAAGGAATAAAAATAAAGGAATTTTATCAGATAGTTTAAAAAAAAGTATGTATGCGTTTCACGTCCTTAGATTCTTCTTTTTATTCTCTCTCTCTCTCTCTTTCTCTATTCCAATTTATTCTTAAATTTATTTATGTTACACTGAAAGACCTTAGTAGATTAACACGGGTCTCTTTCAACTTATTATGGACTTCATTTACCTCGGCAGAAAAAAAAGCGTGTACCCAGAAACAGTGTTAACTAATTACAACATTCCTGAGTAATAATTGATCTCTTACACGTCCTTTTATTTCTTAGAGGAAATTCATCTAGACTATTAATTAAGTCTTATTATAGCACTATCTTTTGTATTTACAAATTTAACATCTGTAGCTACAATTCTGTCAGTGTCTTTAGTTCATCATACAAAGGGACCCAGTTAGCCGTATCACATTGTAAACTTAGGCGAGTTCGATTCCCGGCAGGGCAATAGGAATTTATTTAGTGACAGACTCATTAGATAAAATCTTTAGTCCAAACCTGGTAGGGAAAGGGTGTTAACCTGTAGACTCGTCACCATTTGCCGTGAAAGCACAAAGAGGACCTTAATAGTAACAGATATATAAATTTTAAAGCGCAAAACAACAACTATTTAACAAAATCAATAATTTAATTCGTAGCGTTATAATTTTGGACCATATAGTTTTAAGAAGTTTATCTTCATCCATTGCTACGTTAAATAATATATTATAACAATACTGTTCAATAAATAGTAATACTAAGAGGTAGCGGGGTCTTACTGGTAGCTTAAAAAACGAAAATACAAATAAATTAGTAAATCTTGACGTTAATAAAAAGGTATAGACCAAGAATTGTGTGGAAATACTTCATCAACAATAACACAATAAAATAATGTTAAATGTTATTTATTCACTTTGTGTTACTATGGCTATTGGGGGCGGGTTATCTACAGGTTACCACGCATTTCTAACAAGGGGGAGGAACTAAGGACTTTATTTAATGAGTTCGCCAATAATTTGTTCCTATTGCCCAGACTCGAACGAATCCAATACGCCACTCTAGGTTTACCATGTGGTATTAAGACCAACGCGTTAACTCCCATGGATAACCTGAGCCCCTAAAATATATGCGGTTGTGTAGGTATGTGTTAGGTAGTATTGAAATCTCCTGAAATGGATCCACATGAAGTGTAAAACATGTAGAGAGGATGAATAAATGCGTTGAAGAAGAGATGTGTGGTTTTATTGCCAAATGACCTTTTGTTGTTTTAATCAAATTGGAAAGGGACAGAGTCAAAACAATAATAATTTTTGCATTAAGACTGATGATATTTGAGGTTGAGAGTTTTAAGACTACTCTAAACCCCAATCCTTCTAATCTGATTTTGGACATTAACTAACTGAACAATTAGTTTTACATGAAATTTGTTAATTTCATTTCATTTCCCCAGTTTGGGAGAAAACTGCTAAAACTATTTATGCCCCACTGAATGTGTGGTCCAAATTGTAAGCAACATCTTTGTTTGTAGTTTAATGGTAAGAATTTTGGTACTTCTAGCTGTTGCTAATATAATCAAAAAATGATAGATTTGCCTTCTACAGGTGCTTTACGAAAGGTATTACCAACATTTTTGTATTAAATAATAAAACTTCTGCATATACAGAATCAATCAGTTTAGTTCTTGCCCATGGCTCATTTTATTTAAAGAGTCCGTCACTAAAAAAATTCTTATTACCCTGGCGGAACTCGAACTCACCACTTTAGGTTTGCCATGTGAGGTTAAGGCCAACGCTTTAACTCACTTGTCTAATCTGGATTCCTCGATATTATTAAGACAGTAGCATATATAATTTAGCTCAGATTATCTAACATTCCCGGCGTTGCTCGGGAAATCATTAGGGTCGGAATTATGATGGTATTTTTTTGGCAAGCCTTTACTATGAACAGTATTTTTACATTTCCCAACTCAATGTTTAGGGATATACCTGAATAACTAGTAGCTTCGCTCAGTTATAGAATTGTTTATAGACTTAAAGAATAAAAACAGATACAATAGTTGTCTAAACAAACAACTCCATTAACAACGCGAGTTTGCTTACATCGTCAAATTGTGCATTCGCCCACAATTTGGCACCGTGAACAGTTTGAAAGTGGAATAGAGTAAAAGAAGACTTAGGCTTCGTTAGATTGACTGGCGGGATATATCAAAGTCAAGATTCCACTCCAACGCCTCTCCCTTTAAACCGGTAACTCCACTCGCTTTTTTCTAGGACCTTGTAAGTTGTATTTTTATATATCTACAAAAAGAACAATTATTTTTAAAAAACAAAGTAATTATGGAAAATTCCAGAAGGTTGCAGACTAAATTTGTAGTATGGTATCCACATTAATGGAATAATCATGTCGATAACAACCAGACCTCCTGTAGAAACAAAGAAACAGAATATTAACAGTGTTCGGCAAAACGCCCAAATTACTAGGATAATGGAATTCGATAATAACAATCCCGACATTGATAAAGTATTATGTGGTGATAGGCTTTCAGGAAATCTAATATACCAAGAAGATCAGAACCATATAATTTTAAGAGGGAGGGGCGGGTTAGAAATAACTGTCTACATTAATAATTAAGATATCTATAGATCGCGGCAACCGATATTTGGGGGAAACAGAGAACCACTTTATTGTACAAATGTTTATACAGTTTGTGGGGCTGCTCAATTACATTGAGATGCTGAAGCACACAGCAACTTAAGTCAATCCCTAGGACAACAGTAAAACAATACATATTGAATTTAGTCAGCTCAATAACTAAAATAAACACAGTCAGGAACCTAAAAGGTGAATGTCACAGGATAAAAATTAGAAACATCGTATTGTACTAACATGATCCGTCGATCTATAATAAGGTCACTAAATATAAAATTAAAATATATGGTGGGAAATAATCCCTAAATTATCAATATTGATACCCTCGACCAAGGTTTGCAGAACCTTCTTGTCTATTCCCGCCTCGTCAAAAAATGTCTGGGTACGTTTAGGGACCGTTCCTCGGGCACCGAACCACAAGCCTTTCACCAGAAAATCCCGCTCCCCAAATGATTCCCTGAATTTTTCCGAGTAAAATTTAGTACATTTCTCGTAAATATTTTTCTTTTCCTGGTGGATCTTCTCCACTTGATCAGGGTCGTTGCTCTCGTACCTTATCGTTGGGTCCAGGATGTAGGCAAATTTACAATTCTCCTTGAAGGCAATGATGTTCGCGTATCTCGTTGACCCTGCGTCATCGATTATGTTACAACTTTCTTATTTATCTATAATAGGATCACTGGTCAAAGCAAAATTGAAATATATGGAGGGAAATAATCCCTAAAGTATCAATAATGATACACTCGGCCAAGGTGAATAGTACTTCAGGTGATTATCGATTTACATATGTTCGATTATTAGGAACATGAAAATTGCTAATAGCAGTAGCCATCTGGATGAAGTATAAGGGAGTACCTTTCAAAATCAGCTGAAGTGATTGCATAGTGGACATCTAATAGAGCAATAACAGCATAATTCAATAATTTTAAGGGTAGTTTGAGTCGACCATTTAAAAAAAAATATTAAAATGCCCTTGAATCTCTGAGATTAATCTGATATGTGTTGGGGGAGGGTATGGGGCGACAGTGCGGTGGGGAGGGGATGATTCTGATTTTACGTGGTCATTTCACCGGAACCAGTTTAATATTTATTCATTTCATATTTTACAGGTGAACATGGAAAATGAGACTAATTCTCGGATTCTTCTGGCTGACACAGATAAATAGTATTTAATTTCAGATAGCAAATAAATCATTAGGAAAGAGGGGGTTAGCTAAACATTAAATCTAAAATTAGATATAAAAATAGGTTTGAATGCTCTACAAATCAATGAAATCATACGGGAAATGTGCACGTCACTATGATTGAAGTACAACACGCCCAAGTCAAAGCAATCTATAAATGCATTGCATGTTCAACTGCAGGGGGATGACCCACCGTCAATACACCGTCAGCCAACATCCACTCTGATTGAATGGACGGAGACTCTGATGTTGTCTAAATCGATCTTGCTTTGCCCCAACCCCATCGGGTTGACCGCCCCGGGGGCCAATATAGGAAAGGGAACAAACGAAAGGAAATGACAGGCGCAATCCAACTGAGGAACACAGTGGGGGCATGTTGTCTGGGGATTTGGCTGCCTCATGACAGTTCTGCCTTGGGGGTTGTTTGGACGAACTGGGGGGGGGGTTTAGATAGCGGGTACCTACAGCATATGCTCACAACGTTTGTTGATATTCCTCAAGACGATGAGCATTTTTAGCAACAGCATAATGTGGTTTAACATTGATTTTCCTATACACAACCTGTTTCGATGAAGTAAATATTAGTTTTCACTCTTTAAATTAAAAAGTCTGCCACGAAGGGCTGAGTAAACTAAGCAAAATTTCCACGAGTGCTACGTACCTTCATTTACTTAAAAAAAGTAAAAGTTCATTGAGAACAATATTTAGTATTTATGCTTCAAATAATGTGCTTCATAACATAGCAGCTTATCGTTAACATGACACGAGTAGAAGTGGGAGTTTACTGACGACCAAAAATTATAAAATGAAAATATCACGGTTAATAATCAAGATAGTGAAAATACGCACATACAACATTTACAGAACATTATATTTGCAATAGGATTGGTTCTATACAATTTTTCGATCCGACGTATAGTAAAGGAGATATTTTGACTTTCGGAAATCCCCTCACTAAACCCCCCTCCTACTGGTCCGATTTCAGCCATAAAACGAAGTTGATCTTTCTTTTTAAATAAAACGCTTAAATATCGAGTTTGGCACGATCAAACAAAAATTGCGAACGACAGGAACAGTGGCGTTCGAGTGGTTCTATCGTCGGTTCTTAGAAGTTCTATCATCCGTTATTGGAAAAAGAAACCAAACCGGACACTCTACACACAAAAACTAAGGGCATGATATCAACAGACTATTTTTGGCCCATTCATTTTCATAGTTCCAAGAATTTGAGGTTTTCTCTTATTGTGAGGTCAGAAAGAAAGAAAGAAAACTTTTTATTTTGACCCAATACAACAAAGGTATTATACACAAATTGTTCCATTTTTTTTTTTACAAAATTAAGATATTTTGGTACAACCTCGGACGTAGTCGTCCTTCAGTAGTTGCACCTAAATTGTAATGAGTGACTCCACTTGACATCGGAAGGCTGCCATGATATTTCCTCACAAGTTGTTGAAAGTGAACTGAAATAGGAGCAACCTCCAATTCCCTGTGGGTTTGGCTGCTCCTAACAAACCAGGAAGCATTTGCTGCTATCCGAAGTACTTTGCTCTGGAAGGACTGTAGTTTGTTTTTGTGTATGTTGCTGATGCCCAGCCAGACTGGGCATGCACATGTTAATAAAGGTGGTATAATTTTTTTGTAAATTGTGAGGTCAAAAATACTGTGAGGTCAAAAATGCGATGAGCTCAAAACAGCTGAAAAATATTCTTTCATGAAAAGGTATTGCTAAGCTTAGGTATTCACAGGTAGGATATTGCTAAGCTTAGTCCCACAATCAATTTATTTTTTGAAGCCAATAATTTTCTATCGATTCAGGGATTCAACTAAAGCGTGATGAAATCGGGATGGCAACATTGGAATTACATAAATAAGTTGTAATGATATAAAACTTCTTTTTGGGTGTACTTATCCATGATATTTATTATACGTCTCATGACTTTTTGATTCAAACAGGTTGCATGATGTACAACATATGGTCTCAAAACAGTATATAAAAACGCTTAGTATACAGAACAATGCAAAAAAAAAAAAACAATACGACCAACAGTTCATACATATTAGCCTCAGCCATTACAAAGAAATGTTGATTAAAATGAACGAGAGAAACATACGTGGAAATTGAAACTCGTTTCGTGAACAGTTTTTCACTGTTTGAAAAGTTTTGCCGACTGTAACGGGAGAGTGGTATGGCTGCCGGACGGACTGTTGGGAAGTTAGATATAACAAACTGGTGATTATGGTTTTAAGCTGAGGATGAAATGAAGTAGGGCTGGTTTAGGATTTTGAAAGGGGATGGTATAACTTCAGTAATAAGTCGGGCTTACCCCTCCAAAGCCTTTGATCTTTAGGGCCCTCACAGCCGTTCTACCAGAACAAACATAATTATTTCTGGTCCTTCAGAATTCTCAGCGCTTTACCGAATATTCAGTATACTTTTTATTTCATTTTTTTTTGTAACTCTTTCCTTGCGACGTCGTATTTTTATAAATTCATTCGGGCGTCATTTCTTCCACCGTCCAAGCTTTTTAGGGCGTCTTCCTTTCTCCTACTTCCCCACTCAGATTTAATGACATTTATAGAAGGTCTTCTAGAATTTCAGAACTAATAACGAACTGAGTTTTGCGGTAGTAAAATAACGTCAGTGTTTAAATTAAATGTTACTCACAGCAGTCAAATGGAACCCCTTGTGGAATTAGTCAGTTCATTAACCCAATTCCAACAATTCCGAGTCAAATTCCCTTTATGTTTGACATAATCAGCCGCAGAACCACAAGGCTTCTTACTCATTAACAGAGTTCATAATTAACATTCAATTTGCCCTGTCCCTCAGGCGTAGTAATTAATATAAATTAATTAAAATAAACAGACATTTTCGGAAAATACCTAATTAGTATATGAGGGAAAAATAATTTCAAAAATTATTAATTCCAGTCCTGATATCAAAGGCCCATGACGAATCAATAGACTCACTTGATTTGGTGCAAGGATTTCCTCAATTTTTGAGCATGCGATTGTGTGTGTGTGTGTGTGTGTGTGTGTGTGTGTGTGTGTCTGTCTGTGTGTATGCAGTTGTCAAATTGAAGTTCATAATCCATCACAGATGTTTGAAAAGTGGCTGTCCTGAAATAAACATATTAGTCCATTATGAGAACATTCAAATATCGAGAGAACCTGATAAATACGATATATACTCATCCATCAGTGTCATGGATAATTTTTCCTAGTCGAACTTCCGTTGATAACAGACTACTTTGTCAAAATAATCAAGATTTCTTTATCTATTTAGGCCTTTTTTTACCTACACGTTTGAAGATTTTAAACGAGGACAAAAAAAAAAAAAAAATCATTGATGTAAATTGCTAAGAAGAATGGAGGCTCATGCACCCAAAGATGCAAGAAAACCAAGGAAAAGCCATTGTGTGGGATATATTTTACCCAGATTTTCTTTAAGGGAACTCAGCTATTGAGGTCGTGATTATGACGCGGTTTTCGGCAAGTTTCCACAGATGTCCATCAATCCTAGCCAAAAGATGACGAAAATAAGGTCCGCTCAAAACTATATATATGTGTGTGCGTGTATATATATTTTACTGTTAACGCTGTAGCGGCTGCAATTTTTGTTTGATTGTTACCAAACTCGATATTTAAATGTTTTTTTGTAAAAAGGAAGATCAAGTTTGTTAATGGCTGAAATAAAACAAAGGGGAGGGGGAGTTTGGGAATAAGGAAAATTTGAAATATCTCCGTTTTTATGTGTCGGAACGAAAAATTGTATAGAACCAATCTCATTGCAAATATAATGTCATATAAATGTTGTTTTCTCTTTAATGAATATTAACCGAGATATTTCCATATTTTAGTTTACGGCCTTCAGTAAACCCCAACTCCTACTTATGCCATATCAACAATAAGATGTTATCATGAAGCATTGTATTTGAAGCCTAAATACAGTTTTTATTGAACTTTTATTTTTTGAGATAAAGCACAAGGGAAAGCCGATTAGTTTACGCAGCCACTGCGTGACGGACTTTCATTCACATGGGGTCAGCTTTAAGACACTACCTTAGCGTTTCAACTTTAATTGCATTTCTTAGCTATAGTCCACATGTGTTTGGACTAGGCTGTTCTGTCTCTACCTAACAAAAGCCATGATCGATATGTCTGTCGTTTTTCCTCCACCCCCCCCCCTTAATTATAATATCGTCCATTTTTTTTTCTTTTTTTTTTTTTTTTTTTGTAAGAATTCTATATTGTGAAGAACTGAATAGTCTTTCGACCTAAACTTAAAAGGTACCCGACCTTTAAACAAAACCATATATCACTATAACTACTTTGTGTCAAGTGTATATTTTAATTGCCAATAGAAATATTGTTTCCCTTGTCTCTTCGATCATATTTTTAAAGGTATTATTCAGAAATTCAGTATATCATACGTTTTCCCTATTCATCAAAAGGAAAATGTTAAGGGACATCTGCTATTGACATATTCTTTTGATCCTAGAAAAAAAAAACAGCTGATTCTGTTTTCAGATCTTCCACATTATGTAAGTAAACGCAAGAAAAAGAAATATCAACGAATCATGTCTGTGAAAATTTAATTATTTAAAAAAGAAATAATTAACACAGAACTCGGTGCGGGGCGACTCATTTATAACCCTAATTTAGATCCTTTCATTTCCCTCTCCCCACTTTTAAATTAAACCTTTTAGAGAAAACTGGCTTAGCGCAATATGTGTTAAATTCATTGTCTTAAATGAATGTATATATCTGGAATTTTCATAATTCCGGCATTCGATGGCGATTCTAAAAGTAAATAGAGTTAGCAAGTTATTTTTATTTTAAAATGAAAAAAAAAGTTAAATATTACAACATAAGGGAATAAATTACTGTTTCACTCAACAGCCTGGACCTAACCTACCTGGACCACAGTAAATACTTTTCATTTTTGATTTATCCATATACATTACATATACATTACGCGCGATAAAAAAAAATCTGTTTAATCAATTTGTTAATTGGAAACACAGGTTATTTGTCTTATTTCATCACGTTGACATTACAAGTTTATTTCATTATTATTTTACAGATAATTTGCTCATTCCTCTATTATTTTCGTTTATCACTGATGTTGAAAATTTAAGCCACAATAAACTAATGCTACTATATAAAATAATCTCTCATCTGAAACTCTACTGATTATAATTCAAGTTTTCCTCATGAAAATAACTGTAATCAATGGATTTAGTCAGTTAAATTTAGTGAAATGTAAGGGAAAATAATGGATTTTACACTTATATTCAGTGAGATACATTATTCTATTATTATATGATATTTTAGCGGATATACAATTCCTCCTAAAATTGACTAAATCCTTGGAAAGTAATAATGAATACCACCGTGCATATGAGCCGAAGTAAATGGGGTGGCTACCGCAAGTTTCAAGCTCAACAGCTAAATACTTCAAAGGATTAAAGGCTTTGCAAGCCGGGTTCGTGCAGCGCGCACCTATCCACTTATCAAATTAATTATGAATTATCTCATCAGAAAAGTGTTAATGTTGTAAGCCCCTTAAAGCGGTAATCCTATGTTAATTTGGTTCCTAATCCTTGGAGTTAAGGATCCGCGAGGCTCTCTGGGTTGAATATTCCGGGGGCATGCTGCCATCTTACCCTCTCTACAACCTTCATCACGCAACCCAACACCTTGTTTCTAGTTACGACTTCATCAAACAAAACATTATAGTTATTCAACTTGAAGGGCTTTTATAATAGAGGCAAAAACTTCCTTTCATTCGCTCAAACCTTATCGCACAGGCAACAAGTAGCTCTCAGTAAAATGAGAAAAGTCCATCTCCCAGGGGCTGCGTAAACTAAGCAGATTTCCCACGTGAAGTTTTAAAATAAAGAAATCTGCATACTGGTAACACAATACCACCGTGAGTAAATACAAACGGTAATGAGAAATCTTTCAGTTAATTTTAATAAATTCCCAACTGAAACGGCTTCTGAATTTGTAAGAATAATTTATATTTTAATAACTCAAATTTTAGTAGTCCGAAAACTAAAGAAGGAGGGGGGTCGGATTAACAGAACGTATTTGCATAAATCTCACAAAGTATGGAAGGTAAGGTAAGGTTAGAAACGACAGATAAGATTAGAAGAAGCTTCCACCAGAGCCGAACAGCTACGGAAACGGCCGAACTTCTCAGAACAATACCCGACCACATGTCATACAGACTTCATAAATATACACCTATCTCGGTTAATATTCAAGATAACTTTTTACATAAAACGGTTAAGTCGGCGAGTTTCGTAACGATCAAACAAAAATTGCGGCCGCTAGAGCGTTAATAGACACACAGATATATATATATATATATATATATATATATATATATATATATATATATATATATAAAATTTTGAACGGACCTCATTTTCGTCATCTCCTGGGTAGGATCGATGGGCATTTGAAGAAATTTTTCGAAAATCGCGTCATAAGTACGACCTCAATAGCTGATTTACCTCAAGGGAAATCTGCTAAAACAATGGTCAAATATATGATCGACTCACAGGTGCTACTCCTGACAAGGCGACCTTAATCTAGCAAAAAAAACTGCTCCCTATTAAGAATACATCCTTTCATAGAATGTTCGTATTTCACTAGTGCACTGAACATATGTTGACCACACTTCATTCACACTAAAGTCCAGGAAAACGATAAAACCTGTGCTATCAGCGCTAAAATATCGAAGCAAAATGAAAAATAACCTTACGTGATGTGGGTGGTTAAGCAATTGAGAGCAGTATTTAAATCTTGTACACCATTCAGTTCACCTTGACAAAGGTAATAAATTGCACCGAAACGTTGGCAAGCTGAAATAGTTTTATTTCAACCTAAGTCACTGATAACGACATCACATAAGGATATCTCCAACAGTGGTCATCACTAAGGATATTCAACATAGAAAATAGTTAATAATTTCAAGCTTTGGAAATACCTCCACGGTTAAAACCAAAAAGTCCGTCAAGCAGGGGCTGCGTAAACTCAGCAGATTTCCCACGTGAAGTTTTAAAATAGAGAAATTTCACGAGAGCCGAGCAGTGAATGAAACGGCCGAACTAGCTTTTGGCGGGAAAGTCACTTCGTCCGTTAGATCTAATAAAAATGCAAATATCTAATAAAAATCCTCAGATTTAATAAAAATGCAAATATCTTGGTTAATATTCAAGATAGAGAATAAATTTATATAACAATATTTATGGTAAATTTAATTTGTAATAAGATTGATTCTGTACAATTTTTCGATCCGACGTATAGTAATGGAGATATTTCGAATTTTCGAAAATCCTCCCCTCTAAACTCCCCCCCTCCACTGGCCAGATTTCAGCCGTTAACGAACTTGATCGTTCTTTTTACATAAAACGACTAAATATCGAGTTTGGTAACGATCAAACAAAAATTGTGACCGCTAGAGCTGTAACAGACATATATATACAGTTTTGAACGGACCTCATTTTCGTCATCTACTAGGTAGGATTGATGGACATTTGATGAAAAATTTCGAAAATTCCGTCATGAGTACAACCTCAATAGCTGATTTCCCTTAAGGCTGCTAAAAATATGACCCATAAAGTCGCACAAGTACAAAATAAATCATTGTTGTGGGTGTTCCTATGTTGTCGAAGTCCTAAAGTCCTGTCGATGTAGTGAAGCCAGTAAGTTCCAAAGGGATCTGAAGTGATCCCAGAATGAGTGGAGTATGTGCCGTTTCTTATCAGCAGTTGATAGCCTTAAAAGCCCTTCGCCATCACCAGATCCAGGAAGACTCTTTCACCACAGCTAAATTAGAACGGACGGTATATAAATAAACTGCTCAACACAAAAAGAAAACAATTTTATTCTCCACTAAATCCATAACTCAAGGAAAACCCAAGGTTAGTATAAATATAGGTCATTTAATTCATGATGCCGTGGTTAATAGTTGAATTTATAAATAATAAACATGACAATGAAGAAGAATATTTTCAAAGGATTACTGTTACTATAAATATTTGAGCTCTCTGAATTTCAGTAGTTTTTTCCAAGGCTTAGAAATATACAGTAAAAAAGAGTTTAAAAAACAAATTGTAAGCTACTGATCTATGTCCGACTATATATCATGTGACTGCCTTTTCTTTATATGCTTGACAGATTTTAGCATTTTGGCATCGTGAAGACCCCTTTTCGCATAATTTCGCCATTAATGCATAATCCAACAGTAAATAATGGGAAATGACTGGAATGAAGAACCAAGGTCCTCCCTCCGGCGGGATGTGCACAAAGGGATAATGCAGAGAAAGGAGATATAAAATAAGGAGGGACATCGTTTCGACCCATTGCCCCTGAAGCATTGAGCGAGACGCGGGTCAGAACTCAGCCCATAGATGCTCGACCATGAAATATAGATCAGGAAACACACGGACCCCCTCTTTTTCTCTCAAACTCCTTTGTGTACACTTTCTGCTCAAACTTTATAGGCTTTCGGAGACACCCTCCTCCCCTTCTCGTCTCTCGAACAATGTAGCAAACTCCTTTATGGCCGGCTCTACACATGTCAGAGCCCATATTCCCCTTGCTGACATCAAGTCAGGGGGAACGACCGAGTGTCAATTTGTCTTTGCAGTTGGAAAATGTTCAAGGATAAAGGGGAAAGGAAATCTAAGAGCGCACACACAGTTCATGCCCTCACAAGAATTTTATAAAGCAATTACCTCTTCTTTGTTAATTACATTAAAATTTGAGTTTAAGAATAAGGGAAGAAAAAAAGATCTGCTATGTGTACCGCCTAATTTGCATTCAGAATATGCTACGAGTATATTTACATAAATTTGAATTATTAATGAAGTATTTTCATTCTTTAATCTAAAATGTATCCTATTTTTGAGATATACTTTATATTGGTCAGTCATTCATCGAAAAGGAGTAAGGATAACTTTTTTAATTTTAGACACCCACTTTATGTAACAAAACAGAATGATTTTTAAAAGGTGATTTTCTAATTAATTGATGATTTTCTAACCTTTTTATTTGAAAGTCGATCCTCCTAAATATAACTTGAAACGATAGATAAATTCCCGGGTACCTCCTCGATAAAGAATATCTTCTTCCTCACAAAAACTTCTGAATTTGGAGCTGCATAAGACATTTTTAAACAAATGTTTTAACATGATTTTTTACCGTGTCCCTACAAGTGATATTAGCTTAACGTATTAAGGATTTTATTTATAAGGGAAAGATGAAGTGATGTTAGTGTGACTAGATTACAAATGGGTATGTGAATAAAGTCATTGATTGGTGTAGGGTCTGTCAGAAAATAAGGTAGATAGTAAAAATAATGCATTATGGCAGACTTCGGGAATATATGTCGCTTAGGGCACAATTACAGGAAGATATACATAATATATATTTTAAATTTAAATGAATGCGTAGCCAACAATTTTTCATATATATATATATATATATATATATATATATATATATAAGTGTAGGGGAAAAAAAGCAGACCAACTAAAAGTCAATGTGTGTGTGTTTTCAAATAATTGATCTTAGCCTTTAGATACCCACATCTTAATCGACTAAATTTTGCCACAATGCTGAGTGGGCAAGGACGTATCTCATAGGAACCCAGCCTCAAAGCATATTATTGGAAATTCCATAAAGGTGAACTCCATTCTGGAGTTATTTTTTTTAAATAAGCCAAGAGTACTTTTTTCAGAAAATTAGCAGAGCAAAAAGGAACGATGAGATTATGAACTTTTTTATTCTGAGGAAAAACATATAAAACACTGACTATAAATGATGAACAGAGACATGAACAAGGTTTAAAGGACAGTTCATAGAGTTGTTCTATCAAAGAAACTGGTATATATATATATATATATATAAATATATATTTTTTAAATCATTGGGGCTGACAACCAGACAGGTCTCTTCCTAGTTATCCAACCACTCATAAAATCAGCCAGATAAAAGGCAGGAGAATCGTATTTATAATAAGTAATTACTGGACTGTTATGGTATTAGACTATAAATAGATTGGAAACAATGGTATTGTGGGTTTGACAATATATCAAGTTGACTCCAAGGAAAAAAGGAGAGTGAAAGTTCTTTGGTATATAATAAAGTAAAACGCCTTCATTGGGAACGAGGGAGGCCTAGAAAATCTTACTTTGAAGACATCAAACATCTTCAAGATTTAATATGAAAAAAGCAGAATCTGAAAGATCTCAACTGTTGCAACTACAAGTCGTAGCTTTTATATCATGATGACGATGAGTATGCATTAGACTATAAATGCATAATTTTCGTGGGCCTTCCTGGGAGTGTCGCATAAATAATGCGATAGACATTGAACACAAGAGTTGATTGCCATAAGCACAAGCGATCCAAAAAGAGTGTACTAGCGAGAAGCAAGTAGGTTTCCAGATATTATTGAATACTAGAGAAGTTTTCCATTTAAAAATGGCCGAATCCGAAATAATGAAACGTTTGCGAACGAGGCGTAATCTGGGGCCAGGATTAATCCCTCATAATATGTAGCTAATCCATGCGAGTTAGTTGTGATTCAGAGCATTAGTTTGTCGGAGAGGGTCCTGTGTAATCCGGCGGCTGAATAAATGTTTTCTTTTCTTTGAATCCCATTATAAAAGACTTATAGTGGCCGTAGGATTAGGCATAACGCCGCACCCACCCTCGGCACCAAGCCCAATTTTCAAAAAGGATTTGTCCAATTACGATCCAGTATGTGGGGAAAGGGAGACTGCCTTTAGCCGGGAGACGGGTGTCCTTCTCTCGCCAGGGTCTAATGGTGCGCCCTGATCCCTCTCTGATTGGACCGGCCCAAATAGACTCAAACCAATTAACTGGCCCGATTGGAGGATTTTCACGACGCTTATAGAAAAACAAACATATGAAATCCTTTTGCCGGCCTCCCCTCGGCCCTTTAACGAATTAGATTCCAGTCGAAGCTTCTTCCTTTGTTCCACAGCCTTTGACTCTCGTTATATAAAATGTTTGATTCACTGAAACTAACATTTATTACAGCTTTTTATTTATACCTTTGTAAATATTATGGTCAACCGTTCCCCTTTGAGATCAGAACTGGGCCAATGGTAGTTAGGATTTGGGGAGACAAAAGAAATGGAAAAAGGTTTCAGAAGCTCAAGGATCATCTTGAATTTCCTACAGCAAAACTAATTCCACCAATTACCAATATTCTACAGGCAGTTATCCTACAATAAACCCCTAAATTTATTATTTCTGTATTTAAAGTTGTCTCAGAAACAAATGGAAGTATAGCTCAACAATTAGCAATTAAAAGGGAAAGATTAAAAGCTCGTTTCGCAAGTTGTGCATAAATTTACCAGCATTCCATATGTGAAATATCAAAAATGACAGTCTCAATAAATAAGCCAAGACGTCATGCAGTTCCGTTATATGAAGCACGCAAACTGTTCACTTTAATTCCCTTTTCTCATTAATTAAATGCACGGAGTAAACGGATCGTGGTATTTAAGCGGACGGACTTTTTAATTATCATAATAACGATTCTGCATTAACCTCTTTCTCTAAAACCATATATTCAAGCTCGATTTCAGCCACTGACGCCTTGAGTAGTTTAAATATGAATTTAGTAATATTAAAATAATAATTACGGAATCAAGAATGGCTTACAAGTCTATCTAACAGTGACTCGGGTGAATGTCCACGAGGGAGACCGTAGGTGAGAAGGGCTGAATCAGTGAACACATTGTTCTATTGTACGCAAACCAGTTGGGTGACTTCTTGCAACACGTCCTACCCCTTGTAGTATAAAACTCCGGAGATAATTAAAAATTTCACGTTTCACACCGTTTCTAAATGCCCACTATAGCAATATTAAGACTTTAGCTATTGTACTAACAAATTAGAAATCAAATTTCACAATTTAAGTGAAAAATACAGCTTTTACTCCCAACTAAAGGACAGCATCAATTTAATGGTTATTCTTAAAGGAAATCATCAAAATTACACATATAACCTAAGCTGTCCCCTTTCAGAGCCATTCTATTTCTGGTCTCAACGGTAACATCGACATTCGTGGTTCTTTGGATGAAGGCCTCAACCCATAAGATGGGAGATGTTGGAAGAGGGAGGAACAAATCATGAAAAGATAAAGGAAATCGAGTTAGATGGAGAGCAGGAATTCTGAAGTGGTCTTTACAAATAAACAAATAGGTCATATACGAGACGATAGTTCATTGTAATTGCGTAAGTATGATCAAAAACTTTCACAATAATATGCCAATTTTAGTCAACTGTTACAGCCCTGTGAACAGAAATGTGTGACTTACTTACAGTGCTTGTTTCGAAGCAATAAGCTCTCTCCATAAAACGCCGGGAGGAACGCTTCTGATCTCAGAAAGATATTTGAAGCTAAGAGATTCTAAGACTCTTGGCGGAAGAGGGAAAGCGTCGAACCGATGGAGTTATATAGCGAGGCAGGTATCCTTTTTGCTATAGAGAAGGATCTATTTAGAGCACCTGGTTAGACCACCTCCAGAAAGGATGGAGCAAAAAATGTAGGCGATAAATGCTTTATGTTTCACCAAAGGGGCGACGATGAATGTGGAATATAAACTGCTACTACTAAAGATAGCGCCAGATATCAAAGTCCAGCAAGTACTGTAGTTACGTTATAGACATATCCATAGCTTTCAGAGATCCTATATTAAAATTGGAAGGATAAGGTTGAAGATTTCCTAAATACGGTTGGAAGAGTGTGATCATTTACTCACAGTTGCTTTCCATGAGCACTAACAACATAAACCTCAAGAGAAAATGAGAGATTTACCCATAAAGTCAGTACATCTAAGCATAGAGGCCTACAGTTGTGTCTTTGGTCACGCCAAAAAGCTAACAGCCCTTCTACGAAAGCCTCATTTTTCAATCGGAAGCACTCACAAATACTAAGACAAGGAGGAAGAAAGAGGGTGTGATGGAAGAAGAGAAAAAAGTCATGAAAAGATAAACGAGATTGAGTTGGAGAGGGCAGAGGGCGTTCCTCAACAAATAAATAAATAGGTTGCATTGGGGAAGATAAACCCTACGCTCTTGGACCTTCGGCTATGACTTCTTTCTTAGGGGGCATTCCTCATCCTCTTGCATTATGTATGGCCGAAATTAGACCAATTTTCTCAGGCCCACTAAATTTTTATTTATAATGATTTTCGGAAAGCCTCCTTGGATATTTCATTACGGCTTACATTTTTAAAAGGGGAAGGTCGAGGCATAAATTGCGTTGCTAAAGTCGATAAGCCAGTGATCATGTCGACTCTACGAAATGGTTACTCGAGTTAGAACTGGGTTTCTCAATCATACGTTGTCATCTTTATGTGGAGCATTTTTCTTTGTTTGAGGAGCATTTTTAGCCATTCCCCTTATAAGTACGTAACCATTTATTTGACACCTCTACAGAAAGGTTTAAATTCCTCGCGGATGCCAGTGCTTTTAGCCTTTAATGGGACCACTAAAACGTATTTAAGTTTTTCCATTCAGGAGTAAAATTAAAGGCAGACAGAAAGAGGTAGGAGGCGAAGAGGAAGGGATATTTGAAGCGTGATTACCACCAGGGTTTCCGCTCATATCCAACGTGAATTACATTAATGAGTTAACAAATAAACACCACCCTTATCCTGGGGTCGGCGGCGGTAAAGAACTAGAGGTTCCCAGTTCATCAGACCGGAGTGGCACTATAAATGTTATTTAGAAGTACGGACACCAGCCTTTCAATCAAATAAAGAACCAATGCTCCAACAATAATACCAGGAATGAGTCTAGCTCTCTATTTGAACTCAAATTAAAAGTGTACGGCAGGCCATCGCCTTTCTCGGACGGTTGGGACAACAATTATTTTACCTTTTTTAACTAGATCCCGCTAAAGTACCTGCAGTACACTACCTCTAATAGCAAAACACCGGACGTCTGGAACTCACTACTGAAATATAATAATAATGTATTTTTAAAAATAGTCAGTGTTTCAGGGTAGTTGTGGCGACTATTTGGTGACCGCTTGGTTTCTGCAGTTGAAGCTTCAGCCATTACGAAATATGAGTGTCTGGGAAGACCTGCATCTGTTGAATTATACTCAGTATTTTTAACAGAATCATCTGGTCAAATATATTCTCTTCTTAATACACATATATTTCTAAATAAGAACCGTCATCTCGCTCAACGATCGTGGATTCATTATCCAGTGAGGTTGATTTTCAAGACAAAAAATACTTCATTCCTCTCGAGCTTATCTAACTAACACCTAAAAACCATATCCTCTCCTACTTTAATTTTTAAATAGTGCCAGACCATTCCGTATTCCTGAAATTTACCTGTTCTGACTAGAAAAAAAATATGTGTAAAAAAGTCGAAAATTTCGCGATAATTGTTTCCTCCCACTTAATATAAAGTATACAACACCTAGATATGCACAATGTGCTGTTTAGGCGCGCACAAAAACTAACAAAACAGGGAAACAACGGCTGTAGAGACTGTACTAAAAAAATTGTAAAACGATAGGCCTATTTGCAGTGACAATAAAGAGAAGTATAAAGGAAGCAATTCAAAAGAAAGGGGGTTTGTTAGTAGGCATGAGGAGGAAGGCAAAGGGCAAGGAACACGGAGAGAGAGAAAGAGAGAGTGTGTGTGTGTGTGTGTGAGAGAGAGAGAGAGAGAGAGAGAGAGAGAGAGAGTGGTTGAAAGTGGATAACCACCCTGACTAACCGGTCCAATCATCCCCTCCGGACTCCTTAGACTGATCGGCTGGTCGCCCTTCCATCTAACAACTCCCACTTCACTTATTTGCCCTGCTTACACCGAGAAGGGAATGGCGGACTTTAAAAATTGCCCATCTAATGTTAACAGTATGGGACACACGTATAAATAAGTGTCTTCCCCGCAAATTCTCAACTTTTACGAGCAGTTACTGGGAGTCTCAAGAAATGAGAAAAATAAATTGGTAGACTACAAACCAAGTACACACTAAGTTACAAAATTCCATCACACAGAGGAGGAGTAAATTAAGCAGACTTCTCATGTAATGGTATGAAATACCACTGGCCACATTTCCTATTTCTAAAATCCGATGAGCAGAAGCGGGGGTTTACTAAAGTCTGTAAACAAGAAAGTACGAATAACTCGCTTAATAATTGAGCTGAAGAAAAAATATATAGAACAACAATAGTAGAGCATCAATAGTTTCACGAGAGTGGTTCGATAACATTTTCCAGTATGACTCATAATTACGGTGATATTCCGACGAATTCCCCAACCTCTAACCCCACCCGACTAATTCCTCGTCCGGTTTCAGGCATTAACTAACATGACTTTTAGTCTTGAATGAAACTGATCAATATCGAGAATGACGTAGATCATATTAATTCGAACACATTCGAGTTAAGTACGTAAAATATTAAACGATGACATCACAATATGTGTATGAAGGCTAAGTAAAAGTTCAATGAAACAATATTTGGTATTTAAGCTTCAAACAATCAAGCTCAAATAAAGTGGTACATGATGTAACAGCTTATTCCCTCGGGTAAGAAAAGAAAGGGGCGTCGTTCCTTCACAGTTGTTTATTGTTTGCGACAGAGCGCTTTCAGAGCATAAGCTCCATCATCATCATGGGACCAAGGAGTTCCCTGTGACTCAGGAGTGATGGAGCGTATGCATAAACAACTGGACGCGTGTGAATAACCAACTGTGAAGGAACGAGGTCTTTCTTTTCAAAGCTCAGATAATAGACTCCCTCATCATCCAGTACCTCAAAAATGGGTAACAGCTTATTGTTATTATAATATGACATGGGTAGGAGTGGGGGTTAATTGAAGGTTAAAACTAAAAAAAATGCAAGTATCTCGATTAATATTAAAGACAGAAAATATATGTACATAACAGCATTTATATGTAATTAAATTTCAATAACAATGATTCTAATACAATTTTTCTATCCAAAGTATAATGACGGAGATATGTCGTATTTTAGAAATTCTCCTTCTAAACATTCTCCCTCCCCACAAGTGTGTCTTCCGATTTTAGAAATTAACGAACTTGGTGATTAGTTTTACATAAAACGCGTATACATTAAGTTTGGTAACAATAGGACGGCTAGAGCGGTAGAAGATATATAATTATAAAATTTTGAACAGACCTTATTTTCGTCACCTCCTAGGTAGGACTGATGCACAATTGAGGAATGTTTTTGAAAATGGCGTCATGAATACAATCTTATATGATGATTTCCTTTAAGAGAAATCTTCTTAACGTTCTGAACTAAATTATCAACACTTATCTTTATTATCACACGGTTCAAGAGAATAAATAGAATCTACGAATTGGTCATAGATAGAAATATTTTGACATATTAACACCTCAAAAAGGAAATGCTGTATTTCATGAATTTTGATGCATATGGAATAACAAAAGCTAAATACAAACCTATTTATTGACAGTCCTGGATATTTAATACTCCGCTAAAATTAGAAATTCACTCAATTAAGTATGTCCAACATATATTTAGCATCGTCAAATGGAATTATTTGGCACATTTAATAAATAACGAGCAGATTGAATTGATTCATTTAATCTAAATTAATTTTATACAGGTGGCTTAACTTAGTACCGTGGGTTGGTTTTCCGTGAAGGCAATAAGGATTTATTATTTAATAAATTTAACGAATTAATAAAGAGAATCAAAATGTGGGCAACAATGCAAACGGTACGCTTAGCTGGGGAAACCAAAGTATATATTCCAAGCCTTAGAGAGATACAGGAGATGGTGTAATAATTTTACGTTTTCTTTATCGCTTTTTTGTGCACAATTGAGTTATGAGTAAATCGCCGGTGTTACGGAACTGATTTAAATAACTAAATTATCAATTTGAGGTAAACAGGTCTTGAAATATGAGATGATAAAGAAGTTTAATGTGAAAATCGAGTAGGAGGAGTAGTTTTCTGGAAACAGAAGAGGAAAAAATAAAAATAGCTCAATCGATAGCACAGATGCAGGAAAACGTGGAAAATAATATTCTCAGTTACTCTAAAAATCAGGTTAATTTAATTCATTTTGACTGGGCGAATAAAAATCCAGAAATTTACAATATTAAATTAGTTCAATTACTAAAATTTTACGTCCTCATTCTGTTTTACATTAGTTCTATTAATGTGCTTCAAAATACCTGCATAAATTCAAAACCACTTATATTTGTTATCCTACAGTTAGAATTGTAGAAAATTTGAAGAGAGTTTTGATAGAATTTGAACATTGCTCCGTTCTATTATTATTTCCAATAGTTTTATTAGCAGATTTCCCTTAAGGGAAATCAGCTATTGAGGTTGTACTCATGACGGAATTTTCGACATTTTTCTTCAAATGTCCATGGATCCTACCTAGTAGATGACGAAAATGAGGTCCGTTCAAAACTGTATATATATATATATATATATATATATATATATATCTATATATATATACTAGCTCAGATACCCGGCTTCGCCCGGGAATCAGTTTGAGGGTGAATGGTGATGGAATTTTTTTGGCAAGGCTCTACTTTGCACAATATTTTGACATTTACCCGTCCCAGTGTTTAGGGTTTATACCCGTCGTTCACATTTGTTAATAATAAAATTAATTTTTTATGTAAAACTTCACTGCCCTCCATATTGTCGTATTTCCCGTCCTTACAACCCCCACTCCTGCCCGTCCCTAGAAATTTTCTAAAATTTAAAGATTCGAAAAAAAAAAATCCCACCCTGGCTAGAAAAGGGTGGTAACCTGTAGATAACCCGTCCCGATTAGCCTAAGTTGCAAAAAGTGGACGTTAATAAATAATAATAATAATAATAAAGATTCGAAAAAATATTCAGGAACATAATTATTTCCTGCTATAAATTTTACTTGTGACACCCAATTATATTTTACGTAGCTTTTCCTATTGTGTAAAAGGAGCTAAAGGAAACATTTTTTTTTGTTAGTCAGTTATCAGTAAATGCTATTTAGACAATACTAATACATTTTAATTCGCTCAAAATTAAGTTACATTACGTCTTTTAAATTATTATACTTCCCATTGGGTAGCAATACAATTGAAAGAGAAAGAAAGTCCATTCTTTATGAGAGTAGAGTGAAAGAAAGGGTTCATGGGAGAAGATAAGACAATATAATAAAGTATAGTAAGCCGTCCCGAGGAATACATCTCCCACTCAGAAAAATAGGACTTTGTGAAGAATGGAATGGGGGCTTGGTTGAAGAGAAACAGTCTCTTGCCAAGTTTGCCCCAGACACTACTTCTGAGTAAACAGTAGATAAAAAGAGAGGCAATGAAGAAGATGGCTCGGAGTTCCAGAAGTCTCTCTTAGGACGGCTTAGCTATCTTCATACAGAAATGAAGTCCACACACTACGGGAATATATAAAAGAAGTTGCTAATTACTAATAAAAACATATTAGTCCCTAAATGTTCTCCACAAGCTTAGCTAGCTTCGCTATCTTCATTTAGAAATGAAGTCCACACACTACGGGAATATATAAAAGAAGTTGCTAATTACTAATAAAAACATATTAGTCCCGAAATGTTCTCCTTCATTTCTGTATGTTAGCTCGCTTCGCCATCTTCATACAGAAATGAAGTACACACACCACGGGGAAATATAAAAAAATTGCTAATTACTAATAATAATATAATAGGCTATAAATGTTCTCCACAAGCTTGAATTCATTGAACTGAATGCAGTCGTAAGACAATTATTTTGTGGTCCCAATGGTAGTTCAGATATCTTGGTTTGGAGCAAACATACACTTTAAATACTCTTATAGCACTCAATTAGTCATGAAATTAAAAATTACATTTCAAACTATGACACGCATTACTCAATTTTACGATTTACGGTGAAAATAATAGATTTAAAGTTAGTGGTATTGGTACAATCTGCTTCAGGAACCTCGGTTTTCCTGAGAATCGCTACTGATTGTTCTCTAAAGCTCTTTGCATGCACTGAAGATGGAGCTGTTGCTCTGAAAGTGGGCTATCTCTAAATACACGCATTGAAGAGGAAAGCAGGCCAACCTTATATTCACATTAATCACTTTTTAAACGACCACCGTATGTAGAAGGTTCGTTTTAACGAACGCACGATCACTTGTCTACTGTCAGATATAATTAGATTTAACAAACTATTCTTTAATGGTTAAGCTGCCATAAATGTTTTGAACAAAAGAGAATTTATCGGTGGGGGTTTATAAATTAATAAAGTAATGGAACTGAATGGCCCTTGAAGTGGTGGTCTTTTAAGGGTATTATCAATGCTAAAAATATACAGGGTAACTTTGTAAATTTTTGTATCTCATTTTTTAAGTCAATCAATAATTTTCTTAGATCAAAATTATACCTCTTAGTCAGTACAACGTCTGCTATTGTGTAAGAAGATAATAAAGATAGCTGAGTTGAGACATTAAATCCTTTTTTTTTTTATTTTTTGCCTGAAATATTTTAATTGGCCTCAGTAAGTATTAGACGCAATGTAAAAACATAAAATAATAAAAAAAGCGTAGAGGAAATTATGTTTTTTTCACGACCATGAACATTTTGAAAAATGCGCTTTATCGAAGTAACTGTAAATGGTAAATGTAGTTTTTACCCCTTAACTCTCCGTTATTTGTCAGTACTCCAACTGGGTGAATTAAACATAGGCAACATTTTTTCAAGTTCAATTCTAGGTGCTTCTGGACTATTTAATTTATTGAGTTTTAACCAAGTTCATGGGCCTGATGATGATACATGGCCTCAACAATCTTCCAAAATATTTTATCAACAGCCTAGCAGTTATTACTCATTACTGATAGCATTTTAGAAAAACGTGTCATCTGAACCAGCTAACTTCCAGTGGGGCCTCAGTCACGTAGGCATCTCTGGCTAAGAGAAGGAACAAACTATGACTAAATTATTCACTCATCTCACATAGATTTGGCGATTTTTGTTTAATAAAGAAAACTTGCTCAATAATTAATAAGAATTCAATAATCAGCAATCTCAACAGCCGACATTCGTCAGAACAAAACCATTTGAATCACACAAAAAAATAATTAAAACGCCAAGACTTTAGACTACGGACCCATCACACCAGAATAAGGCTAATCATATAAATTTAAGCTTACGGGCGTAATATGATTGAAACTAAAAACCTAAATTTGCTTAAAACCAAGTTGAAATAAATGGTTATTTAATTTAATTTGTTTTCATATTTTATTGCTACCTATGTTCCAAGTTAATTTTTTTTTAATCTTTTATCTGAGTCTTTTATTATGATTAACATCGTTGCTTAGCAAAAAAAAAAAATAAAAGTATGAGTGCATACTTAACATCCCCTCAAATGCAAATATTGAAGATATCATACATTATTTGTATTCATTGCTTTAACGAAATTGTCATACAATGTTGTCATAGGGTTAAGCCTCTTGCAATACGAAATTTATAAAAAACACTTCATCTCACATATGATAAAAACATATTCAGGCATTCGTAACACAATCAGGTTTACACAGGTGCAGCTACGCCTGATTTGGCAAGCAAAGCCCTCACTGTAAATAAAACTCGTTCAACGATAATAATAAAAAAAAAGAAAGTATTTTCTAACAAAGAGAAATAAAAATATGCTAAAAGAAATTCCTTTAAATCCCTAGTGTAAGGGAGGATGAGAAAGATACCTTGCCCCGTTTCCTGTGCCACGTCCTTTCTCCCACAGGGCTACCTTTAAATATACTCTCTGCCTTTTTCCTATTATTTACTTTAGTTTTCAATATATGTAGACAAATATATATGCAACAGCAGTCGGTAAATTGAGTCATTTTAAAGCTTTCATTCAATAAATACGTCGCTGAATACAACTGTATTCTCATACATAATGATACAGCTCAGGCATTTCTGCAGAGAAGGATAGTCTGATTAAGTGTTGAATGTGTATTATTCTTTTAGTAAATTGAAAAATCAAATTAATAATCAGCAAACAAAATTGAAAACAAAAATACTATTCCTACAAAAATACTATTTACCTCAAAAAGTAAAAGTTCAATAAGAACAATATTCCGTATTTATGCTCCAAATGATGTGCTTCATAATGTAACAACTTATTGTTAATGTAGCTTGACTAGGATCAAGGGTTTACTGAAGGCCGAAAGCTATAAAATGGAAATGTCTCAGTTAATAAGCAAGACAGTGAAAAAACGTACTTAAAAATACTTATAGAACATTAAACTTGCATTAAGATTGGTTCTATACAGTTATTCAATCCGAAGTATAATAACAGAGATATTAAGATTTTTCGAAATTCCTCCCCTATATACCTCCCCTCCCACTTGTCGGATTTCAGCGATTAAAGAACTTGATCATTCATTTTACATAAAAGGATTAAATATTGAGTTTGGTAACGATTAAAAAAAAATTGCGACCGCTAGAGCGGTAACAGATACACACACATACACACACATATATATATATATATATATATATATATATATATATATATATATACACACACATAAATAGATGGATAGATATAGATATATAATTGTGAACGAACCTCATTTTCGTCATCAACTAGGTAGGATCGATGGACATTTAGACTTGAAGAAAGTTTTATAAAATCGCGTCACAAGCCTCAATAGCTGATTTCCCTTAAGCTGAACTGTCAACTGAATTGTTATTACTATTTATTAACGTCCATTTTGTGCTATTAGCAATAATCGGAAAGGGGTATCCATATCACCATCCTTCTCTAGCCAGGATAAAACTAAGTATTTACTCAGTTAATGAGTTCGTCGTTAAATAAATTCCTATTTTCCAGGTGAGAATTTAAACTCACGGCTCAAGTTTTACGTAGCAAGAGACCTGAGTTTCTGTCAACTGAATCTTATTCACAAACACAAATAAAACAATCCTTGTTATGTGAGTCACATTAAGTGCAGGGCCCCCGAAGCCCATATGTGCAATGTGTGCAATGCACACGGGCGCCATCCTTTAGGCAATCCAAGGGCCCAAAAAAAAAATTTATTTTAATAATTTTAAAATATAAAAAGAGAAATTAAATCGGATTAGGTATAAGTACACACGAAATTGTATTAGTATATCATCCAGTTACTGTAGATTTCTATGAAGATAAGGGGCGTCAATATCCTTTATTGGACACAGGTGCCAGTAGCCGTTGCGGGGACCCTGATTAAGTGAGTAAAGAGAATAACTACTGCAATAAAGTCAACTATAAAAAATACATATTTATCTCGATAAAATATGACTAAAACGTCTTTCATGATAAAAATTAATTGGGTTTCAATTATACCTGAGACTTATCTTTGAGGTGACTTACTACACGCTTAGCGAATTACTACAATATAAAAGTAATAGTTTACGTGCCATCGAAATAATGGGAAACATAACATAATATCGCGATGCTGGAATTGGTCACGATCAAAGAAAAAGCTTTTTCCTCCAATAAATTGTGTCAAGGAAAAGAACTCTTCTTTCTTTCATAGAAGCTGGAGAGTGTGTATCTATTTCTATACATAATTGACGTGTTATGAGAACTGTATATTTATTTCTATTATACTACTAAGAGTTTTTTTGTGAAATTCAATATTTATTATATTACTTGAAAAGGAAAACATTGTTTCAATTTATTTATCAATAATATTGTTCCGTTTTCCTCTAAGATGCTTTTGTTTAGTACCCCTCCCCCAAACGTTTGCTACCCTTTTTATCAATAAGTCCTCATTTAAATTCATTGGAACAATATTGAATTTCCTGGGAGGTTATAGTCAGATATCTTACTGACAAGGGGAGTGCACGGCTTCCCCCCACCGATTTGAACGAATTTTATTTTATTGTTTAGTACCTAATGAAAAACCAATTCTGTTAAAGCGAGAAAACGCACTCCTCACTCGTTCGTCTTCAAAAGAAATGTTAGAGTCGGCTGAACGTCATGTGCTTTTCCCAAGAAGACTATTTCGAGGAGCCCCCGTAGCTCAGTCGATAGTGCTTTTTTTTTGTAACTGGAAATCTTGAGATCGAATCTCACCGGGAGCGATTTTTTTATTATTTTGCGTCTAAGGCGTTTATTCAATATTAAAAAAGAAATAAAAAGTTTTTTTTTTAAATTATTGAAGTATCATTTTTAGGGTGTCCCATATATTTGAAGAAACTTCGAATGCCTTCTGTCAAAATGTAATTGATTTAAGGAAATATTTAATATTTTACGAGATATATTAATAATCCAATACATAAGTATTTAAATTTGTCAATAACAAAGAAAAAATTTAATAATATTTTTTTTGTTTTTATTTTATTTTTAAGTAATAGAGATATTTTAAATATTCTAGCTCTAGTCATAACGATATTAATTTAACAGTTTTATTTTTCAGAACTATATTTCTACTGACATATATATATTTCTATCATCAAGTTAACAATTTTATTGCAGATGACAATGGTGATGAAGAATGGAATGAATATTAATGCTTGATGATATTTTGCGATTCTGTTCGATCAAATTCGAGCAGTTTTGGAGACAATGGATACAAATTTTCACTTATTATTATGAGCAGCCGTGTAGCAAAATGTTATAGAGCCAATCTTGTTAAGCTATTGATGCTCACAATTGTTGTTCTATAGGTTGTTTTTTTCGCAAGTCAAGTAATAAGCGAATAGTTTCTACTTTCTTATTAAAAGTATACAATACCCCCCCCCCCCTCCAACAACTTTTACTCATATTTTTTTTTTACAAAGAAATAATAAATGAAATCACCAGTGTGTTATACCAAAACATGGGAAATCTGCTTAGTTTTCGCATCCCTTGATCTTGAGGATTAAATACAATAATTAACAGAAAATACCATTCTTAAATGCCGCTTAATTACGGTTCCTCATATTTTACAAGGAATTGAAGTTCTCTCAACTTAAGACCTAATCTGTAATATAGGGCCGGTTTTTGTAACTGTGGCCAAAGCAAAGTTTGTCAGGATATATCCTGATTTAGTGCTAGTTTAACTGCGATCAGTGTCGTAGTGAACAAATAATCGTCTACTTTTAAGTTTTTTCGACGAGGCAACAGCGAATGACAGAATCATATAGTAAATCCTCAGAAGGCGAACCTCGAAAGCGAATTCTCTGAATGCATGTTTATTTGATCTTCCCCGGAGACTAACCCCGTCCATTTTATTGGCCCCACGAGACAAACGTATGTTACCTTTTGCCGAGTTAGCTCTATAAAGGTGGCAGTCTGGATAGGAATGGTGTTAACCTTTCGGCAGGTCCCCGCGGGATGTGACTGCTCTTGTCAGGAAATGCCAGCTAAAAGGGAGAAATCTCACACCCCTCCCTACAAAAAGGTCGTCAAGTTTTAACGCCTATTTCAATCTTGAGGAGAACAAGTGGATCCCAATACCTTTCGGTAAATAAAAGCTATGCACCTTGTCTGCTCAGCCTTTATTTTTCGTGTAAAAAGTACTACCGAAGAGGCCTATAGTCTTTACAGTTAGTAGATAGTTATTGCCTGTAAAATAGACAAACATCAATACATCCATGATGTAATAGATTTAAAAAAAAATAATGACTGTGTTTTCATTTATATTAAACTAAAATTCTGTAATATTTTAACCTAGCTCTAAAAACTCTAAATACAATGGTTTCTACGCCATGATGAATGGTTTCAAACATTCGCCTTGTCAACCAAATTAACTTATACTATTTAAATATACATATATCGGAAAAAAAAAGATTTAAGTTTTTCAGTGCCACACAAACACCACAAAAGTAAAAGAAAAACATACACAGTTGAGTACTTGAATAATTGTTGCACTAACCTTTCTTCTGATTAAAATATTCAAAATTCTAACAGATCATAATAGAAATAATAAAAAAATGAACGAAAATTCACAACTGGCTAATAATGAAACAATTTGGCCTAAACTGTCAGAAATATCCTATGAACATGACAGAAACTAATATGAAAAAGAAAGAAATACTCTTGAATTTATATGTATGGATGGAATGAGCGTATAAAATAAGAATATATCACTATTATTAATTATTTACAATTTAAAAAACTTTGGTCGGGCGAGGAAACACAGTTCTCTGCTTTATAGGTCCGGAAGAAAAAATCTTCACCATATCCTCCAGTCATACTTTCTGATTATAATTTCTCATAGCAGATTTCCCTTAAGGGAAATCAGCTATTGGGGTTGTACTCATGACGCAAATTTTTCTTCAAATGTCCATCGATCCTACCCAGGAGATGACGAAAACGAGGTACGTTGAAAACTGTAGATATATATATTTGTCTGTTACCACTCTAGGGGTCGCAATTCTTGTTTTATCGTTACTAAACTTAATATATAATTGTTTTATACAAAATGTTCGTTAACGGCCGAAATCGAACAAGGGCGGGGGTTTAGAGGGGGAGAATTTCGAAAATTCTTAATATCTCCGTTATGATGCATCCGATCGAAAAATGGTATAGAACCAATCATATTTCAAATGTAATGTTCTATAAAGGTTGTTATGTTTATTTTTTCATTATCTTGATTATTAACTGAGATATTTGCATATTTTAGTTTTCTGTCTTCAGTAAACCCTCATTCCTACTCATCTCATATTAACAATATTCTATTATGTTATGAAGCACTTTATTTGAAGCTGAAATACCAAATATTGTTCTCATTGAACATTTAAGAGAGATGCATGAAAATACGGGGCACACGTGGGAAATCTGCGACAGACTTTTTTTATTAGCCGGCCAAAATTCAGTATTTAGAATCTGACTAGTGACGAAGATAAACGGAAGGGCCGTCTGGGAGTATTTAAAGTTTATATTTAGCTTAAATAAAAAAATGTATAGTAATACTTCCTGGAGTTATTCTTCTCACCCAACTGAAGAAAATAAAACGTTTACGAAGAGCAAAGAAGAAAGGTCAAACGATTACTTATCAGCTCCAACATTTCCCAGCAGATTTAGATGTATACATATAAAGCTCAGAGTTTGCCGCTCGCAAATTCGATAGTTAGCATCTCCTATTTATTCTGAACTAATCTACTATATTAGTAGTGTGGTGGTATGGATGTGTCCAAGGCTGGAATTGGTTAGTCCTATAACAACAGAGTTAACTAAAACAATAAGCAGAGCAAAGCTTCACTTCAAACAATGGTTTGTGCTCCAACTAATCAATTAGCCTCCATAATAGCCACTAGTTGCTTGTTGCCAATCAATCCAATTGCTTGGAACCGTGAACAGCATGTTGACAGAAATTGCTTTTAGTGGATTTCATACAAAAGAAAATTCGCTGCAGGTATGGAATCAGAATTTCGGACGAAAATGTCAAGGAAACTACATCGATCCAGATGAGTAGATAGTAAAATACTCTTTCACGCAAGGCCTGTCAAAATTGAGCAGATTTCCCACGTGCTGGATCTGACACCATCAATACCATTTTTCCGTAATAAGAATCTAGTGTAAACAGGACTTCAAAGTAAAGGTGGAAACAAGATATTCAGTGGTACAGTTTTTGAAATGAAAAGTCCGTCACGCAGGGATTGCGTAAACTAGCCATATTTCCCTCGTGAAGTTATACAATAAAGAAATCTCCATACGAGAGCCGAACAGTTACGAAAACGCCCGAACTAGCTTTTGGCGGGAAACTCACTCGTCCGTTGCCGGCCCACATTTAATAAATATGCAAATATCTTTCGGAGATATTTCGAATTTTCCAAAATCCCCCCCCTCTCCCACTGTTCCAATTTCAGCCATTAACAAACTTGATTTGTCTTTTTGCATAAAACTTTTAAATATCGAGTTTGGTAACGATCAAACAAAAATTGCGACCGCTAGAGCGTTAACAGACAAATATATATATATATATATATATATATATATATATATATATATATATATATATATATATAATTTTGAACGCACCTCATTTTCGTCATCTCGTCATCTCCTGTGTAGGATCGATATACATTTGAAGTCTGCAGTTAGACTTATGACAGTAGGGTTCGTCTTCTCCAGTAAGTAGGTAAGTGTGAGTCTGTCGTGAATGGGCAATTCTCGACCTCGTTAAAACTACTTAATCTCTTTTTATTAGCCTTTTTGAGGAAGGCCATTCACTAAGTGTATCTTTCAGTTCTCGAAATTTGTTATCAGTTGTGGTAAACCAAGTTTTCTGCCATGAGTTGAATATCATATGTTTTGCTTGGGCTTGAATATCCTTGATATGTACAATATGTGTTGTCGTGAGTTCTTTTTTGAGTAGCTAATTTGGCAAGTTCGTCTACTTGTGGGCTTTGTTTAATGTTTGTATGTCCGGGTAACCACTACATAGTTCTATCAAGTATTTATAAAATCACAAAGTAAATTTGGTTCTTG
Organism: Riptortus pedestris; assembly: GCA_019009955.1. Classification (NCBI taxonomy): domain Eukaryota; kingdom Metazoa; phylum Arthropoda; class Insecta; order Hemiptera; family Alydidae; genus Riptortus; species Riptortus pedestris. The sequence continues at coordinate 104,581,375 of CM032230.1, read as the reverse complement.
GAAATATCCAAATGACTAGGGGAGTGTAATGAAAAAACAAAATGACCTTAACAATGGTATAATGCCTATGGTTGAGTAAAATAGGTCATTCTTTGGCTGTATATATTAGCATGCTTATCGAAACCCTTTTAGCAAAAATGGTCCCATGTTGAGTGCACTCTGTTGACAGAAACACGGAAAATCATGAAGAAAATATCAGCACTCCAAATTATAAAAGGACAAACAAGAAACTCTGCAACATTTATTAATATTAAAGTTTTCTATATAGCTTTTTGGGTTTATCAAGAAGACAGAAATTTTAAAACACAATAAAGCACTCTGTTATAAATACAGATTGAAGGAGAGGCCTCTTTCGACAGATTTCCTATAGCTCCATCCCAGTATAGTATAATATTTTATTTTTTTATATATATATATATATATATATATATATACTAGATAACCCGGCAAACGTTGTTTTGCCTTATAAATTATTTCTAGTTTCTAGATAAATTCTAGTGTAGACAAAAAGTAACTTACTTATTATAAGTGTGTAAGTATGTGGTATATGCGTGAAATAGGCATGGAGCGCAATGAACGATAAGGGAATATAAAAATAACAAACGCCAAACAATATTATTTTTAAGTTATTATAGGTTATTTATTAAAATTACATATCACATATTAATTACGACAGTAACACTAACAAACAACATCAATCTTTTAATGCTATAGCATGAACAATATTTTTTGTTTAGCCCATCTTTAGCGAGCACAAAGAAACTGGATGGTTTACCCACTCGAGAGCATGCTACGTGCAATTGCCCGTGTGAAAAATATGGTGTACTCAAATCTAAGCCACTACTCTTATTCGCCATAAGCTAAGGGAAATTTTAATCGAAGTACAGTTAAAAACACTTTAATTGATCAGTTATCGAGCGGGATGATAATGATTAAAGTACTAAAATGGCTATAAAAAAATAGGGGTTGGTGATGAAAAAGTAAAAATTTAGGGTTGAATGTATTTTTTAATACGATATTATAAAAAAATAAAAACAAAACATTTCGTCCAAAAATTAAAAAAAAAATGTTAAGGATGAACAACCCTTATCAATTAGGGGTATGAAAAATAGATAGTAACCGATTCTCAGACTTACTGAATACGTATATAAAATTTGGTAAAAATCGGTAAAGCCGTTTCGGAGGAGTACGCTAACATTGTGACATGGAAATTTTATATATTAGAGATATACATATTTTTTAAATTGCTACCGTTCTCGTCATCTTTATAAAAACTCCTTATGTAAGCGTTTCATGTATAACTGAATTTTAAGTTCGGTAATGGAGTTTAACTTCGAATAGAAATGGAGATATTTCCATTTTTTTCAGCTTTCAGTAAGCCCCTACTAATAATATATAATACATGTATTCAACGGACCTTTACTATGTATGCATTCCACACATACGTTTTGTGATGACAGTACAAATTAACATTTTGTGTTGTTGACTCGAAAATGTTTATTCCATATATACCATCATCAATAACAGTGTCGTTTAAATGATCAAAATCGTCAACGGCTGAAATCTGACCAGCAACAGGGAGTTCAAAAGGAGGGGATTTGAAAATTCCAGATATCTGTTCTTATAAGTCGGATCGAAAAATGTTATAGAACCAATTATTATAAATGTTTATTATAATTATTACACAATTATTGTTTGAGACATTTTCTCTTGTCTCGATTCTTAAAGGAGTTGCGTTTATCTTCATTATTTCGGCCCTCTGAATACCCATACTTATTGTAATCGTCTTTTATTTACTTTAAGATTTTCACTAATAATCTCATTTCCAGTGTACATGCCACTTCCAGTTTGCATAGGTTTCTTTCTATGGAAGTAAAAGAAAATTTTGAGATGAAACGTGTGCAGAAATTCAGCTCATGCAGAAATCCCGTAGAGTACGTACCACCACCGCAAGTACTTCTTTTTGACAATTAAATGAATAATAAGCTTAGTTTATGCACCATCTCCATGACGGGCATTTTTATTAGCAGATTTCCCTTAAGGGAAATCAGCTATTGAGGTCGTACTCATGACGCGAGTTTTGACAAATTTCCTCAAATGTCCATCGATCCTACCCAGGAGATGACGAAAATGAGTTCCGTTCAAAATTACATATATATATATATATATATATATATATATATATATATATATATATTTCTCTGTTAACGCTCTAGCAGTCTCAATTTTTGTTTGATCGTTACCAAACTTCATATTTAAGCGTTTTACATAAAAAGAAATATCAAGTTCGTTAATGGCTGGAATTGGACCAGTAGGAAAGGGGGTTTAGAGGGGGGGGTTTGAAAATTCGAAATATCTTCATTATTATGCGTCGGATCGAAAAATTGTATAGAATCAATCTTATTGGAAATTAAATTTACTATAAATATTGTTATATACATTTATTCCCTATCTTGAATATTAACCGAGATATTTGCATTTGTATGTATGTGTATGGTCAGCAGGAGTCGGCTATGTTCGGGACCTCCCGCCGAGAGCTAGTGCGGGCCGTTTCGGTAACTATTCGTCCCTCGTGAATAGGTTTAGAGATTCCTTACTACTACTGTTGTTGTTAGGCGGATTTCTCTATTGTAAAACTTCACGTGGGAAATCTGCTTAGTCTACGCAGCCCCTGCGTGACGGACTTTTTAGCGAATTTAAATCAACATGAAGTAAACCACTTATCAGGCTTCTTAGGACGAAAATCCGAGCTAAATCTTCTAACCTACAAACCACGATTCCCAATACAATGTACACTTTAAACATAATTAGCTGTTTTTGTGACATTTGAAGAAAAAATTAATTGTTTTAACAAACAGAATAATAAAAAAAGGCATTATTGCGTTTAGTGTAATATTTCTTTTGTTTATAAATACAAACATACTCATGGTTTGGATTTACTGCCAGGAGAGCTTTGCGGCTGGTTAAATGAGCAAAATATACGACTGCACATGCCAATTGAAATATCTCAAACATTGCAGATAATTGTATTTGATATCTCTAATTTTAATATGGAAAATGCGGTTCCCCTGCTGTTCAGTATTTATTTATAGGAGTGTAATATTAACGGAAACCGCAGTGAATACTCATTCCACACAATGAGTTAAAAAAAAAAACAGAGTTTATTGAGAAAAAAATATGAAAAAATTCATTACACAAATAAGAAAAAAGGTAATGTTACAACTAATTTTTTTGGCGAGATGTGGATTTACAAAATTCGTTTTCAACAAACTCCCGTTTCAGATTACATTAAGTAACGCCTGCCCATTTTTATAAGAATTTTTTTTCTGTGAATTATTGATTAAAAGTTAAATAAGCAAAAGTCCGTCACGCAGGGGCTGCGTTATCTAAGACATATACCCCATATGCGCCTCGTATTGGCATTCATTTCAAAACATAAAAGTTCAAAGAGAACAATATTTGGTATTTAGGCTTCAAATAATGTGCTTCATAAAATAACAGCTTATTGTTCATAGACATGAGTAGGAGTGGAATTTTATTGAATACCGAAAACTAAAAAAGGTAAATATTTCAGTTAATAATTATGATACATATATATATAATTTTAAAAGGACCTTATTTACGTCATCTCCTGCGTAGGATTGATGGACATTTTAAGAAGTTATTTGAAAATCCCATCATGAGTACAACCTCAATATATGATTTCCCCTAAGAGAAATCTGCTAAAAAGCGGAATAATTACAACTTTCAGGTAAATTAATTACAAATTAAAATAAGTAATTGTCCAAGTTCAGGACAAGCGCTTCACAGGCATTGGCACAAATATTGATTTACGTCGCTTGAGTGAAAATTATTTCAGACCTAAAAAAAAAAAAATTCAGACTGCTACCATTTAATAAACCAAAAATTAAATTATTTCTCCTGAAGTAGAGTTGAAATAGCAATAAATATTTATTATTTCATATAACATTTTATTTTTCTGGTTATTTTTCAATGTTCCGACAAACTTATTATTTCTTTATACTATTTGTTTTTCAGTTATTATAATTTCTGAGGAACATAACTTGATTCAAATCAGCCAGCTTATACTTGGTATGCACTCAGGAAGCACTTCATCGCATCATCGATAAAAATGATTAACAAGATAATATTTTTATTAATTTGAGTGATCTCGGGAAGCGGGACTTAATATGATCATATTTTTTTTTAATTTATACCATTAGCATGTACCGTTTAATCTAGACAAACGGTTAGTACAGATAAAAAAGAAATGGAAGATAATTCAGAAATGGATCATTTAGTATATGCTACCATATTATTTTAATTTTATGAGTATTACCACTTATTTGTAGGGTATTACTCTGATTCGGCAAGCATCATATTTGCCAGGTCTAGAGAAGCAACTTGAAGCAAAATTTGCCCTTCCATGTAGAGGAGACTTCTATAATTCATTTTCAGAATTGGATTTTTTTGTTCTAACTATATGCAGGCACCACCAAATGTTTTTGGAGTTTCAGGTAAGAATCCGTTTGAAGTGATACTTGAACTAATGAATTTTCAAATTATAGTCTTTTGGCCCAAACATTTTTGGGTCCATTTAAAACAAAAATCTGATTCTGAGATTACTTGCTTCAAACGAATCATCCTTTCCCAAATATATGAAGCAATTTGGTTCTAAATCGAAACCACTTCGTTTACTATCGAAATAACGAAAGTGAAAAATATTTAATTTAAATTGTGATCAGGAATTTCCGCTGAAATAGGGTTACTTCTACACTATAATGTTGGGATAATTCTTTCGAGAGACCAATTTTCGAACGGCAAGGATACTAGAATAAATCCTTCTTCGAATATACGTGAATCAACTATACGGGCTGTTAAAGACTGAGCTAATATCTGAGCAGACATATAATAGTCCCAGGCTCTACTGACATGACGTATGACTGAATGGAACAACCAATATGACCTGACGTTGACAAATTCATTCAGTTCTATGCTGAAAGTAAAGTTACTTATGTATTCATGGAGTAAGGCGGTCAAGAAAGTGAACTCAGTTGCATGACAATTTTTCTCATTCATAAGTTTTGAAGAGCGATCAAGTAGTCTCCATAGTAAAAATAAAAATCCTTATTTGTGTATGTAGTAGGAGCAAGAAGATCCATCTAGTCTTATTTTGAATTCCGACAGAATACAGATGAAACGTTTAAAGAATACAGTACGTAGACAAATAATAATAATAAAAAAAAAACAACCCTGCAAACCACAAAAGAAATAAATTTCAGAGATTTATTAAGCTCTGAGGTTGTTTCTTTATAACGGCAGTTTTCAGCTTTCATTTATGGCGGCAGCCTTGCAACTCCGTATTTCAAACAGGAAACAGGGATAAATTTACATTTCTACGTCTAGTGCATTTAATAGCTCAATTAATTTTGTCTAACAATAGTCCGTCGTTTATGATAAGCATGGGTTTTTATAATTGAAGGAGTAGACGGAAGGCTATCAGTTTATTTCCATAAGAATATATTATCCAAGTATAATTATTATTTAACCAATAAATTATCATTTTCATGCATAATACCCAGGAATAGGACTAAACATGTTTGAATCTTGTGTATTAATTAAACATTCACAAAATAAATACAAACAACTTCCATCAAAATTATTAATAAGTAAATAAAATAATGTATAGTAATCGATGAAATTATTACAGTATCCCTGTTTTACCCTTCCTTTGTCAATTGTGACTGTGAGAAATAAATCAAACCTCAGGAACTTAGGCCATGAATAATTGTTCAGTGTCTTACGTTACTATTTCCTTCAAGAAGAAGAATTGCAAGCCTACTAATCTATATTGCTAACCTATTATATAAGTATACCTTTTTTAATGAATTTATTTAAATTGCGTACTTCATAGGCATTCATCAGACTTTTGATCAGACGTATAGTAACGGATATATTTCGAATTTTCGAAAATCCTCCCCTCTAACCCCCCCCCACCCACATGTCCCATTTCAGCCATTAACGAACGTGATCTGCCTTTCTACATAAAACTTTTAACTATCGAGTTTGGTAACAACCAACAAACAACAACAAAAATTGGAACAAAAGTTGTTTATTCTGTTATTTAAAGTAGGTTTTGTTATATACACTTTTATCTTATAACAAAGTATAAACGAGATATACATTTAAAACTAAAGTGGAAGCCAGCAATTTTGTTAGGCACTAACGATGGAACTGAAATAAAAATTCGCGATATTTCGTTGTCTATTTGTTTTTCGTCAAACGTGCACATAACAAAAGTTGTTTACTTTGTTATTTAGAGTAACTTTTGTTTTATACATTATTTCGGGAACAATGAATGAAGCAAGTAATTTGAGTAGAAATATTGATATACTCATCAATCTATTCCAATATGATCTACCAGGTAACACTTACCTGGAAAAATTAATTCAAATCTATGTTAATATTTTGACCTTAATAATTCAAAGCTATGCATAATGCCCAGGTGACGGGAAATATGACAATATGGAGGGCAGTGAAGTCTTACATAAAAATTAATTTTATTATTAAAAAATTTCACAGCAACAACGGGTATAAACCCTAAACACTGGGACGGATAAATGTCAAAATATTGTGCATAGTAAAAGCCTTGCCAAAAAAATACCATCACCATTCAGCCTCAAATGAATTCCCGTATCTGAGCTAGTATATGAATAAAAACATCCATTTACATAAGACACACACTATTGTAAAAGAATGTATAATTCCTCAGCATACACAAATACCCACACAACATTATGCCCGTAGAAGTAAATAATTTTGGATGAAAAGGAACTTCCACGTTTGTTGATGAGTAAGAGTGGACATCTAATTCCCGCCCAAGACGGCAAGAGTTCAGAGTAACGAAATTGTGACATGGTATGAATTTAATTAAATAAACATACACATTTATAAGTGACACTGCTGTTATTGAAAGCTGTATAACTTTAAATATTAATCGTTGAGATAATGAAATAAGAGCATTCTAATTGCAAGAACATAAAAAAGGAACATGTGAAAGCCAACCCGTAAAGTGCGTCATGCTAAAGTGAACTAGATATATTTCAGTTAATTATTGTGCCTACTGGGCCGACATAAAAATCAATTCAAATCCAATTTAAAATAATTGTTCCTTTAACGGGGATGCTTTCGCTCTAGCTGTCAAAAGAAAAGGTCTTTATTGGAATTCCATTCTTTATAAGTAAAAAGTTCGTATAAAATCAAGAAATATAATAAACAATGTGAAATTATATTACATGAAGGATAATCAGTTTTCGGAATAACAAAAAGCTCAAAGAGTGGAGCTTTTGGATAAAACTTCTAAATTATATATATATATATATATTCTAAACCTAAGAGAATTTTTAAATATCACTCTTTCAAATGCTTTTGGTAGATAGTCTAAAATATATTATAAAATTTTCATTATAGTACAGATGTCAAAAACTATTTGTACTTGTATGTTATTTGACATTCCTAGTTCATACACTTTCAAATTAAGCGTAAAATCGTATTAGTTTCGCTTGTATGTCTTATAAGTGGTTTTCGAATTTTAATAATATTTTAAATAACTAACCTGAAATATGTTCCTCTTATGTAATTTAACGGGTGATTCGAAACTGAAACTAAATTTGGAATAATAACTTTCTTATTGAATTAACGGTCCATCACACAGGGGCTGAGTAAGCTAAGCACACTTCCCAAGTACTGGCACATACTAATCTCAACTCGACATATATTCTTTATTTCTCAATAAAAATTCCAATGAACAGAAGTTGGCGGCCAATAAAATCTTTAAAACATATTGGTTATTTGAGCGAGGAATACAGAGTTTCATTAAATATTAACTTATTTTTAAAGTTATGACAAAAAAAAAATCGGCTAATAATCACAATTTAAAAAGTGTGTATAGAACAACATGTATAGGAAATTAAATTTACAAGAAAAGCTGAATTGTTATGCTTTTTCGACTCAAATAATAATAACGGAGATTTTGGAATTTTCGACATTCTTCCCTCTAAACCCCCTCACTCCTGTCCAATTTCAGCCCTTACAGAACTTGATCTTTAGTTATATATGAAACTCATACATATCGAGTTTATTAGCGATACAAATGTTAATATGCGACGGCCAGAGCGGTAAGAGACAAGTATAAGTATATACGTGTGTTTGTTTATATATACATAATTTTGAACGGAACTCATTTTCTACTAAGTAAGATTGATGGACATCTTAAGAAATTTGTCAAAATCGAGTCTACATCACACCTTAATTCCTGTTTTCCCTTAAGGCATGTTTCTGAATAAAAAAATATTTGGACATTTTGTAAGTATGAAGACTACTAACGTCATTGGTGACTTCTGAATTGCATACATAAAATAAAGATTCATTCAAAGCGTATATCTGTGAGAGAGAAACTATAAAAATAAAAGACCGTCATGCAGGGGCTGCGTAAACTAAGCAGATTTCCCACGTGAAGTTATACAATAGAGAAATCTCCATACGAGAGCCGAACAGTTACGGCAAAGGGCCGAACTAGCTTTTGGCGGGAAACTCAGTCGTCCGTTAAGGCCCAAATTTAATAAAAATGCAAATATCGCGGTTAATATGCAAGATAGAGAAGAAATGTATAGAACAATATTTATAGTACATTTAATTTACAATAAGATTGGTTCTATACAATTTTTGATCCGACGTATGGTAACGGAGGTATTTTGAATTTTCGTAAATCCCGCCCTCTAAACCCCCCTCCCACAGGTCCGATTTCAGCCATTAACGAACTTGATCTGTCTTTTTGCATAAAACGTTTAAATATGGTGTCTGGTAACGATTAAACAAAAATTGCGACCGTTAGAGCGTAAACAGATATATATATATATATATATATATATAATATATATATATATATATACACACACGCACACAGTTTTGAACGGACCTCATTTTCGTCATCTCCTGGGTAGGATCGATGGACATTTGAAGAAATTTTTCGAAAATCGCGTCATGAGTACGACCTCAATAGCTGATTTTTCTTAAGGGAAATCTGCTAATAAAATGTCACACATGATTATGATATTTGATTTCTAATTTCGTACTCAGAATTTAGGACAGAGAGGATGATTATTCTGTCCATGATTATCTTCTCTAAAATGAGTACGACCTCAATAGCTGATTTCCCTTAAGGAAAATCTGCTAAAAACTCTGTTATAAACAGCGATTCATTATGTTTCTCTGCAATTAGTAAAAAAAAAAAAGAAAAATAGGGTTAAAACTTTTCATGAGCTCCTGATAAACAGAATGAGCCATGTGACAAAATACAGTGTTTACATTGGCTCAGAAAATGTCCAAGCACGATTAAAACACATTTCGGGCTGAAGGATCCTGGGTTGGTTGTTTACATATACTGAAAGTACAAAAGACTCCAAACCGTTTAAACAGCCAAGCGTGAACAACAACCCAACCAGATAATACACAAAAAGAGTCCAGGAAAACCACTCTACCGTTCCTTCGGAGACCAAAAAAAAATATTTTCCTTGAAAAAGGAGCGATATCCCTTCAAAAACAAGAATTGCCAAAAACAAATAGACATTTTTAAGAGAATCATAATCATTACGCCATTTGATATTAGTAATATTCACAACAAATTTAAACTCATTTTACATGAAGGAAGTAATTAGTTTTTATGGGCGCGTAAAGTGGTGTCAAAAAAATTTTATTTTTAATTTATTTAAACCAAATAATAGAAAAAACCCAGGAAATTACAAAAAAAAAATTACTGAAATTAAAATAAGTTTACTGAAGATATTTAAGCTTTGTTAAAAAAATGTAGACACATTTCAAATACTAGCAAATGGGAAAATTAATTTTGTTTGACATTTCATCCATGCAGATAATTTTTTTTTTTTTTTTTTTTTTTTTAGGTACTCTTTATTAAAGTAAATAAAAAGTCCGTCGCGCAGGGGCTGCGTAAACTAAGCAGATTACCCACGTGAGGTATTACAGTGGAGAAACTTCACAAGAGCCAAACAGTTAGGAAAACGGCCGAACTAGCTTTTAGCGGGTAACTCACTTTCGTCCGTTGCTCGTCCACATGTAATACAAATTGAAATATCTCGGTTAATATTCAAGATAGAGAATAATTGTATGTAACAATATTTATAGTAAATTTAATTTGCAATAGAATTGATTCTATACAATTTTTCGGCCCGACGTATAGTAACGGAGATATTTTAAAAATCCTCCCCTCTATACCCCCCCCCCTCACACTGGTCCGATTTCCGCCATTAACGAACTTGATCTGTCTTTTTACATAAAACGACTAAATATCTAAGTATGGTAACGATTAAACAATAATTGCGACCGCTAGAGCGGGAACAGACAAATATATATATACAGTTTTGAACGGACTTCATTTTCGTCATCTCCTAGGTAGGATCGATGGACATTTAAAGAAAAATTCCGAAAACCGCGTGATGAGTACAACCTCAATAGCTGATTTCCCTTAAGGGAAATTATTGTATTTCCCAAATATTTGTGAGCAAATCGGTTTGAATTTATTAGTATGATGCACTATTGAAGCATGTAAAGTGCGTGGATAATAAGAAGATGTAGAGCACTTTAAATATAAATGATTATATTTTCGGTAACGCTGTGAACCATAATGGATTTTAGTAAGTCGTGTGAGTTAAGACTTTGGTCTTAATAAACTTGGTAAAGCTAGTCATGGGTTTCATTTGCCATCTGAGTAAGAGAAATATATTGAGTTCCGATCTTAATATAGAAATCCCGACCCCACTAGCCGTAGATCTAAAAAGTCCGTCCCGCAGAGGCTGCGTAAACTAAGCAGATTTCCCATGTGAAGTTTTACTCTCATCCCTTATCCGCCACGATTTCATAAAAATGCAAATATCTCGATTAATATTCAAGATAGAGAGTAAATGTATATAACAATATTTATAGTAAATTTAATTTGCAATAAGATTGATGCTATACAATTTTTCGATCCAACGTATAGTAACAGAAATATATAACATTTTAGAAAATCCTCTCGTCTAAACTCCCTCTCCCACTAGTCCGATTTCAGCCATTAACGAACTTGATCTTTCTTTTTACATAAAACGACTAAATATCGAGTTTGGTAACGATCAAACAAAAATAGCGACCCCTAGAGCGGTAACAGACAAATATATATATATATATATATATATATATATATATATATATATATATATATATATATATATATATATATATATATATATATATAAAGTCCGTCACGCAGGGGCTGCTTAAATTAAGCAGGTTTCCAATGTGAAGTTTTACAATAGAGAAATCTGCATACTGGTAACACAATACCACCGTGATTAAATACAAACGGTAATGAGAAATCTTTCAGTTAATTAAAATAAACTCCCAACTGAAACGGCTTCTGAATTGTAAGAATAATTTATATTTTAATAACTCAAATTTTAGTAGTCCAAGAACTAAAGGAGGGGGGGGGCGGATGAACAGAACGTATTTGCATAAATCTCACAAAGTAATGAAGGTAAGGTAAGGTTAGAAGAAGCTTTCACCTGAGCCGAGTACTGGAGGAAATGGCCGACATAATCCGAACTTTACCCGACCACAGACTTCATAAAATGCAAATATCTCGGTTAATATTCAAGATAGAGAATACATGTATATAAAAATATTTATAGTAAATTTAATTTGCAATAAGATTAATTCTGTACACATTTTCGATCCGACGAATAGTAACGGAGATATTTCGAATTTCCGAAAATCCTCCCCTCTAAACCCCCCCTCCCACTGGTCCGATTTTAGTCTTTAACGAACTTGATCTTTCTTTTTACATAAAACGTTTAAATATTGAGTTAGGTAACGATCAAACAAAAATTGCGACCGCTAGAGCGTCGCCCCCTTAAGGGAAATCTGCTAAAACCCGACTCCACTAGCGTTAGATCTAAAAGTGGTCGTTAATAAACAACAATGCGCATTTGGGACCTTCAATTTATGCAAGTTATGTAGAAAACAGTATTTTACTTAACGTCAATGTCATAATGTCTGCATACATTGTCCATTATGGGCGTCAGCTGTTATGAAATTACTCCAGATGTAATGCGAAATATGAGTGAGAGGCACAAGAAGCGAATTCTCCATCTTGGATTATGTTAATGTTTACTAAGGCGTATATATTAATTTATCGCCAGTATAAGGGAAATTAATTTGGAGAACAGAAAATCAACAATGCAATTTCGGTACACGGGTCCCTCATTAATAATAAATGAGCAATAACCGTAAATTATTTACAGTCATATGGACGGAGTTCAGTTTACCGTTCGGAAGACTGTTAGTCTTCCGAACTGGGATTGGTATGAAATATGAAATGAGGAAAGTATGGGCGAAATAGAAAATGATTGTAAATTTCCTCACATAGATGCAAAAAGAGCACACTTACTCTGCACACACTAGCGCTTGCATTATATATAGATTGTCAAGAGAACGGCTATCTGCTCCAGCGGGCTCGTTTGTATTTTTGATGTGCAAATTTTCTATGGGAATCTAGTATATATATACGTATGCATGTATATATGTCTAGTGACGGTATTTAAGGACGAACTGAACACTATGGCTGACAGGCTGAGAGTAATATTGACTCGGTAGTACACCAGAAGCGAGTAAGTGAATGTGAAAACGGATAACTTTGCTGAGAAAGGTAGCAAGAAGATAGCAGAATGAAAATATGTATGGAATCTAAATATACTTATGTACTACGTAAGATAAAGTATGTTTCATAAGGTTGGTCATCGTATGTTGTGTGTAAAGGGTAATAGCTATGTGATTATCGATGAGACGGGATTTGGTACGTCCAAGGGATAAGGATGGACAAATGATCCTAACAATTAAGTCGGCAGTGGCGATAATCTATACCTAAGGATGAGTACCTCTCAGTACAGAGTGTTCCGTACTCAGCCTAGTGAAACTATACTGCTCCGAAGTTAGGAGTTAAAAAAGTTAATGCAGTGCCTGTGCGTTGATTCTCTCGGTCGTCGTATACTGTTCGACTCTCGACTCCAAGACGTCAGTGTGACTGCCAAAGGTAGGACAGACAATATATTTGGGGTTTATCGGCTTCAAGGGAACAGTGGTATACCTCCCGCCATATAATTCCAACGAGCTTAACATCAGGCCAATACAGCTATACAAGACACCAAGAGTGGTCATTAACTATCATTATTATAATTTTATTACCAAAAGGCATTAGAAACATTTAATTGAAATTTATATTATTATGGGGGAGGTTTACAATCAGTAAAAACTTGAGTAAAATCCATATCGGGGGAAAATCCAACCGATATGGAGTTTGTGAGTGTGACATGTTATGGGGAATTTAAAATTTTTCGAACAATTCTGGCAGTATCAAGAAGTACCCTTTGCAGTGCTTCTTTAATAATTGTTGTTGGCAGATTTAAATTCTTGGTGCCTGCTATAGTTGTTTTTGGAACGAGTCAATTTGAACTATAATAGGCATAACTATGGCAGATTTCAGTTTGTATACCTCTTTGAGCTCGATAGCCAACTCTTGATATTTTCATAATTTTTCGGCATGGGATTTTCGCATGGGTACTGCAATGTCAATAATATCAGCAGTCTTATTGATTTTATCAATAATGAGAATATCCGGTTTCTTATGGTACACAGTATGGTCAGTTATCATCGCTTCGTCCCAATACATCTTTATATAATATTTTTCCAATAATTTGTGAGGACTATAGCGATAATAAGCGACCTTCCTGTCTACCATGCCGAATTTCTTGATGGTATACTTTTAACACGTTATTGTGCCTTTGTAAGTACTTAGATCCAGCAAGTATTTCACATCCAGCCGTAATATGTTGAATGGACTCATAAGCTTTGTTCCATAACCTACATTTGTCTCAGACAAATGTCTTAATACTATTATTATTAGATTATTCTGAAATCGAATCTTATTTGATTACTTTTATATTGTTACAAAAGAATTGATTTCAACCTCAAGTGATTTGGTTCAATCAAGCTACTTCAGCTTGCTGTGAACATTTCGGTGTAATTTATCACATTTGTTAAGGGCTCCACCTTTCGTACTTCTGGTTCACGGCCACACTGCTATCGATGAATAATCTTAGTGATGACAGCTTTGGAAAAGGCGGTAAATAGAACCGAAACGTCCGCAGCAAGCTGAAGTAGTTTTATTTCTACCAAAGTGACCCGACAACCGCATCTCATAAGGATACCTCCAACAGCAGTCATCAATAAGAATATTCAGAATTAATTTTGTTAGAACACACCTATTTTCTTGGTGCTTTCTGTAGCTAGATCCTTCTTAGAGCAAAACGAGTAATTCATGAGTTGTTCTGAATAAATGAACTCCAATTAATGGTATCCGTGTAAAATATTGTAAGAAAACAGCCAATTGTATGTAACCACCATTTTAGGAGAACGATGCTCGATTTGTGAGCACTCAGCACAAGCTGACGGCACGGAAAATGTATCTGGTTTCATTTAGATGATTGCCATATAAAATATTCGGCCGATTCTCCCCAAATGGTGTCCCCCGGGACTAAAGGGCTCCCGGAGTGGCCCCCTAACAAACGTAGCATCCAATCTTTTAGAGAGTCGCCCCACCGTGTGTGTGCTTATGCCTCATAGCCGATCTGGAATTAACGCGCATGTCGTATTTCAAACACGGAAGTACAACTACGTACACACGAGCAGCGTATATACAGCGACCCATATTAAAGGCTCAAGTAGAATTATTTACCGGGCGGTTCTTCAAACGATACGCATGATGAGTATATTCCTCCCAGAGGGCAGAGGGTGAAATATGTATTTTAACGCATGACAGGAGGTAGTGATTACATTATCAGGCGAAACTCTTTTGATGCCAGGGCTAAGTAAGAAAGCTCAACTTTGATTACAAGCAGTGCCATAAATACCAAATTTTATTCTTATTACGCTAAACTGACATTAAGTATTTAAAAATACTTAATTTAAGAAAATTACAAACTGAAGCCCCTCTATTTATAGAATTCTTTTTATTAAGAAGAACATCGGAGACATCAAAAGAACTCCTTTATCCAATTAGTTCGTCGTGACAATGGAGCCGGAGAGAGACAGACGAATCAATAAATCTTTTATACTTACCCCTTATTTTGTTATAAATGTATTTGTTAGAACCAAACGTTCTATTTGATATGAAAAACAATAAGAATTATTCTTTGCTTAAATTAGATTCCTCATTAACCTTAATATTATTAAATGGAGAAAAAAATAATAATAAATATAGATGAGTTGTTACTCGAGTGTTTTAGCTAAATAATAATTATATAAACGTGTATTATTATGATTAATATTATTACACATAGCGAAAGGGAAATCCCTTAAAGAATCCAAGAATATGTAGTGGTCGTTCAAAAGAAAAAAAAATGATTTTAAAAATCTGATGTCGCCACATGCCATCATAGTAAAACTATGAAACATAATTACAAATTAAACAAAATATTTTGTTGGAAAATATGTTCCAAATCATTGCACCAAGAAGTGTAATAGAACACATTTTGTAGATCTTTTTATGAAAGACACCAAAGATTTCATATAAATCTAGATTATCTACAGAGGTGAAAACGAATTTCCATTTGTTTTTTTTTTATTTGTTACCCATCAGAATCTGAGTTAATAACTTTATACGGGCATTTTAGAAATCCTGATTGCCACAATTGCTAAAAGCAGATACAATTGTCCTTTATTATCAAAAATACATAAACCGTTCTACGTCCCAGATACAAGGCAAAGCAACATGTTTTTCCAACTGCAGTCAAATAGAAAGTTCATTCTTGTCCTACTCAAATTCATAATACTGGCCCCTTTCCTGACAACTTAACTCAACCAGATTCGTAAAAGCTATAGACGTAGTTCATATAAACCACGTCCATAGCTTTTACAAATCTTTTTGTACTGACGTGTCATTGATCTAGGGAATGGTCCAGGTGGTTATCTCGGAATACAGGAACCATTCTCCAGTCATACCACACGCCGAAAACTCCTTTGATGATTCTCATGGGTTTTTATTTATTTTTTTATAACCAAACACTAAATTAAACGTGTTTCATACTAAATTAAATATATACAAAATACAAAACATTGTATGAATCCTTAATAATAATACCCTACAAACATTTCGGAATTCTTTCTTCTTTTTCTTCTTGTGCGTTTTTTTAAATGTATTGCTCTCTGTAGTTCCTCCGGTCGCTGTTCCTTCATTTTTGGCTTTTTAAAAAAGTTTAATTGGGCTATTCGCTTTTTACTATTTATTCTATTTTATACTTCTTAACTGTAAATATTCATTTAATATTATTTTTTATTTTAGCTATTTACTGAAATTGTGTATATATTCTACTGGTAAGTTTTTAATTTTAATCTGTAAAAATAGTTTTCTTATTTCTGTAAACATTCACTGGGACACTAAATTATATTCTTAAAGTTTTAACTCTAATTCTTGACTCTAATTAAATGACATATTATACAACGTTTTTTATGGTAAATGTTTGCCAGCAGGGCACCGATGATGGGGCGTATGCTCTGAAAGCGCTCTGTCACAACGAATAAACAACAGTGAATGAACGAGGCGTTTTTTAGCGGATTTCCCTTAAGGGAAATCAGTTATTGAGGTTGTACTCATGACGCGATTTTTGAAATTTTTCTACAAATGTCCATCGATCCTACCCACGAAAATGAGGTCCGTTCAAAATTATATATATATATATATATATATATATATATATATATATATATATTTGTCTGTTAACGCTCTAGCGGTTGCAATTTTTGTTTGATCGTTACCAAACTCGATATTTAAACGTTTTATGCAAAAAGCAGATCAAGTTCGTTAATGGCTGAAATCGGACCAGTGGGAGGGGAGTTTAGAGGAAGGGTATTTTCGAAATTTCGAAATATCTCCATTACCATACGTCGGATCAAAAAATTGTATAGAACTAATCTTATTGCAAATTAAATTTACTATAATATTGTTCTACACATTTATTCTCTATCTTGAATATTTGCATTTTTATTAAATTTGACGAATGACTATTTCCCGCCAAAAGCTAGTTCGGCCCTTTGCCGCAACTGTTCGGCTCTCGTCGATTTCTCTATTGTATAACTTCACGTGGGAAATCAGCTTAGTTTACACAGCCCCTGCGTGACGGACTTTTTTTTCTGACTTGTGATTTCGGAAATC
Organism: Riptortus pedestris; assembly: GCA_019009955.1. Classification (NCBI taxonomy): domain Eukaryota; kingdom Metazoa; phylum Arthropoda; class Insecta; order Hemiptera; family Alydidae; genus Riptortus; species Riptortus pedestris. The sequence goes on along the minus strand of CM032230.1, from coordinate 104,564,061 downwards.
GTCTATTGACGAACATTTCCTGTAGTCAGGATATTGATTACACAACGGAGCATGTAAATCCAATGATTAGATTCCGGAAAAACGGAGAACGTCTTTATTATTAAATGATTTAAAAATTCCAATTACGAGCCCTAAGCAAATGTTTATTTTACCAGCGTCATATCCCATTCATGCCATTTAACTCCAGCCTCTCAACAATGCTCCCCTTCAGATTAAATTATAGAACACTGGAATAGACTCACGAATGATAAGTATCTTCCAGTGGCGACACCTTCCTTGGGGATTAACCCATTCAGTGCCGATCACACAGCAGTTCCGTCAGCCTGCATTTTTTGCATCAGTTGCTTTCTAGAATTTTACCCACGTCCAAACAGAGTACACTCGTAAAGTAGGCCAGCACTCAAAGGGTTAACACGTTCGTTGCGAACGTAATTTCCGATACTTGGAAAAACTGCATAGCTAATAAAGTCGTCGTAAAACATTTCACTAACTAGAGACGTCAGAATAGTTGAACTAATAAAACATTTTAAACAATAGCATATGACACGCCAAAAAGAAACCACTATAGCGGCTGCGTTAACTAAGCAGATATCCCACGTGAAGTTTTATAGAAAAGAATAGAGAAATCTGCCTAATAAGAACAGTAGTCGTAAGGAATTTCTAGACCTATTCACGAGGGAGGAATAGTTACGGAAACTGGCGCACTAGCTCTCGGCGGAAAATCCCGGACATAGCCGACTCCTGCCGACCACACACACAATACAAATGCAAATATCTCGGTTAAATAGTCAAGGTACAGAATAAATGTATAGAACAATATTTATAGTAAATTTAATTTGCAATAAGACTGATTCTATACAATTTTTCGATCCGGCTCAGAAATAACGGAGATCTTTCGAATTTTCAAAAAAAACCCTAAATATGAAGTTTGGTAATGGTCAAACAAAAATTGCGACCGCTAGAGAGTTGACAGACAAATATATATATATATATATATATATATATATATATATATATATATATAATTTTGATCTGACCTCATTTTCGTCATCTCCTGGGTAGGTTCGATGGACCTTAAGGGAAAACAGCTATTGAGGTCGTACTCATGACGCGAGTTTCGAAAAATTTCTTCAAATGTCCATCGATCCTATCCAGGAGATGACAAAAATGAGGTCCGTTCAAAATTATATATATATTTGTCTGTTAACGCTCTAGTGGTCGCAATTTTTGTTTGATCGTTACCAAACTCGGAATTTAATCGTTTTATGTAAAAAGATCAAGTTCATTAATGGCTGAAATCGGACCAGTAGGAGGTGATTTTAGAGAGGGAATTATCTCCGTTACTATACGTCGGATCAAAAAATTGTATAGAACCAATCTTATTGCAAATTAAATTTACCATAAATATTGTCATATTGTCATTTATGCTCTATCTTGAATATTAACCGAGATAATTGGATTTGTATTAAGTGTAACAGGTCGCTTCTATTCGTTCCCGCCGAAAGCTAGTTCGGCCGTTTCCGTAACGGTTCGGCACTCTTATGGAGATTTCCCTATTGTATAACTTTACGTGGGAAATCTACTTATTTTACGTAGCCCCTGCGTGACGGAGTTTTATTTTTGTAATATTATTTACTGTGAACATCTTCCATTCCTATTCTAATTTTGATGAGATAAGTCGTGCACATAAAAACTTTCCACATACTCTATGAGACACGGGTCTGAGGAGGTCTAAGCGGCCGGTATGTTGTTTATTTCGAAATGGGTAGTGATAAGTGCGAAGGCATAGATACTAATATACTTAGATAAATGTGTATCGTAGGTTCAAATCCCAAATTGGATAAGACAATTTATAAATGAAAACCCTTGTCACGCGCTGACGAGAAACGTTTGGCAACGTGTAAATAACCCATCCCAAATTGCCTTAGTTTGATAAAATAGATAAACATGCATAAGATAATAAGAATAATTAGTATGCTTGAAGTGAAAGATTTTATTTAGAGAGTCTCTCAATAAATAAAATTCTATTGCCTACACGAGGAATCGAATCCACGACTCTAAGTCCACCAAGTAATTTAGGACCATAGCTTTAAATCAAACTGTCACACAGCTTGATGATGTTGGCTCCTAGTCAAACAGTAGCTTATAAAATTTATGAAGAGTAGTCAAACACTTTTCTTGGTACTTTAGAACGTCCAGACTATAAACTATAAAGTTAAGTATATTATCTGTTTATTTTATGAACCTAGCTATTATTTGCTTTTTTTTTATATATTTATTTTTAAAAAATTCTTTGAGTCAAGTAAATAAAAAAGTGTTAATCAACAGTAAAGCAAAACTTATGAATATGCCTATTTTATTATTAATATATTTAAGAGGAATTATATGTTCAAGTGAGAATACGTGTATAATTGCTGAGTATGTTCAAATATGAAATATTATATGCAGAGAAGATGTCATTGAATTACAGATTCTGGCTAATGGAACGACTAATATGTCATCAACTGTGGTATGATGTCATCCGGGAAAAATCTAACCACACGAAAACTCTACAGTATTAAACTTTCATATGTATAAAAAATCTTTTTTTTTTTGTACATACTAATTTATATTAATTTGATTTTAGTTTAGTTTTTATCCATTGAAATGATATAATTGTTTACGTAATTTTATTAGTCTATAGTTTTTAATTATCTAGTTTCCTTACAAGATTTTTTTGTTTTTAAACTTAAAGTTTTGTTTTTGTTTATTTTATTTGTTGTTTTGTGTTTATTGTTGTTTTTCGTTGTTTCGTTATTTGATTGCGTTCTATTATTTAGTTGAATTCTATTTAGTTGCGTTCCGTTATTAAGTTGTGTTTTGTTATATTGTTGCGTTCTGTTATTTATTCGAGTTTTGTTATTTGTTTAGGTTCTTAGTTTGTATTATTTAACTTTTTCTTGTTTATATTTTCATTTTTGTATTTTCTTTATATAAATTGTTTTTGTTTTTTATGAGCAATATCGCCTCGCTGCGAACGCTCCAAAATAAATAAAATAAAAAAAAAATATTTAACTTTCAAATTTAACGAAACATGCACAATCGTTAATAATGTTAATCCAGTTATTCCCTGAAAATGACTCTTTTAAATAAAAAAAGAAATGGAATTTTCCTTTCTGGCCGTTTAGTACGAAATGCAACTCTAAACGTCTGGCAGTAAAATATTTCAGTTTTTACCTAGTGTAGTTAACATAAAAAAATCTTGTTTTTTAAAGGATTATTTATTCTAAGGTAGCGACAGAATGAGATTGGATGCATTGAATGCAGGAAGTGTAAAATGCCCTAGAAACGAATTCAATATTCTCTCCTGAAAATATTTTTTTTTTATTTATTTATAGACATCACATCAATTTTCATCACATCAATTTGCCCTTTCAAAAGTAAAAATTTGTACAAAGTTAAATAACGAAAGTAAAATATATAAGAGTTAACAAGAAGTAACAATAACAAATGCCAAAAAACAATGAAAATTTAAAAAGTGGAATAGATAAACATTTTATAAGTAACATAAAAAAGGGAAATTGGTGATGAGCATAGTTGTGGATGATCAATAGGAAATGAATGGCTGAAATTGGTACTTTTGCTAATGATTTTCGTAATTCCCTCCTTCAGGGTAAGCATATACATGTGTACAAACGCATCTAACAAAATTAATGCATATCATTTGCATAGGTATGTAAAAATTTTATTAATGTATGAGTATTCTGAAAATCATATAACCTTGAAAATTACCCGCTTTAAAAAATGCGAATTAGAAAAGTAATAGACTAAAAGAAAATATCATACAATGAGCCCAAAAACTTCTAAATAAAATGGAACATTACTCTTATTCAGTAATCATATCTAAGTCATCAACAGGTGAAAGAGCACTCCCGACACTGCTGACAAAAATGAAATGAATAAAATAATGGGAGTTCGGAAAAAAGAAAAAAAAAATTCCTCAAACAACTTCCTGTTCTGTAAATTAAAATCCCACCCTAACTTCGAAAGAACAATCCTCAGTAGTTAGTTCTATTCCTAGAACAATCCATTAAAGAGCAAATGTTTCAAACTCAACCAACCCAAGGTGTCCAAGAAACTGAACAAGACTGACAATCAAAATAATAACTTCACTCTAAATAAGAAAAAGAGAAAAAAAAACTATTGGTAGAAAACATCCACGCCCGAAGACACCAGCGGGCACTCTGAATCTCACAAAACAATAAGTACCAAGTTCCAGCAAAACAGACCTTCAAGGAAAAACAAATAATATTTTTATATCCTTTTCTTATTTTAAAGAATTTTTGTTATTGGATATTTTATTAGATATTGATTTATTCTCTATTTATCTTATTTTACAGTTGACTATTTTATTCAGGAATAGAGTGGCCCCTACTCTAATGGATCTTACGAGTATTTTTAGCAGATGTCCCTTAAGGGAAATCAGCTATTGAGGTCGTACTCATGACGCGAGTTTCGAAAAATTTCTTCAAATGTCCATCGATCCTACCCAGGAGATGACGAAAATGAGGTCCGTTCAAAATTATATATATATATATATATATATATATATATATATATATATATATATATATATATATATATATATATATATATATATATATTTGTCTGTTAACGCTCTAGCGGTCGCAATTTTCGTTTGAACGTTACCAAACTCGATATTTAAGCGTTTTATGCAAAAATAAAGATCAAGTTCGTTAATGGCTGAAATCGGACCAGTGGGAGGGGGGGTTTAGAGGGGAGGATTTTCTAAAATGTGAAATATTTCCGTTACTATACGTCGGATCGAAAAATTGTATAGAATCAATCTTATTGCAAATTAAATGTACTATAAATAATGTTATATACATGTATTCTGTATCTTGAATATTAACCGAGATATTTGCATTTTTCTGTTTTCAACTTCTGAGATGAGATCGGCCAACTTCGGGTCTAGTCGTGAGTTTCTGTCAAGAGCTAGTTCGGGCCGTTCCCGTAACTGTTTGACTCTCTATTCTGAAATTTCTCTATTATAAACCTTCACGTGGGAAATCAGCTTAGTTTACGCAGCCCCTGCGTGACGGACTTTTTTCTCCTCATAGCAACCCTGTGAGGAGTTATTTATTCGAATACATGTTCCATTGCCACATGGCATATTACATGTATTATTATGTTTAAATACATCATTATTTTACAATAAATATTTGTTTATCAACTGTCTATTCAAAAAATAAAATAAAAAAAAATTAAATAAAAAAAATAACAATAAAAAAGAATAAAGATAAAATACAATATTAAAATAAGTATGGTAATTACAAACAGAATTAATAAATGAAATGAAAAGTAAATAAATAAATACAATAAGAACAAAAGCATATCAATTGAAATTAAACTTAAACTCAACGATGTTTAATTTGCGAGTCTATGTAAGGTAAATATATTGAATTATGATTCCCGTTCCTCACAATCAACAAACTCCTAGCTACATCCATATCTATACTTTTGATAAACGTTATAACTTCTTTATTATATTTGTTAAATATAATATGAGGTGGTTCAGGCCAATTACCTCCTTTTAAAATTATGTTCATTATTAAATTTGATCTATTTTGACTAAATGTTGTGCAGTCATAAAGTATATGTAAAAACGTTTGTGTTGTCTGTAAGTCGCAAGTACATTTGTCATTGTCTTGAATTTTAAATCTTGTTAAATATTGTCCTATCTGTCTATGTTCCGTTAGAAATTGTGTGCATTTGTGATGGTGACTCTTGATTGTGTTGTAGTTGTCGTGAGTTATATTTGGTATGGATTGATGTAAGCTGTAAGCTTTGTTACATGTCGTCCATTCTCCATACGAGTATGTAGCACGCATAGAAACCCGCCCGATTTTATAATTAAGGATTAAGTTCAATCTAACCTTCACAAGATGGCGTAACCTTCTCTTTTATAAACACAGGTGATAAAAATGTTCCGAGGTCAGTCAAAGCATACAGGAAATTATTCGTTAATAGGTGGAATGATAAATCCATATGAGCAGTCAAAAATAAAAAGTCCGTCACGCAGGTGCTGCGTAAACTAAGCAGATTTCACTTGTGAAGTTTAACATTAGACAAATCTACTTACTGGTATCACAACGCAACCATGAATATTAGGTGAATAAATAAAAGCGGTAATGAGAAATATCTCCTATTCCAAAGGGGAGCGTCTTAAATATATACAAACAGGTCTGCTTACCTCTCAACGGAAAGAAAAACAATCACTGAAATATATCAGAATATAATATATTAATTTTATTGAAAACTATTTACTACAACTAGTACTGTAATTTATAATGAATCAGAATAATTTGTATCTTAATCAATAAAATTTTAGTAGTCCAGGAGCTTAAGACGGATGGGGAGGGGACCACAATATATTTGCATGTAGCTCGTATAATAAAGGTCTCTTGAAAACAATATTTGGTATTTAAGCTTCGAATAATGTGGTTTATTATATAACAGAGTATTGTTTATGTAAAATGAGTAGAAGTGGGGGTTTGCTGAAAACTGAAAAATGAAAATATCTCGGTTAATATTCAAGATAGAACATAAATGTATTAACAATATTTATAGCACATTTTAATTTGATGAGATTGTTTTTTAAACCATTTTTCGATCAGACGTATACTAACAGAGATATTTTAAATTTTCGAAATTCCTCCCCTCTAAACCCCCCCTTCTCCTAGTCCGATTTCAGCCATTAACGAACTTGGTCTTTCTTTTTTTGCATAAAACGACTAAACATTGAGATTTGTAGGGATTAAACAATAACTGCGACGGCTAGAGAGGTAAAAGACAAATATATATGGTAATTCAAATAAAGGGCTAGAACCGCCAATATAAATGATACTGTTGTTATACCTGTAGGTGGAGACCGTCGTCACTGGCTGATGGTCGAGTACAGCTGGCATTGTGCTATAGATGCGATGGCACCATCTTCAAGCCCGTCAAAATGTTGTGCAGTACAACATTTTGACGGGCTTGAAGATGTCTATATATATATATATATATATATATATATATATATATATATATATATATATATATATATATATATATACATACAGTTTTGAATATGTAGATATATACATCCTCCTGGATTGAATCGATGGACATTTGAAAATTTTGTCGAAAATGGCGTCATTAGTCCGACCTCAATAGCTGATTTCCCTTAAGGGACATCTGTTAAAAGCCTCACTTATTTTGTCGGCCATTCTGGTGAAAACCTCATCAAAAGTAAAACAAAAAAAATAATAATGTGCATTTTATGCTACTAAGGCTAACAGGGGCGGCATATCTGTTTAGACTTCATTGGGCTCAATAGGCAGTACTTCCTCCATTACTATTATTTATATTTATATATTTAAAGTTGTTTCATTTCTTTTAAAGAACAACTAAATCGTTGATGTGTCTCCTATAACAAATAAGTACTATTAAAAGGAAACAAATTAATGGATATTGATATTCATAATGATGAAACAATTGAAATAATTGCTCTAATGCTCAGAAATGTGATTCTTATCATTATAATCAATTAACAAAAAAAAAAAACCATTTAATCGTGTTGAGAGTATTCTGTTATAGCAATATACTCAATCCTAGTGCGTATAATTATTATTACCTTCCTGCGATCAGCCTAAACAGAATGATGCAATCAAAGTATCATTCTCAATTTCACGGTGTAATGATTTTTAAAAATGAGTGTTATCACACTAATTGGAAATTTACAATTAATTGCCTGATATCATTATTCTGAATGCATAAGTGACACTCATGTCAGCAATATTAAACAATTTACATAATTGGTTTGCCGAGTATCAAGCAGAGTAAGCAAGTAGGTGGCAAGTAATCAGTAGATGTATTTCAGTGTCTAGCTGATCTCTCAGTGTTAAAAAAAAAAGTCCGTCGCGCAGGGGTTGCGTAAACTAAGCAGATTTCCCACGTGAAGATTAAATAAAGAGAAATTTCACGAGAGCCGAACAGTTACGGAAAAGGCCGAATTAGGTTTGGGCGGAAACTCACGACAAGAGCCGAAGTTAGCCAATCTCATCTCGTTTTGCACACACACTTAATAAAAATACAAATATCTCCGTTAATATCCAAGACAGAGAATAAATGGATATACCCATATTTGTAATAAATTTAATTTGCAATGAGAATGCTTCTATATAATTTTCCGATCAGATGTATACTAACAGATGATTTTGAATTTTTGAAATTCTTCCCCTCTAAACCCCCCACCTTTCCCACGAACGAATTTAGTCTTTCTTTTTTGCATAAAACGACTAAATATCGAGATTCGTAGCGATTTAACAATAACTGCGACGGCTAGAGCGGCAAAAGACAAATATACATGGTAATTCAAATAAAGGGCTAGAACCGCCAATATAAATGATACTGTTGCCATACCTGTCGGTGGAGACCGTCGTCATTGGCTGATGGTTGAGTACACCTGGCATTGTGCTATACATGCAATGGCACCATCTTCAAGCCCGTCAAAATGTTGTGCAGTACAACATTTTGACGGGCTTGAATATGTCTATATATATATATATATATATATATATATATATACATACATACAGTTTTGAATATGTATATATATACATCCTCCTGGGTAGAATCGATGGACATTTGAAAATTTTGTCGAAAATGGCGTCATTGGTCCGACCTCAATAGCTGATTTCCCTTAAGGGACATCTGCTAAAAGCCTCACTTATTTTGTCGGCCATTCTGGTGAAAACCTCATCAAAAGTAAAACAAAAAAAATAATAATGTGCATTTTATGCTACTAAGGCTAACAGGGACGGCATATCTGTTTAGACTTGATTGGGCTCAATAGGCAGTATTTCCTCCATTACTGTTATTTATATTTATATATTTAAAGTTGTTTCATTTCTTTTAAAGAACAACTAAATCGTTAATGTGTCTCCTATAACAAATAAGTACTTTTAAAAAGTAAACAAATTAGTGGATATTGATATTCATAATGATGAAACAATTGAATTAATTGCTCGAATACTCAGAAATGAGATTCTTATCATAAGAACAATTAACAAAATAAAAAAAACCATTTAATCGTGTTGAGAGTATTCTGTTATAGCAATATACTCAAGCCTAGTGCGTATAATTATTATTACCTTCCTGCGATCAGCCTAAACAGAATGATGCAATCAAAGTATCATTCTTAATTTCACGGTATAATGATTTTTAAAAAGGAGTGTTATTACAGTAATTGGAAATTTACAATTAATTGCCCGATATCATTATTCCGAATGCATAACTGACACTGTCAGCAATATTAAACAATTTACATAATTGGTTTGCCGAGTATCAAGCAGAGTAAGCAGGGAATGCAAGTAGGTGGCAAGTAATCAGTAGATGTATTTCAGTGTCTAGCTGATCTCTCAGTGTTAAAAAAACAAAAAGTCCGTCGCGCAGGGGGTGCGTAAACTAAGCAGATATCCCACGTGAAGTTTTACAGTAGAGAAATCTGCCCAATAACAACAGTAGTAGTAAGGGATCTCTAAACCTATTCATGAGGGTCAAACAGTTACATAAACGGCCGCCAGAGCTCTCGGCGGAATGTCCCGAACAAAGCCGACTCCTGTCGACCACGCACAGAATACAAATGCAAATATCTCGGTTAATATTCAAGATACAGAATAAATGTATAAAACAATATTTATAGAAAATTTAATTTTCAATAAGATTGATTTTATTCAATTTTTCGAACCGACGCATAATAACGGAAATATTTTAAATTTTAAAAATCCCCCTCTAAACCTCCCCCTTCCCACTGGTCCGATTTCAGCCATTAACGAACTTGATCTTCCTTTTTATATAAAACGATTAAATTCCGAGTTTGGTAACGATCAAATAAAAATTGCGACCGCTAGAGCGTTAACAGACAAATATATATATATATATATATATATATATATATATATATATATATATATATAATTTTGAACGGACCTCATTTTCGTCATCTCCTGGGTAGGATCAATGGACATTTGAAGAAATGTTTCGAAACTTGCGTCATGAGTACGACCTCAATAGCTGATTTCCCTTAAGAGAAATCTGCTAAAACAAATATAACAATAGTTGGAACAAACAAATTCAAATGTTTGTACTCGTATACTTAATCAAAGCAGTGCGTACAGTATAGACAAAGGAGGTGCATAAACTAAGCAGATACCCCATGCAATGCAAAGAGACTGAGATTACGTCATTTCATATTCTATTCTCTATTTCCCTCTTAATTAGAAGTAAACAAACCTTGAAATTTAAGCGGGTAATGAGATGATTAGGTATGAAATAGCAATGAATCAAATTCGATAAGTAGAAGTGAGGGGGGGGGGGTAATGAAATTTGAAGACAAGAAACTATGAATAACTCGCTTTTTTAGTTACAAAAACATGAATCATACAACAAAAACTTTAGAGCATCAATAGTTTAACAAGTTTGGTCTATTATATTTTTCAAGACCACTCTAATAACTCAGATATTTCGAATTCTCCACCCTCTCATTGCCTCCCCCCATTCAGGATTTCAGCAATTTGCTTTTATTGTTGCATGAAACGGTTCAACACCCAGTATGGTATTCATGAAATAAACATTTTCGAATCAAGAACGTAAAAGCGTAATCGATGGAGTCATTGCTCAACTCATTTACAAGTAACCCACACAGTACTGGTCTACTGAAAATAATATTGAATATTAAGGTTTGAAATAAGACGGTTATGTACATTTTTCCTATAACTCAAATAATAGCGGATATAAGGTAGCTTCTGGTCAGAAACGCTTAAAAGTTCAGTTTTGCAACGAGCATACAAATATATTGTCCATTAAAAAAATTAACAGAGAAATATTTATATATACATTTTTATGACATATATATATATATATATATATATATATATATATATATATACATATACATATTTGTCTGTTAACGCTCTAGCGGTCGCAATTTTTGTTTGATCGTTACCAAACATGATATTTAAACGATTTATGCAAAAAGACAGATCAAGTTCGTTAATGGCAGAAATCGGACCAGTGGGAGGGGGAGTTTAGAGGGGGGGATTTTCGAAATATCTCTGTTACCATACGACGGATCAAAAAATTCTATAAAACAATCTTATTGCAAATTAAATTTACTATAAATATTGTTCTATACATTTATTCTCTATCTTGAATATTAACCGAGATATTTGCATTTTTATTAAATGTGGGCGGTAACGCAAGAGTGAGTTTCCCGCCAAAGGCTAGGTCGGCCGTTTCCGTAACTGTTTGGCTCTCGTATGGAGATTGCTCTCTTGTATAACTTCACGTGGGAAATCTGCTTAGTTTGCGCAGCCCTTGCGTGACGGACTTTCGTTATCATAATTGGTCTAATTGCCACTTCATTTACACGAATTATTATTACTGAGATCACTCCAAATTTAAATTTCAAATGAGAAAGCAGAAAATTTATTAATTTTGCCTAATGGTCTGTAGTCTTTGAGTCCCTCTAAATTTTTTTTACGTAACTCTTCTTAAAGGAGAAGGTCATCAAGATCCACCGTCTGGTATCACGTTAGTCATTGGTTCCTTTCGAATCCTTATTAGTTTGGACCATAATTCTGTAATGATGCCTCTCTCATTTTGCTGCACAGATATCCTGTATCGGGAAGACGAATTTATAACTGTCATTCTTCTTTATTAGATTTCTTATTATGTTTATGTTTTATTCCTAGTTTCGCGCGTATTATGTAGCACAATATATGTTGCACATACATACCAGAGGCGTATTTTAGTGAAGAATAAAGATTTCCGTGACAGGAGAAAGCATATTACTTGAGTATTAGACAGCTTATTTATTATAATGTAGAATATGTTTTACAGTAGCAAATAAAAAAACATTATTTATGGATTACAACGATTTATTTATGTGCCTTCATCTTGTGTATTAATCCTCTAATACAATACTCTCCTGCTGTGTGGACTTCTTATTGATCCGATGTTACATGATGCTTTTCTGAAAGGGTCATATAACGTTATGATCACCGCTTTCCTGATTGGTCACGATTGCTCCGAACAGTTTCAGCAATCAATTCACCATAACTCAACCATTTATTAGACTATTCTTAGTTTGAAAAATCTCTGTTATTTGCATGTAGGACATTTTCTTACAGGCCGTTTTCTTATTTTTTGACTTTCTGAAGTAGTTCGAAAACCACTGGTGAGCAAAAATGGCTGATATAAAGCGTATAAGAGAGCTCTCTCTCACACAAATACACACACACACACACACACACACACACACACACACTTTGCACAATATTTTGACATTTGCCCGTCCCAGTGTTTAGGGTTTATACCCGTCGTTGCTGTGGATTTATATATACTAGCTCAGATACCCGGCTTCGCCCGGGAATTGATTTGAGGCGGAATACTGATGGTATTTTTTGGCAAGGCTTTACTTTGCACAATATTTTGACATTTACCCGTCCCAGTGTTTAGGGCTAATACCCGTTTTTGGCATTTGTTAATAATAAAATTAATTTTTTATGTAAGTCTTCACTGTCCTCCAAATTGTCATATTTCCCGTCTCCTGCGCATTATGTATAGATTTCAGTTATTAAGGACAAAATATTAACGTAGATTTGAATTAATTTTTCCAGGTGAGATACATCATAGTTCAAATTGGAATGAATTGTTGGGCATATCAATATTTCTACGCTCCACACATTGTTCCTGGAGAAATGTATAAAACAAAAGTTAATCTAAATAACAAAGTAAACAACTTTTGTTATGTGCATATTTGTCAAAAAACAAATAGACAATGAAATATCGAGAATTTTTATTTCAGGCCTCCCTTATAACCCCCACTCGCGTTATAACCTAAACATTTTAATATAGATTATAATCATGGAAGAAATAATGCTAATTGACATACCGAGTTTTTTTAAGTTCGGTTCAATTGTTAGCGCCCAATGAAATAGTTGACTCCCTCTTTAGTTTATAGTGTATATCTCGTTTATACTTTGTTAAAAGACAAAAATGAATATCACAAAAGTTACTCTAAATAACAAAATAAACAACTTTTGTTATGTTCATATTTGCCGAAAAACCAATAGGAAACGAAATATCCCCATTTTTAAGTTCTGGCTTCCCTTATAACCCCCACTCTTGATCGTCTCAGAGAATATAAATATATGTCCCATCTGTATGGCTATATATATATATATATATATATATATATATATATATATATATAGCCTCAAGTCTAAGTTGGGTTAAGAGTAATATACATAGCAAGTTTCATAAAATTCGGTTCAGCCGTTTATGCGTGAAAAGGTAACAAACAAACACACACCAAAGAAACAAAATGCAGTTATGGTGTCTATGACATGTGAAACGAAAAGTTATCGTGAAATTTCGCGAAAAAAATCAATGTACAGACAGAGGTTACAATTTTACATATATATATATAAACACTCCGGTATATAAGAGAGAGTGAGAGAGATATAGTAAAGGTCCTTATCAGAAAGGGTTGATAAGAGGAAAGAGGTAGAGGAGGAGCTTAGAACAAGAGGGAGAATGTGTGTGCGTGTGTGTGTGTGTGTGTGTGTGAGTGTGTGTGAGTGCGTGTGTGTGTGTGTGAGGGTTAACAAGAGGGAGAGAGAAGGCAGACTGTAAGGGGATTGCTGTGATCAGAGCAGGCCATTCATCAATGCCACCAGTTACCCACTACTACCTATCCGTTCCGCCCTAAATACCCTTCTAAACTCCTCTCACTCACAGGTAACAATTTTCATGAATGAATACATCACTAGTTAACCCACATAGGGCTACCAGTTAACAGGAAAAGCCCTAACGTAATAATAGAAAAGTAATTACACGCCTTTTTTAATGATCTCAATACTCGATGGTGGTACTGACGATAAGTTAAGATTGAGTATGAAAAGTTATTGTGAAAGCATATCTGTTTCCTTTTTATTAGCAGATTTCCCTCAACGGAAATCAGCTATTGAGGTCGTACTCATGACGCGAGTTTCGAAAAATTTCTTCAAATGTCCATCGGTCCGACCCAGGAGATGACGAAAATGAGGTCCGTTCAAAATTATATATATATAAAACGCTCTAGCGGTCGCAATTTTTGTTTGATCGCCACCAAACTCGGAATTTAATCGTTTTATGTAAAAAGGAAGATCAAGTTCGTTAATGGCCGAAATCGGACTAATGGGAGGGGGGGGGGTTTATAGGGGGGATTTTTGAAAATTCGAAATATCTATGTTATTAAGCGTCGGATCGAAAAGTTGTATAGAATTAATCGTATTGCAAATTAAATTTGCTATAAATATTGTTATATACATTTATTCTCTATCTTGAATATTAACCGAGATATATGCATATTTCAGTTTTCAGCCTTGAGTAATCCCCTACTTCTACTCGTGTTACATAAACAATACTTTGTTATATAATAAGCCATATTATTCGATTGCTTAAAGACCAAATATTGTTTTCCAGAGACCTTTATCATACGAGATAGATGCAAATATGTTCTTGTGACCCCCCCCCCGCCTTAAATTCTTGGACTACTAAAACTTGATTGATTGTGATAAAAATTATTCTGATTGATTATAAACTACAGTACTAGGTATAGTACATAGTTTTCAATAAAATGAATATGTTATATTCTGATATGTTTCGGTAATTACTTTTCTTTCTTATTACCGTTTGTATTTATTCACTTAATATTCATTTGTCTTAGCAGTATGTGGGTTTATCTATTATTAATCTTCACGTGGGAAATCTGCTTAGTTTACGCAGCCCCTGCGTAACGGACTTTTTGTCTTTAACCGCTTCTGAATTCATTCATTAATTTGATGATATTTCGAAATCTATTCTATACATCGAACCTAGCATTGTGAAATGACTCCTCTAAATGATATTAGTAATGAAATTTCTCCAAAAGTACTGTGAATAAAATTAATAAAGAAATTTAAATTATATTTTTCCGTGAAATCCTTGAGAATAGAAATTTGTATGAATTAAAAGAGGAAAGAACCTTGAAAATAAATCAAATGCCAATATTTAGAACTACAAGTAAATAAAATTAAAATACAGAACAAAGAAAAACAGGGGATATAAATCCCATACCTTCTATTCCAATAAAACAAGCTATATAATACAATATATCAAATATTGTATAAATTATTGAATATAAAGGTAACAGACGACAGATGATTGTTCGGGAACTGAGCTGGATTAAATTAAACATTTTCATTTAAAAGAACACAATGAATAGCGAGAGAAATTAAGCATTTTCTTTTGATAGCAATAATTCCTGCCCGACCCAAGAACTTGTAGCAAATAGCAAACGCTGTTGAAATACGCTGGAAGTTGAAATAAGCTATGACTAAATACCACTGAGTCCCTTTGAATAGAGACCTATCAGGCTCACAGAATAATCTTTGCTCTCAACCAGCTATTGTGACATCTCTAGCTGTGGTTAATCCATTTATCTCAAGTCACTTATTCATGAATGTCTCAATCTATTCAAATAGTAAGTCGTCACTGTCAGCAAGAAGCCAAGTCTAGAAACGGGATAAGGACAAAACATTCTTAAGTATTGACTCATTAAGTAATACCATTTTAAAAGTTTTAATTCTCGTTCCAAAGAGGTATATACGTATTTAAGATTAGTTTTTCTAGCATGAGTAGACACAGTTCTGAAAGAATCTACTGAAAAGTGTGCTATATTAACAACACCAACCTTTTTCTTAAGCTCATTTACCAAAAAATATTAGTTCCCGACCACAAACTTTATATAAGTAAATATTTTATAAATCTATCACTCATAAGTATAAACATTAAAAAATAATAAAATCAGTGAACATCCATGGCTCGGAAACTGGATTGAGTGTGTACCAAGAAGTACCCAAATTTAAATAGGAGATAATGCGTTTGGTACTCAATACGAACCGCCAAGCACACTCAGAATAAGTTAATGAGCTAACAGCGAGGAATCATGACTTATTATACCCATACGCTAATTCGCTCATAGACCTAACCGTATTGCCAGTAATGCTGAAATAAGTAAACAGTAATTCCGAAATAAATGTCCACCATATTGAAACAAGAGAATATGAAAAATCGTTAAATACGCAATGTACAACAATTTATTAAGACGTCCTTAATGCGTTCTGAGTGAAAAAGACTAATAAAGACAATGAAAAAAATATAAGTACTGTCCTAACGATAAAAACAATAAACAGCTTTACGCGTCAGACTAACATGTAAAAAATCAAGATCACCATGAATATGCAATACATAAACCAAACAAAAAAAAAAAAAACAATCATTCCAAGGGATGTAAGGCTCACCAGCACTCCATAAAAATTAATAATATGGCATTGAAACTATATGCAGCAGTTGCATCAAGCAAAAGTAAGGTTAAAAAAAAGCACAGGGTTAACCAAAACTCGTGACAGCATGATATAAAAATATAATTCGTTTGACCCAAAAAAAATTAATAGGTATTTTAGTGAATTTTGGATCTAAGTATATCTATCAGATTCTCTGAACAATAATTGAATATGGACATTACTAAAGTGATAAGCTGAAACTAAATGTGAGTGATCTGAGACAGGGATCATATGATGAGTATAAGAGGGGGGGGGGTTGAGGTAGAGTGCCCGGCAATCCATCTTCCTGTGTAGACCGCTCCATTAACGCTGTATTACATACTCCCCTGTAATATATACAGCTCTGCCACATTACACTGCAATGCAAGGCTCTGTATTACATACTCCCCTGTAATATATACAGCTCTGCCACATTACACTGCAATGCAAGGCTCTGTATTACATACTCCCCTGTAATATATACAGCTCTGCCACATTACACTGCAATGCACGGCTCTGTATTACATACTCCCCTGTAATATATACAGCTCTGCCACATTACACTGCAATGCACAGCTCTGTATTACATACTCCCCTGTAATATATACAGCTCTGCCACATTACACTGCAATGCACAGCTCTGTATTACATACTCCCCTATAATATATACAGCTCTGCCACATTACACTGCAATGCACGGCTCTGTATTACATACTCCCCTATAATATATACAGCTCTGCCACATTACACTGCAATGCACGGCTCTGTATTACATACTCCCCTATAATATATACAGCTCTGCCACATTACACTGCAATGCACAGCTCTGTATTACATACTCCCCTGTAATATATACAGCTCTGCCACATTACACTGCAATGCACGGCTCTGTATTACATACTCCCCTGTAATATATACAGCTCTGCCACATTACACTGCAATGCACAGCTCTGTATTACATACTCCCCTATAATATATACAGCTCTGCCACATTACACTGCAATGCACAGCTCTGTATTACATACTCCCCTGTAATATATATAGCTCTGCCACATTACAATGCAATGCACAGCTCTGTATTACATACTCCCCTTTAATATATACAGATCTGCCACATTACACTGCAATGCACAGCTCTGTATTACATACTCCCCTGTAATATATACAGCTCTGCCACATTACACTGCAATGTACAGCTCTGTATTACATACTCCCCTGTAATATATACAGCTCTGCCACATTACACTGCAATGCACAGCTCTGTATTACATACTCCCCTGTAATATATATAGCTCTGCCACATTACAATGCAATGCACAGCTCTGTATTACATACTCCCCTGTAATATATATAGCTCTGCCACATTACAATGCAATGCACAGCTCTGTATTACATACTCCCCTGTAATATATACAGCTGTGCCACATTACACTGCAATGCACAGCTCTGTATTACATACTCCCCTGTAATATATACAGCTCTGCCACATTACACTGCAATGGACAGCTCTGTATTACATACTCCCCTGTAATATATACAGCTGTGCCACATTACACTGCAATGCACAGCTCTGTATTACATACTCCCCTGTAATATATACAGTTGTGCCACATTACACTGCAATGCACAGCTCTGTATTACATACTCCCCTGTAATATATACAGCTCTGCCACATTACACTGCAATGCACAGCTCTGTATTACATACTCCCCTATAATATATACAGCTCTGCCACATTACACTGCAATGCACGGCTCTGTATTACATACTCCCCTATAATATATACAGCTCTGCCACATTACACTGCAATGCACAGCTCTGTATTACATTCTCCCCTGTAATATATACAGCTCTGCCACATTACACTGCAATGCACAGCTCTGTATTACATACTCCCCTGTAATATATACAGCTCTGCCACATTACACTGCAATGCACAGCTCTGTATTACATACTCCCCTGTAATATATACAGCTCTGCCACATTACACTGCAATGCACAGCTCTGTATTACATACTCCCCTATAATATATACAGCTGTGGCACATTACACTGCAATGCACAGCTCTGTATTACATACTCCCCTATAATATATACAGCTGTGGCACATTAAACTCCAATGCACAGCTCTGTATTACATACTCCCCTGTAATATATACAGCTCTGCCACAATACACTGCAATGCACAGCTCTGTATTAAATACTCCCCTATAATATATACAGCTCTGCCACATTACACTGCAATGCACAGCTCTGTATTACATACTCCCCTGTAATATATACAGCTCTGCCACATTACACTGCAATGCACAGCTCTGTATTACATACTCCCCTGTAATATATACAGCTCTGCCACATTACACTGCAATGCACAGCTCTGTATTACATACTCCCCTGTAATATATACAGCTCTGCCACATTACACTGCAATGCACAGCTCTGTATTACATACTCCCCTGTAATATATACAGCTCTGCCACATTACAATGCAATGCACAGCTCTGTATTACATACTCCCCTGTAATATATACAGCTCTGCCACATTACACTGCAATGCACAGCTCTGTATTACATACTCCCCTGTAATATATACAGCTCTGCCACATTACACTGCAATGCACAGCTCTGCATTACATACTCCCCTGTAATATATACAGCTGTGCCACATTACACTGCAATGCACAGCTCTGTATTACATACTCCCCTATAATATATACAGCTGTGGCACATTACACTGCAATGCACAGCTCTGTATTACATACTCCCCTGTAATATATACAGCTCTGCCACATTACACTGCAATGCACAGCTCTGTATTACATACTCCCCTGTAATATATACAGCTCTGCCACAATACACTGCAATGCACAGCTCTGTATTACATACTCCCCTATAATATATACAGCTGTGCCACATTACACTGCAATGCACAGCTCTGTATTACATACTCCCCTGTAATATATACAGCTCTGCCACATTACACTGCAATGCACAGCTCTGTATTACATACTCCCCTGTAATATATACAGCTGTGCCACATTACACTGCAATGCACGGCTCTGTATTACATACTCCCCTGTAATATATACAGCTCTGCCACATTACACTGCAATGCACAGCTCTGTATTACATACTCCCCTGTAATATATACAGCTCTGCCACATTACACTGCAATGCACAGCTCTGTATTACATACTCCCCTGTAATATATACAGCTCTGCCACATTATACTGCAATGCACAGCTCTGCATTACATACTCCCCTGTAATATATACAGCTGTGCCACATTACACTGCAATGCACAGCTCTGTATAACATACTCCCCTGTAATATATACAGCTCTGCCACATTACACTGCAATGCACAGCTCTGTATTACATACTCCCCTGTAATATATACAGCTCTGCC
This sequence comes from Riptortus pedestris, assembly GCA_019009955.1. Taxonomy (NCBI): domain Eukaryota; kingdom Metazoa; phylum Arthropoda; class Insecta; order Hemiptera; family Alydidae; genus Riptortus; species Riptortus pedestris. The sequence goes on along the minus strand of CM032230.1, from coordinate 104,544,200 downwards.
ACATTACACTGCAATGTACAGCTCTGTATTACATACTACTCCCCTATAATAGATACAGCTCTGCCACATTACACTGCAATGCACAGCTCTGTATTACATACTCCCCTATAATATATACAGCTCTGCCACATTACACTGCAATGCACGGCTCTGTATTACATAATCCCCTGTAATATATATACAGCTCTGCCACATAACACTGCAAAGCACGGCTCTGTATAACAGACTCCCCTTATATATAGACAGCTGAGCCAAATTACACTCAATGCCACCACATTACACTGCAATGCACAGCTCTGTATTACATACTCCCCTGTAATATATACAGCTCTGCCAGCCACATTACACTGCAATGCACAGCTCTGTATTACATACTCCCCTGTAATATATACAGCTCTGCCACATTACACTGCAATGCACAGCTCTGTATTACATACTCCCCTGTAATATATACAGCTCTGCCACATTACACTGCAATGCACAGCTCTGTATTACATACTCCCCTGTAATATATACAGCTCTGCCACATTACACTGCAATGCACAGCTCTGTATTACATACTCCCCTGTAATATATACAGCTCTGCCACATTACACTGCAATGCACAGGTCTGTATTACATACTCCCCTGTAATATATACAGCTCTGCCACATTACACTGCAATGCACAGCTCTGTATTACATACTCCCCTATAATATATACAGCTCTGCCACATTACACTGCAATGCACAGCTCTGTATTACATACTCCCCTATAATATATACAGCTCTGCCACATTACACTGCAATGCACAGCTCTGTATTACATACTCCCCTGTAATATATACAGCTCTGCCACATTACACTGCAATGCACAGCTCTGTATTACATACTCCCCTGTAATATATACAGCTCTGCCACATTACACTGCAATGCACAGCTCTGTATTACATACTCCCCTGTAATATATACAGCTCTGCCACATTACACTGCAATGCACAGCTCTGTATTACATACTCCCCTGTAATATATACAGCTCTGCCACATTACACTGCAATGCACGGCTCTGTATTACATACTCCCCTGTAATATATACAGCTCTGCCACATTACACTGCAATGCACGGCTCTGTATTACATACTCCCCTATAATATATACAGCTCTGCCACATTACACTGCAATGCACAGCGCTGTAATATTCACTTATTTATCTGATATATCTCTTGTAAATTTCTCTGCAATCCAGAGTCCTGTTGTATTTCTCTGCAATACACATTTCCATCATATAATACTGCTCGTCTGCACCAGATAACATAATATTGTATATAAAATCCGCCCCGACCAGATATACAACTCTGCTACATTAAGTGACCTTGCATAATTCAGCATAACATACTCTCATGTCAAAACTATTTTCAGTATTTTATAAATTGATTATTCTAATTTATAGAAAGTGGAATATTCACTAAATAGATGGGTCTCATATGTTTCAAGAATAATTGCAATTAAATTGAATTATTTATTAACGTCCAATTCAGGCAATTAAGGCTAATTCAGGCAGGATATTTATAGGTTACCACCCTTTTATTGCCAGAGTGGATATTATTTAATGAATTCCATCACTAAATAACTTCCTATTCCTTAGGTGGGAACCGAACTTGCCTCTCGAAATTAGAAGAATAATTTGAAATTCTCATAAATAAAATTGTTTAAAATCAGTATCTACCCATTTATTTTTTAGATAGGCCTCATTAATAAGACATATATTCGATGTGAACGAAAAATGTCAAAGATGTGTATAATAAATATTAGTATCTCTAATTCAATATTTTATTGATAAATTAAAGAAATTGTTTAAACGAAAATTGAAGACTTACACAAAAAAAATAACTGACCCTTTCGGTGAGAATCTTGAGGTTGAAGGAAATGAAGGATAATGAGAGTTTTTATATTGTAAACTATAATAAAAGTTTGACACAGACAAAAAAAAAGTCAGAATGGATTTCCTTTGGGTGAAGGGAAATTTGGAAATGAGAGACTCATTTTATTTATTCTTCATGTGTCGCTAGCACAAGAAGAATGAAGGGAAGATATTCGGTTACTTCTATGAAGAATAATACGAGGAGGGCTTATTAATTAATAGGGAAAGTTTTCTCTTATTGGCGGGGAACTTTTTGATAATGCCTGTACTTTATTTCTGCTAGAAGAAAAAGTTTTCTTCTTATTTGACATTCTTAGCGTGCAGAAGAGATAGAAGCGAAAGAGATAAAGAGAGAGAGTGACCCAGTGGGCGACTTCTAAAACTACTAAATATCTCTTGTTTATTGTCGGAGTAATTTAGCATTCCTCCAAGATTACTTGTTGACTCTATAAACATTTAGAATAATTTGAGGCGGAAGAGTTAGCGGGCCTTAGATAAAGAAGGCCGCAAAAGGGGAACGAGTGAGAAGGGGAGCGGTGGGGAAAACTTGGTGGAGATTGGGCGGTAAGCTGTGGTTGCTGGTTATCTCGAAGGCAGTCCATGGAAGTTGTGTAGAGAGAGGAAGAGGATAGGGTCTTCCTTATCACCGTACCGGACTCTTGGATTTATTGCTAGCCCCGACAGCTAAGGCTGAAATCTCAGAACAATTACCAACCTCCCGCTGTGCAGGCCTCCAACAACTCTCCTTAAAACCCCATCAGGAAGGAATCACACGTGTAAGCTCTCTCCACACCCTCACAGAAGGCTCGGAGGGGGAAACAGTCTACAATGTACCTCCTATACCAGCTTAAGTATTAACAAAATATCTCACGAGGGGAAAACATTTTTTTTTTTAATACTATTAAATTAAATAAACAATTATATAATGAAAAAAGTGTTTATACTATTATTATATAGGATAAGTAAGTATACTGCCAGTATTAAAAAATGTAAAATAATTATTAATTATTGGCCAAATATAAAGCCAGTTAAAAATATTAAGCCAGTAGTAAGAAGTGAAAATAGGTTCAACGTACCTCGTGTTACTAGCACACATCTTTAAATAACTATAAATAAATAAAAATGTATTTATAGATTTAGTTAAGAAATAATTGTATAGAAATTTAGTAAATTATATTTAAGAATATTACTAGAGCGGTATTTCCATTATATTAGTTAATATTATTTAAGACATAGAATAAAGCAGGTACTTGTAAACAGCATTATACTACTACAAAGGGCATGATAACCTAGTTGTTGATTGCCCATATCATATTAATCCTAACCCTAAATAAACAATATATTTTTTGTCGATTTATCTAAAATTATTTCATACTTTTTTTATACAATAACTCCGTTCCACAGGACTGGAAAAAATATATAGATCTGTTCATGGCAGAAAAAGGATCCATAGAATTTTTTTGTATCCCTAATACGTCGGGGAAATTATTTTAAGTTTACGTCTTCTTCTAAGTCTCTACTCTCTTTACAAAAGTTTATTTCAATATATATAACATTGAGCAGTTTTAAATAATTCCAATATTCTAAGGCAAGTCGTTTTCGAGTTATGCGAGATACGTACATACGAACAGACTTAACCCCGAAACTACTCAAAAAAGTGTTCAGGAGAGGTCAAACCAGATAAATACGTTAAAAGCTGAAATTTTTTGGGATTACAACACTTCCTTTACACTATAAAAGGACATAAAATAGAGTTATGATCAAATGTACTATTAATTTAAATTTGTATTTCCTTAAACCAAGTAAAGAATTTCAGGTTTTCATCTGATATTTCCGGTACCCACTTTGACTTGTTTTGCCGTGGCGTGTGAACCTATTAATTTATCTCACATAACTCATAAACGGCTAGTAAACATTAACATTAGAATGTTGAAATTTAATATTTAGGGTTGTTGTATCGACTGGTTGTGCATCTTAACTTTTGATCTGAACCGACAAAGGGAGAGGTGGAGGGGGAGGGCAAAATAAAAAATTGCAAAATGTTATGTACGTATTAGAGATATAAAAAACATGTATAGGATTTTTTGTTTACCATTTGGAAGATCTATAAATTATAGTATATGACATCTTTAATACTATCTGGGAGAAGAGACATATCGTACATCAGTTTTCAATATATTTCGAGGGGAATAAAATATTTATAAATCAAACGAATCTTATTAAAGTAATTTGAATAAATAATCAAGCGCATACATGGTTGAATGACGTCATATACCTAAAACATGCAAAAGAATGGAAAGAAAACGTCAAGGACCCCAGAGATGTGGCAGTTCCAAAATAAGGCTGTTCTCATTCATAATATTGACTTGAAAACATTTCTTTTTATGAAGCAATTCGAGCCTTATGAAGGAAATAAAGAACAGTGAATTTTTATTAAATAAGTAAGAGAGCCTTTCCCCACAACGTTTACTTTTGAAATTTAATAATAACGTATAAAACCATAGGAGGAATAAACCTATAGAAATATAATTGAGTATCAAATTAATCTCTATTTCAATTCTGAACTAATCTAACAGGTATACATGTTTAATTATTAATGATTATAACATTCCAGTCACTCGGTATCTTCCAGAAAGCTTACCTTTATAGTGTAAATACATATTCCTTCAATTTTCGCAAGCTCGTACATTGTTGTAAATTTCTTGTTATAAATTGGTCTGACTAAAATTTGGGTAACCGAAAGCGTTCGATAATTTTGGTAAAGACTTCCATAGTTCAATATTGTAATAGGAATTTAATAAAATTAGTATCTTGAATAAACTTACTACTGACCAATTTCGTGCTAATGTTAACCTGATATTAATATTTGATAAGTTGAAAACTGTTTCTTGAAGAGGAGTGTGTTGGTTTTTTATTAATTGTAAACTGAACTTGTGTGAAACTGAAATTAAATTAAATGTTAAAGGAGGATTTCACCAACGAATATTTCGTAGAAAACCTGTTAACGTTTTTTCCTTCCCATCCTACACCAATGAAGCATGTAAGCTTTCGGAGAATACCAAATGTTTTTGTGTTTTTCCAATAATTTGAATTAAATATAAAGTAATTAATAACGAGTAATGCCGGGGATTATTTTCTTCCTGGAACATGTTTTTTTGTCGGGAAAACGGAGCTAATGGCAGAATTAAACAAAGTTAATCCTCTGGGGCGGAAAACTTATAAATTCTGCGGGAAACCTTCACCAATTATTAAAAGCCACTTGCCCCCTTAAAACGCCGCTTTTAGATTACTGCCATATAATAAATGCTGCGCCATAAAGGATTACGCTCTTTCAAAAATGGGATTTTCAAGAATGGATAAATGAATATTTCACTCTATCTGACAGATTCTTATTAACCCAGCAATTCAGGAAATTTTTATTATTTTTAACTCAAATTAAATTCTAGTTAAGTATATTTAAAACTCATTATACATATTTTTTGTAAAGGAAGCAACAGCGGAGGAGATGAAGTTTCCTAATGGCTGTCTTTAAATATCTCGAAAATTTTCGAAGAAAGAATAGCTAGTGTAAAAATGCGAAATTCTTGTTATCATGAAAACTAGAATCAACGACGAACCAGAGTCTACAACTGTATAAACGAACTCGTAAAAGTTGAGAGGCAAAAGGTCTAACGAGAGATATTATTAAGGAAGTCGTCGGGAAACAGGAATTACCAGAAGAAAAAACACAGATTCAACTCGGGTAAAGAAGTCTAAATATTCACAAGGTCTTAAACCCTAACTAAAGAATGGATAATATTAAAGAAACATCATTATGCTTTGTTTGGCACTCTATGTAATTTTTAAGATGGAGCTCCAAAACAAAAAATTAAAATGAGAGAAGGACAACCTAAATTATAGATAGTAGAGAGGCGACAATTGATTCAGAACTCTTAAACTAGCAGGAAATAATAAAAATAAATACTCAATATGTCATGCGATCTTAATGTGAATCTCTGTATGCCCAGTTCTTTGACATTAGAAGCACGGTTTCATGGACGTCTAGAATATGAGAGAGGGAATAGAAAAAAAGGCCTAAATTAAATGGGAAAAGTAGGTCCTTCAGTCTTTTCGAAATTTATAGTAATAATGAGAAAATATCACTGAAAGGGGTTGAGGAGCTGGTGTAGTATTTGGACGCACAGTCATCATAGATTATGATATACTAGCTTGATTGAAAGCAAGTAATGGAACATAGTACACATTAATCAATGAAATAGTAGCATTTTGATTTAATGAGCTTTAGTGATTGCCATGGCCCAATGACAAATCGAAGAATATGTAAACATTTCAGGATTGTCTTCCAAAATAGGATGCCCAACATTGTCAGAAATAGGTGAAAGCATCGTTATGTTTTTAATAAAATGGTTATTTTAAGAGTTACTACTTTTATTTCTTGGATATGAGAAATAACTAAATTTTTCATAATTAAAATAATAAATATCAAATAACTAAATTTTCAATTATATATAAACGTATTCTCTTCAACATACCACATGACAGGAAATCATTAAAAATAAACAAACTCAAGCTAAAATTAAATACGAATACTACGAATAATGGTGTACCTCCACAGTTGATTAACAGTATTTTGTAATATTATCTCATGATTTAATTAACATGAATATTGGAAATACGTTAAATCAAATATTTGTGTTCTTAAATATAATCGTTAGTCATCATATAATTGTAATAACAACATTTTTCTGCAAATATAATGATTTGACAGGTCAAACAGATTATTCTGAAGCTTTCTGATTTATGCTGCAGAGAAGTTAAATAACAGACGTCCTTCAATAAGTTTGAATATAACGATGTGAAACTTCGGAACCAATATTTTAAATCCATTAGCAGGCAATAATATATAAATATGTTTTGAACAACCTTAGGCAAAAAGAAATATTAGTATTCTGTAATAATAAAAAAATACAAATACTGAAGGAAAGGACTAAAAGGAGTATAGTTACTGTAAACAGTTAGTCAGCAATGTAAAATGGTCTGCAGACATTTGTGTACAATGAACATAAATGATGTTAAAAAAAAATTGTTCAATTCATAAAACATTAGTAACCTTTACCCATTACAAACATTTTCCAAAGATAATCCACTAAATGTGGGTTCAAGCGTCTCTATATATATAATATATATAATTTAAAATATACGTATATATATATATATAATTTAAAATCATATCTATATTATGTATATAAAAGGGGTAACACGTAGATTATGGTCCGACAAGAAAGTTAGGTCCCCGTTCGGGCGCCATTCACTAGCATTATTTATGTAGGCCTTTGGTTCGGTCTTCCTAACAGTAAGCCACCCGGAATCTTGCTTTACCTTAACATGACCTTGATCAGTAAATACTATAATTATGTGTTTAAGGGATGGCTAAGTCAAAAGTGCAACAAACACTTGCTAAACTAAAACTTATATTTAAAAATTAAGTGTGAGGAAGCCTAACTAGATCCATGTTGGTCACGTTAGGATAAGCATTAGGTAGGCACAAGGTAATGCCTAACTTTAATTAGTCATGGTAGGCTTCCGAGAGGTGGTATTATAATGAATTTGCCCTCGAGTGTCATTGTCTCCACTGTACCTGATTCAAAACCCCTTCCACGAGATTATCTTCTGTTTTACATTTCAGGGAACAATTAGGGAGTTTCTAAAGGGGAAAACAGTAGTAAGACATAAGTGAACAACAACATGAATGACTCTAAATCACTGATTTTTCTAATTTGAATTAAGAGTAGACGACAAGGAATTGCTCTTCGTTCTAGTGGTTGTTGCTGGTGGTAGAATTCTATGAGCTGACAAATCGCCGAGTCAGGCTAGAGGATTAACCACACTTGGAGAAGTTGTAGTTAGAGTTGCAGTGATGGAGGAACTGCTTAGGGAGTAAGATCTGCCCAGCTACAGGTAGGAATTTATAGCAGCTAGTCCAGATCAATTCACCAGACTTCCACGCCGCCCCAAAGGGACTTGCAGTCTTTATACTGTTTCTCCTAAAGGCAGTGCTTATAATCAAAATATCGGGATAACTTGTGTTTCGGTTATGCTTGTCTTTGTAAAATGATGTCTAATATGATAAAAACATCACCCATCAAAAAATGCTTGTGTTGATTATCTAAGTGCTTCTGGCATTGACCATGGCATACCATTTTATAGTAGTTACTAGTACTACTAGCTTCTGAAGAGCATCCAACTTGGAATGAAGTCAGCCGTATCATCCGACATATGTTCCGCCCCCAAAACCAGCCAAGACAAGGCATAAATACATAGATTGGGGCAACTTATTCTCACTTACAGTTGAGGTCCTATAGTGAAGCTAGCAAAACGTACATAGAAAATACTGTAACATTGTCAAGTCACAAGACCTCATTAGCCATCACTTGGAAATCTAAGATGATTTACAGATTTAATTATAAAAATGTCCGTCACGCAGAGGCTGCATTAACTAAGCAGATTTCCCACGTGAAGTTTTACAATAGCGGAATCTTCCCAATAACAAGTGTAGTAAGTAGTAAGGGATCACTAAACTTATACACAAGGGACGAATAGTTACGAAAACGGCCGCCAGAGCTCTCTTCCGAAAGTACCAAACAGCTCACTCCTGCCGACCAATGCAGAATACAAATGCAAATATCTCGGTTAATATTCAAGATACAGAATAAATGTATAGAACAATATTTATAGTAAATTTAATTTGCAATAAGATTGATTCTATACAATTTTTTTTCGATCCGACGCATAATAACGGAGATATTTCGAATTTTCCGAAAATCCCCCCTCTAAACCCCCCCCCCCTCAGACTGGTCCGATTTCAGCCATTAACGAACTTGATCTTCCTTTTTACATAAAACGATTAAATTCCGAGTTTGGTAACGATCAAACAAAAATTGCGACCGCTAGAGCGTTAACAGACAAATATATATAAAATTTTAAACGGACCTCATTTTCGTCATCTCCAGGGTAGGATCGATGGACATTTGAAGAAATTTTTCGAAACTCGCGTCATGAGTACGACCTCAATAGCTGATTTCCCTTAAGGGAAATATGCTAAAAAGAGGTACACTTCGCAAATTCTGACATAAAATAAGTCTTGAAAGTAACAAATATGAAACACTATTAAGATTCTTATTAGCGACAGTGAATATCACCAATGAACATATGATAATACAACATTTTTTTCCTGAAAAACTTCATCGCGGTTCATTGTTGAGCTTATGAAATACTCGGTTTCATGAACATAGAAAACCGTAAATATTCTCCTGTTATTTATGTACTCTGTCTATAATATTTATCTGTAGGTGTTATGCAAGGCTGAAATTCAAAAGCAATCTCATTATTCCATATAAAATTACAGAGGAAATAGAAAATAAATTTAAAAGAAATCTTATGGAACTGTTGAATACGAAGTCTCAAACGCCACTCTGCTTAAAAAAGGCGGTGAGCTGTAGACGACCTGTTCCTATCTGCCAAATTTGCGTAAAATAAGCGTTAAAACATCTTTTGAATAACAACCTGGGAGATAACTTACTCGGCAGTGTGGAGACCGTTACCCACAGTTATCCTGTAACCAAATTATACCTATTTATAGTTATAACATCTCAACCACAAATGTATCAGTTATGTTATTAATTAACATCCACTTTATGCAACTAAGGCTCATTAAGACGGATTATCTACAGGTTACTACCTTTTTCTAGCCAAGGTGGCACACAGGATTTTATTTAACACGTTCGCTACTAAATACATTCCTATTGCAAAATTAGGAATAAAACAAAGATTACTAATAACATTAAGACATATGTCTTAGCTTATATGGCTTACCAGAGTCCCAAAAGAATTTCGTTTTGGGCTTGTTTAATATAATATAAAAGTTACCTAGAAATATATTATTCCAGAATTTTCAAACAGCACCTTGAACACGTAATTACTAAATTGATTAGAATATTTTTTTTCTTCTTAGTATGTGTAAATTCAATAGTTTTCGTTTCTAAGTTATATATTTCTGTTGTAATGTTTGACTTCATGAACCGAAGATTATTCCCTCTCGTATCTCCCTCCATTACATGGTGTAGTAGTGGCATTATTGGCATTAATTATTACATCACTTATAAATATTTCTTTGGAATTAACTCAATTATTTTTTTTAGATATCAAATAAAATTGATCAATTCGTAAAACATTAGTAAATTATACCCATATAAAAATAACTTTACTGAGAACCCCGCTTAATTAACACTTGATGTGTGTGTGTGTGTGTGTATTAGATGATCAGTTATGGCCCCGATTGGGCGTCATTCACTAAAATTATTTTAAAGGGACCCATTTAGGTCCATGATTGAAGAAGAAGGATATACTGCACCGACATAAGCATCCCTGGAGAAGGGACAAACCCCGCGTACCTTCAGCCAAGCGAGAGACCATGAGGGCCAACTGTATCGCTAATATATCACCTCCTCCGCTTGGATATATAAACGACGAACTGTTCTGCCGTTTAGGTAATACTGACAAGCAAAGTAGCACTGGGGATCTAAAGGAATGCGTCACAATATCTTCGTTTTTTTTATTCGTAAAAAAATATATATATGAAATCAATTAAATTAAATATTTTAAATTCCAGCTAAACCGTTTTACTGTATGTTTATGTGTGTGTATGTGTGTGTGTGTGTGTGTGTGTGTGTGTGTGTGTGTGTGTGTGTGTGTGTATTTGCGCGTGTGTTTGTGTGTGCGTGCGTGTGAGTGTATGTGCCTGCACGCGTGTGTGTACGTGTGCATGCGAGAGTGAGTGTGTATGCATGTTTGAATGTGTGATAAAGAAAGTGAGAGCATATGATTGTAAATATTTTAGGTGTTAGAAATCTTCATTTTATTTACATACTAATTTATATTTATTTGATTTTAGTTTAGTTTTTATCCATTGAAATTATATAATTGTTTACGTTATTTTATTAGTCTTTACAGTTTTTGTTTTTGAACTTAATGTTTTGTTTTTATTTATTTATTTTATTTGTTATTTTGTGTTTATTGTTCTTTTTCGTTGTTTGGTTATTTGATTTCGTTCTATTATTTAGTCGAGTTTTATTTAGTTGTGTTTCGTTATATTGTTGCGTTCTGTTATTTAGTCGAGTTTTGTTATTTGTTTGCGTTCTTATTTTGTATTATTTAATTTTTTCTTGTTTCTATTTTCATTTTGTATTTTGTTTATATAAATTGTTTTTGTTGTTTTTTATGAGCAATATCGCCTCGCTGCGAACGCTCCAAAATAAAATAAATAAATAAATAAATTAACAGGGTCAAATCAATTATTTTGTAGAGATACAGAACAGCTCTGATAAAAAAGCACAAGCAAATTAAGAATGATTTCTCTGAATAATAATCAATCACACATTTTCACAATTATTCAATTGAGTCCAATAATCATGGGTGCTTTTGATATATGAATTAATCGCTATAATTTCCAAACTACTAAGCGCTAACATTATCAATCAATGTTAATATTTTCTTTATAAAACCCATAGTCACACCCTGGCTAGAAAATCAGACCCAAGCAGACGTAGTAGCGAAAAGTGGATATAAATAAATAGAATGCAATATCTTTTTATGTTGAGCAAATACGTAAGCTTTATGAAAGTTTTCTTAAACTTCATCTCGCATATAACCTAAATTTCATTAGTTACAATTGAAGAGAAAAATAATGGTTATGGTCTTCTGAAAATATAGAGAAAATTACAAATACTGATTGAATACTCTCAAAATTATGTTTTATTTCTTATTAAGTGAAGTTCTATCCAATTAAAGTATAAAAAATAGAATTGCCTAAAACTAGAGCATAGCTCTGAATAGTCTAAAAACAAGAAAATATATAAATGGTGTTCTGAGAACTCCTCTAGAGGTGGTGAGCCATCACTTGTAAAATCAGGAAACGAACCTCTTTCCTGTTCCTAAGTGAAAACATCTAAGCCCTCTCTACTCCGGAAGTCACGCTAGAATGGTAAAAAGGGGATGGGGCGTCCCCGTTTACACTCATCACGGACTACAAGGGTTGGCATGCATATTATAATTGAGTGTCTCCAAAAGAGGGAAAAAAATCATAATACTTCATTATGCTCCAAGTACTTCCATACGGTTAACTTGGAGGATAATGATCACTTGGCACACCAGGAAAAGTGTTTGCCTTCCGTGCTTAACACGAATAAAATTAAATCGTGATTTTATTTAAAGTCGCCATTTTTCTTCAGGGAACTTGTTCGCCATGCTCCCAACTTAAAAGAACAAATTACAAAGTGAATACTGAACGTTTAATGTAATCAAAATGCATTGTACTCATTTGTTATTTTGAAGTTGGTCAAAATGAAGGAAAAAGTTTTAAACGAAATCGCACAGCTTGGGAAAGTAACTGCAGATTTATTCCGATAATCTTTATTTGAAAAATAATGAACTGCTTAACACGGCGCAATGTAAGAATTATTTATAAATAACATGAGCCAGGATGTTTCAAAATAATTTAATTCTTCCAAAAGGCAAATGCTTCAAGCTTATTAGACAGTAAGGCATACAAATAAAAATTCAATAACACTAAATAAAATAAGAAAACATTATTAAAAACCAAGACAAATAAATTGTTTTAAAATACAAACTCAATAAAATCTAAAAGTTACATATTTCATTGTCTATATATAAGGTAATTGATTATGAAAAAAATAAAAATTAAAATATCTTTAATATGGTTAGTTATAACTAACAATTTAAAAATAATTGTTATAATATAGGGGGAAAGAGAAGAGCTGATTTTCCTCAAAGGTTTTATTTTATTTCACTGCAGGCCTCCCAAACGTGATGTGTTCTCTGGAATTCAAATTATGTAAATTTATGAAACTCGAGAATGTGGGGAAAACAGAGCACATGTAAATGGGCTGGATGCCTGGTTTACACTGACCTAAGCAGTAAAAAGTCAATAACTTGAACTTTTTCAAAATGTGGAATGGAATGAAATTGTGAAATATACTAAAAATGAACAAAAAAACAAGGGCTGAGTGAACTAAGCAGATTTCCCACGTGACACATTACTGATCTCTTCTCGACATATATTCTCTATTTCTAAAAAGTCTATCACGCAGGGACTGCGTTAACTAAGCAGCTTTCCCACGCGCGTAGTGTATTTGCATTTCTCTCAAAACGTAAAAGTTCAATAAGAACAATATTTCGTATGTAGACTTCAAATAAAGAACTTCAAAATATAACTGCTTATTATTAATACGACATGAGTAGAAGGAAGGGTTTACTGAAGGCCGAAAACCAAAAAATACAAATATCTCGGTTAATAATCAAGACAGTGAAAAAACGTACGTAACAACATTTATAGAATATTGCATTTGTAATAAGATTGGTTCTAAACAATTTTTCTATCCGACGCATAATAAAGGTCATATTCACCCATTAAGGAAATTGATCTTTAATTTTACAAAAGCAATTCAAATATCAATTTTGGTAACGAGCAAACAAAAATTGCGACCGCTAGCACGTTAACAGACTAATATATATATATATATATATATATATATATATATATATATATATATATATATATATATATATATATATATACTAGCGGACCCGGCAGACGTTGTCCTGCATTATATTTCAAGCGATTAGGCTATTAAATTTAATAATGTTATGCTTAAAACAAAAGCTATTTTTAATAACACAAAAGAAAACTTTTGTTATGTGCACATTTGCCTAAAAACAAATAGAAAATGAAATATCGCGAATTTTTTTATTCAGGTCTCCCTTATAACCCCCACTCCCATTCGAACCTAAAAAATTTAATATAGCTTATAATCATGGAAGAATTAAAACTAATTTATAAATAGAGTTTTGTTAAGTTCGGTTCAATTGTTAGTGCCCAATAAAATTTGGCCTACTTTAATTTTTTAGTGTATATCTCGTTTATACTTTGTTATACGACAAAAGTGATTATAACAAAAGTTACTCTAAATAAAAAAGTCCGTCACGCAGGGGCTACGTAAACAAAGCAGATTTCCCACGTGAAGTTATACAATAGAGAAATCTCCATAGGAGAGCCGAACGGTTACGGCAAAGGGCCGAACTAGCTTTTCGCGGGAAATTCAAAAATCCGGTATCGGCCCAAATTTCATAAAAATGCAAATATCTCGGTTAATATTCAAGATAGGGAATAAATGTATATAACAATATTTATAGTAAATTTAATTTGCAATAAGATTGATTCTGTACAATTTTTTGATCCGACGTATAGTAACGGAGATATTTCGATTTTTCGAAAATCCTCCCCTCTAAACCCCTCCCCCTCCCACTGGTCCGATTTCAGCCGTTAACGAACTTGATCTTTCTTTTTACATAAAACGACTAAATATCGAGTTTGGTAACGATCAAACAAAAATTGCGACCGCTAGAGCGGTAACAGACAAATATATATATATATATATATATATATATATATATATATATATATATATTATTTATATATATATATATATATATATATATATATATATATATATATATATATATATATAATGATATGCGTCTGTATATAGATTTCCCCCAAGGGAAATTTGCTAAAAGCTTTAAAACGAGCGATACGAAACACAGTTAAATAGAATTTGATTAGAATTAAAACACAAAATATTAACAAATCGATAGCTTTTTGATAAATAAGACTCATGTTTGGTTAGCGTTTTACATCGGAAACATTTACGATGCCACCAATAGCGACCTGTTACCCACCATTTGTATAAAACTGTTGACAGGAAACATGAAGGAGCAGCGATGCAAAACCATCTACAGTGAACCGCATTGCGGGTTAGCCTGTACTCTCATGCAAGGATGACACAAATCACCAAAATGTTTCCTAAGCCTTAATTGAGACAGAACCCGACCTCCATATTTATGCGAATTGTTTATTCATAACAGAACCTTAGATGTCCTATTAAATCTTTCCCGTTCACTAAAACGATATCATTTTCTCGGAGTAACTTCTTAATTTAAGAGGGGAAACGCTCCGTCGTAAAATAGCTAAATAGAGGTTGTTTTCATTTAAAACATGAATAATTGATAAAGCGGGAGGAAGATATAAATAAAAATATATAAATTATGCAATAAAACATAAATCCCTAGCCCAAACACAAAGTTTTATTAGCAATAACTGTCTGTATCTATTCTGAAACAGTATTACACAAGTAGCATTCATTCAATGGAAAAAATAAATAATTATCTATCTAATTTATAGATAGATAAAACACATACTAACAGTCTCCATAAAACGAAAAAACCTTCACACACCCTACGATATGACAGAACTACTAACTGGCAGCAGCCAATATATTCCACAAATACTATCATATCTAAAATATATAAAAACTTACCAATACATATAGAATAAAAATACAACATGTCTACAGCGTACTTATGAAGATTTATTTTTTATTTATTTATACAAGAGCACCCGCTCTTGGCGATTTGGCTCAATGTTTCACAATGTAAAATGAAAACAAAAATATAGGAAAATAACAAGAACTGAAACAACAAATAAAAAAATTAAATACATCAAATAGTAATAAAATACTAGTAATAAAGACAATTAATAAACATTAGACTAGTAATAAAGACACCAATTAAAACGGTTTTAATAGAAAAATTATGTTTATACATAATATACAATCCCCCCATATGTACTAGTACATTTTTATTATTATTATTTTTTTTAATTTAGTTTAGGATGATAAATTTACTCCTTTCAAGATTAAAAAGGGATAACTTTCTATCCTAACAGGCAAAGTACGGATATGAGAAAACCTTAGAAATTTAAGGAATGAATATATTCTATACTATATAAATGAAGTACAATTTCAAGGTTTACATGAAGGGATAAATATATGATTCTAAACAGAGATCATGCCAATAATATATATATATATATATATATATATATATATATATATATTAGAAATTAGGATGTTTTCATCATCTACTGAGTAGTATCAGTGAATATTTTGATAAATTAAGTCAAATGAATAACGTAGCTGATTTCTTTAAGCACGGGATGATTTTTATTTAATTTCCGATTGTCTTGGGGCGTATATAGACTTTTTTTAAACATTTTGACTTCCTATGAATTCATAGAACCTCAGAGTTGTCTAAAGTCAGAAAGTTCGGTTAAAGCAAAACGATATCTACAAAAACTCAACTAAAGCAATAACTTGCTCATTTCTTTGATCAAAAACATGGAAGTCACAAAGAGCTAGTTTGCCGCCAATTCATGCTAATCATTGTTCTGTATTATGTCAAATAAAAAGGAGTATCCATATATTCCTAGAAGTATGAAGCCATAAAAGCTTTTATATTCATTAAATTTGTAAAACTTTATAATGTCTCTATCCTACTGTTTTCATCCTACGCAAATGAGCCATTCAAATCATCTCAAGCTTACAAATTAAATATTATTAAAACAATTATAGAGAATATAGAAGCCAGCTTTTATATAATTAGATAAATCGATTAAAATGAGTGAAAACATATCACAAATCGGGAATTATAAAATAAAAAAAATATCATCTTAGGCCACAAAATATCATTAAAACTAAACGCTCCCACGCAACTATTTTTATTATTTTGACTAAAAATTAATATTATGTGAAATATATCAGTAGGTGCATGGTAGTAGTTATGTATACATATATATGAACACTCACACACACACACACACACACACACACACACACACACACTACAGATTGAGTTTCTCAATATGCTTTGTGTGTTTAATTATTTTAATTGTTTTAATTATTATTGATTAATCCCTTCTGCATAAACGTCTGTACCACCTTCTTCAAAATGATATCAATTATTTTCATTATGATTTGATTCGTATGCTTATTATTATATATATCTACACACTAATTCTATATGCAGTTAGATAAATGGAATGTTTATTTTTACGAAAGTTTAATAAAAATGTAGGAAAAAAAATTTACCAGGGTCCGGATTTTATACAAAATGATAATGATAACACTATTTTTGACATTACAAGGTTTGGGATATTGAAGAGTCCTTCAAATGTGTGTGGAGCATCCCGATGAGGGGTGCTTGACCTATATACCTCCACCTCTAGAGGCCCTGGAGGTCGTATCTAATATATAAACAAACTTGAATGTATAATTCTCGCACAAGATTGGGCTTAAACGTTCAATCCTATTTTTGTCTAAATAATTCGGAAACTGAATTAATCAATTTCTCTACTTCCAGGTATAAACCATTTTATAGTCCTCAAAGAAATAATAAAAAAATAAATTAATCTGATGTGGATACAACTTGACATCCTTGTACTTTTCGCAGTTCTTTGAAAATTTCTTTTAAATAATATCTGTTTTTCGTGTTTTCTCTCTGTTTTGTGATCTTTTTATATTTTGTCTTTCTTTTGTGTTCTGTGCTCCTTTTCTGATTTGTGTTCCTCATCTGTTTTGTTTTCCTTGTGTGTTTTGTGTTCCACTTCTGTTTTGTTAAATTTTGTTAATTTTTTTTGTACTGTTTTGTTTTTTAAGTTACAAAGTTTTTGTTTGGAGGAACATCACCAAAGCTACGAAGCTCCAATAAATAAATAAATAAAAACGAAAGTCATATACGATGTCTCCATTTCAATGTGTCGAATCGACACAAAGGTTACAGTACGTAAGTTATATCTTTATATTATAAACATATTTTGTATCTCTAATAGTTACAGGAGAAAAAAACAAAAGATATTTTCGTACTCCTCTAAATTACGACACCCCCTAGCAATCTCAATAAAACTGGTCGATACAACACAATTAATTACACAATTTCAATCCCTAGGGCCAGCCGTTTCTGAATTAATGCTAGATACAAACATAAGTGAAGACGTTCCTCCAAAAATCAACTAAATATGTCAAAATGAGTTCAGGGAGGGTCAAAACCGATTTCGTTAAAATCAGAATACCGAAATTGTCCGCGATAACAATAATTCACTTATGACGTAGATCCAAGCGAAAAATAGAAATAAGTGCTCAGTATTAGAATCCCCCTTTTCAAGAAGTTATTCTTTTCAAGTAATTCATTATAGTATGTAAGGCGTTCAGTGCAATAATAATAACCAGAAGAGAAAACATTTCTAGAAATGCATGCCTAGTTTCTTTAGACGAAGCCGAATCAGTTATAAATTACTCTTTATGTGTTAATGAATAAAGAACATTAATAAGGTCTTAAATTATATTAAGTGATTGAAACACAATCAATACCAACAGTGGACTGGCTAGCGGAGGTCCATAATCAACGGAACGATATGTAAATCGTTTCGGGGCAACCTTAACTTCAGTGATCTATGGTATAATAAATGTACATAATAAAACAGTAAATTAATAAATAACTGGGCCTATAGAATAGACTCACAATTTTAAAAAAAAAAATGTACTTAAAATCTGAAATTGAAAAAAAAAATTTTAATGTTTCATGTGTACGTATATAGATTTGCATGTAGCCATCACACGCCTCTTAGTTAAAGGTTAGCTTGTGTTTTCAGCTGATGATATGAACGATTATTATAACTTAGTCTAGTTTTTAGCAGATTTCCCTTAGGGGAAATCAGCTATTAAGGTCGTACTCAAGACGCGAGTTTCGAAAAATTTCTTCAAATGTCCATCGATCCTACCCAGGAGATGACAAAAATGAGGTCCGTTCAAAATTATATATATATATATATATATATATATATATATATATATATATTTGTCTGTTAACGCTCTAGCGGTCGCAATGTTTGTTTGATCGTTGCCAAAGTCGGAATTTAATCGTTTTATGTAAAAAGGAAGATCAAGTTCTTTAATGGCTGAAATCGGACCAGCGGGAAGGGGGGTTTAGAGGGGCGATTTTCGGAAAATTCGAAATATCTCCGTTATTATGCGTCGGATCGAAAAATTGTATAAAATCAATCTTATTGCAAATTAAATTTACGATAAATATTGTTTTATATATTTATTCTCTATCTTGAATATTAACCGAGATATTTGCATTTATATTCTGTGTGTGGTCGGCAGGAGACTGCTATGTTCGGGACTTTCCGTCGAGAGCTCTGGCGGCCGTTTCCGTAATTATTCGTCCCTCCTGAATAGGTTTAGAGATCCCTTACTACTACAGTTGTTAAAAGGCAGATTACTCTATTGTATGACTTCAAGTGGGAAATCTGCTTAGTTTACGCAGCCCCTGCGTGACGGACTTTTTTTTTTTTAAATATCTGGTTAAAATTAAATCTTAAAAAAAAAAACAGTGTGACTGCTATAAATGCATTGTTCTTTATTAATTTGTTATTTTATCATGAGGTTATGTTATGTCACAGAGCACTGAAGATGAGTTAGGTTGCCCAGAAAGTGCTCTTCCTGTAATAAAAAAACTTTTAAGAGTGGAGTTGTGAGAACTTTTTATATCCATCAGTTGACTAGCAATACTAATAATATGTACTTGTATGCCTCGGTGCCTCAAAGCCATTTTATTTAAATACAAAGCAGGTACATGTTATAAAGGTACTTCCTGAAATGTATGGCCTCACAAGTAAGAAACGCGTTTAATCTTTAATATGTAGATAAAATAAGCTTAGTTGAGAACTCCGAAGTAGAGCAAGTTAAAAGTGTCAGTAATGTTTGGTTTTAGTCCGAGTGTAATACAAAATTAAACTCGATTAGCTCCGTTTATCCACTTACTGGCAGTTTGCTTGCAAACGTTATGAAACAATCATTAGGGAACGAGATACTTCTACCGTCCCAGAATACATAGTTACCTCTTTGTAAAGTTTACAACAGATCGGGAGGAAAATAATTCAACATTTTTTGTCTGAATCATAAAAAATTATAAACTTTAAGTGAGTTAGGATATAGTTTAGAAAAAAGAAAAACTTTAAAGAGTAATTGTAGACGAAACACGCTGAAATATTAAAAGATGTTACTGACCCAGTAATAGTCCTCAAATCGATTTGGTTACTGGGCATTCGGCTGGTAATTTGTGCATTGATGAATATTTAAGTTCAGTCACTAGTTGCAAGAGCGGCGTAATCCAACATCTTGTAGAGTCAGGCTCGAATTGGACTCCGTAAATTGAATAATATATTCATTGATCGGGAAGTACTGAATCGATTGTCTGTGCTAACTGTACTTGCACCCAGGGCTGCTTACAACTAAAATCAAATTAGTATTAAATACCAAGGGGAAATTTATATCTCTGTGAACAAGTGGTTTTCAAAATCGGAAAGAAAAACACAAAAGAAAGCCTAAGCGTTCTCTCTTACACCTAATTATCTCTTAAATTACTTTTTTTTTTAAAAAGTAAGACACAATGTTTCAATATATTAATGAAAATTGAAAATGGGACCACAAGATCATTGCAATATAAATCACGCTAAAGTTCTAGTAAAGAAATTTCTGACTGATTACAACCCAAGTAAAATAGTTACTGGCTTACAGTTTCCGCAATAATTAAAACACATTGTCCCGTATTTCCAAGTGAAATAATAGATAAGAATTATAATTATAATAATTAAGATAATAAATAGGTAAACTGTGCTAGACAGTCACTGTAGAGAATTTTGAAGTTTCTAAATCAGATATTTGTTTTATCTAGGCCAGTTCTAAAAGGAGGAAGAAACGTACATAACGTTTTGAATGAACATTTCAGGAATTTAAATTCAAAAGGATTTTCCTTTAAACAAGATTTGAATATTCTATTTTACAGTGCAGAGATATTAAAAAAATAAACGAATAGTAATGTCCAATATTATTTTAAAATATAATGTTTCACATACAAATTCTAAACAGTCTGAAATCTGCCTGTGTTACTCCATAAAAAACCCAGCCTCAGTTTTACAATTCCAAATATACGGATTATAAATAAATAACGATTTTATTATTCAATGTAGTAACACGGAAAGGTTACTATTATTAATATTTTTACAAAGTAGCACTCTTCAGAAGTTCCATGCTAAGACATCCTTTCCAGTTCATCGAAAAATTTGTTATACAGACATTTCATATATCTTTATATATATGTATATATATATATATATATATATATATATATATATATATATATATATATAAAATTGTAACCTCTGTCTGTACATTGATTTTTTTCGCGAAATTTCACGATAACTTTTCGTTTCACATGTCATAGACACCATATCTGCATTTTGTTTCTTTCGTGTATGTTTGTTTGTTTGTTTGTTTGTTTGTTTGTTTGTTTGTTTGTTACCTTTTCACGCATAAACGGCTGAACCGAATTTTATGAAACTTGGTATGTATATTACTACTAACCCAACTTAGACTTTAGGCTATATTAATTTTCTCTGAGACGAACAGGAGTGGGGGTTATAAGGGAAGCCTGAAATTAAAAATAGCGATATTTCGTTTTCTGTTGGGTTTTCGGCAAATATGCACATAACAAAAGTTGTTTATTTTGTTATTTAGAGTAACTTTTGTTATATACACTTTTATCGTATACCGAAGTTTAAATGCGTTATACGCTAAAAATTATAGCGGGAGTCAACAATATTATTTGCCAAAAAAGACTCAACTGAACTAAATAAAACTCGGTATGTGTATTAGCAGTGAGACCTTCATTATAATAAGCCATACCAACATTTCTATGGACGGGCAGGAGTGGGGGTTATAAGGGAAGCCTGAAATTAAATATAGCGATATTTCGTTTCCTGTTGCTTTTTCCGCAAATATAAACATAACAAAAGTGGTTTATTTTGTTATTTGGAGTAACTTTTGTTATATACTTTTGTCGTATACCTAAGTATAAATGAGTTATACGTTAAAACTTTAGCGGGCACTAACGGCTGAACCGAACTTAACAAAACTCGGTATGTCAATTAGCATTAATTCTTCCATGATTATAAGTTATATTAAAATTTTTAGGTTCGAACGGGAGGGGGGTTAAAAGGGAGGCCTGAAATAAAAATTCACGATATTTACATGTATAAGAGACGGGAAATATAAAAATATCGAAGACTGTGAAGCCTTATCGAACAAATAATTCTATTATTATCAAATCCACGGCAAAGATGGGTATCAATCCTAAACACAGGGACGGGTAAATGTCAAAATATTGTGCCATGTAAAGCCTGCTAAAAAATACCATCACCATTCAGCCTCAAATGAATTCCCGGGCGAAGCCGGGTATCTGAGCTAGTATATATATATATATATATATATATATATATATATATATAGTGATAAAGTTTGTGTATTTAATTTTCCAATCAAAAGAACCCTAATAATCAATGCTTATTATTTTTGTAATAACCGCAAGAATAATATCATACAGTATATTCATAAATACTATACATATACAATTAAATATTATAAAATTTAAAAAAAAAAAAAAAAAACATATTTAAGAGAAAAAATCTAGTGAAATGAATGAGTTACGATAATGATCTACTTTTGAAAAAGTACACTTGAAATATATTACTCCTGGCATAAATATCACAAACACAAAACTAACTCATCATCATTTTACCATGCACAACTACTGAGAAGTCACGAGTCAATAAATTCTTACTTATACAATATTAAACCAGCTGAGACGTACATTTGCCCATGTGACCAATTACTCTGAACAAACTTAGCACACGTAATTCATGCTTGCCCATTCGATAATTAAAGAAAACGATCGGTCATAAAACTGACATTAGCTGAAGAAATAATGGCCCCTAAATCCAAAGATTATTTACGAAACTACCACAAAAGGAATTAGAAAAATTAAGTAAGTGTTTTGTATTGTCTATGAAGAATGAAGACTACGTTTGTGATTACTATGAACGTAACCACAAGAAGAGCTATATTCATATAATTAACTTTTTTTTAATATTAAAATTCTATGTGTATCTTTCTATTTTCAATAATTTTGTGCAAATGTGCGTTACATACTGTTTATGTATGGTGGGTTCAGAAAATATATCTCCCCCCTTTAAAGGGGTACTATAAAAGAGAAACAAGTATGTATATAATAAGAATGCTTTCATTGTTATTTCAATAGTCGAATAATCTGGAAAAGATTAAAATACACCCAAAAGAAATTAGTATAAAGAAAGAATCAATAAACACTTTTTTCCCCCCAAGGCGAAACAGATCATTTTTGAGAGGTAATTAGGCGGATGCGATTAATCCATTAGAGGTGATTAGGTTGCATTTGCAATGACCACCAGTTGATTGTACTTGAGCCCGAATAGGTTCATCAGGTGTTATGTCGTTGCTCATCGTCCCTGGGCCCTGCCACGGTCCATTACCTCCAGCCAATACTACAATACACGCATCCGTTGGAACCACAATAAAACCTGCCAGTGTGTATTTGAAATTCAGAGAAAAAAATACAATACCAATTAATATTTTTTTTTATTTTGACAGATTTCAGTAAACAGTCAGAGATAATTACTTTTTTTTCCATACATTTGTAATAAAATGTTGGAATACGTCCCGTTTGGATTACAATTTTACCTTTGATATGTTTTCGAACAACTTATTTCAATTAGCTTAGACACTCTACATTCTAACCACAAACTGTTTTATTAACCTCCTTATTCTCATAAATTCTTAAGCTTGCAATAACACATATTCTACATAACATATATATACAATTATTTATATATATAATTCTACAGCTGGTGTGTATATTACTGAACTCCTCCTAAACGGGAGGACCGATTTGAATGATTTTTTTTGTATGCTTTTGGGTGACGCCCTGGATGGTTTAGAATCACAAATCAGCCCGACAGATGGGGCAGGAATGGAGGTCATATGGGAGGCCTAAAATTAAAAATAGCGATATTTCGTTTCCTATTGGTTTTTCGGCAAATATGCACAGGACAAAAGTTGTTTATTTTGTTATTTAGAGTAACTTTTGTAAGGTTCACTTTTTTCGTATAACAAAGTATAAACGAGATTAAAATTAAAATTAAAGTGGGAGCCAACAATTTCATTGGGCACTAACGATTGCACCAAACTTAACAAAACTCTATACGTAAATTAGCATTAATTATTCCATGATTAATAGCTACATTAATTTTTTTAGGTTCAACGGGAGTGGGGGTCATAAGGGAGGCCTGAAGAAAAAATTCGCGATATTTCATTTTCTATTTGTTTTTAGGCAAACGTGCACATAACAAAAATTTTGTTTATGTTATTAAAAGTAGCTTTTGTTTTTAACATATTATTAAATTTAATATCCTAATCGCTTGAAATATCATGCAGGACAACGTTTGTCGGGCCCGCTAGTTAAGTAAAGTTACAATTTTTTAAACTTAAGTTAAGTTAAGGTCACCATTCCCATCTCCCTTATCTGTCAATATTTGAGGCAATAACTAAAATCTCGCATCAAATGTAAATTATAAATAGTCAGATCCATAATTATTTTGTTCTGTGATAAAGAATTAGTAATAAACCACTTGGAATATAAATATTGATTCCATTGACTCATAGTTGTAAGATTTTCTAGGAGCTGTCAGGTTCGCCTCATTCGCTCACTAACTTGCTTGCTGGGGGTTTCAACTAAACTTTGAAGCGAGTAACACTTTATTTGTTCCCCGACAGAAAGTAGCCAACTACATACGAGTAGTAATCACTTATCTACAGATTTTAACTGGTCTTTTCTCAACATTTTAGCAAATTTCCCCTAGGAGAAATCAGCTATTAAAGTTGTACTCATGATGGGATTTTCGAAAAATTACAAAAGAAGTTATATTATAATTAATTATAATATTATCTTACCATGAATGGTTACTTGTCAAGAAATAGCTTTAATAAGTAAGTACGATAGTCATAAGTGGAAAGAGGAACAGAGGTAAAAATCGTTTGGAAGGCTGGCCGAGTGTTGAAGAGCAAATTGCAGAGGGCGTCCCAAGGCTTCCCCTCCTCTCAATTAAGGCGGCAAAACTGGCTGCTACAGCTGATTTGTGGAATTATTCCATGCGAGGCTTTTATTCAGGGCCCAGCTGCCAGCCCCAAGCACGGCACCCCGATGCACAGGCTAAGAACAGTGCATTCATCAAATATTACAACTGATTCCTCTAGAATCATTAGTTGTCATGTCTTTTATCACTGGCGAAAAGCAGATCGCTCATGAATTTTTAGTTAACCTAGATATTTCTCGTAAATGCCCATAATTGTGAATGTTACAGTAATGAGAAACATAACAACTTTTATGGAAAAAAAAATTCCTAGAGCAGAAATTACACACAAATGAAATCCTCATATCGGATTCTGCATTAGGCATTCACTATACGATGTAAACAATAATAGAAACCCAATCTGTACATAGTATGTTATGTATTACAATATCCCATTGGAATGGGTGTTTACTGACGGCTGAAAATGAGAAAATCCAAATAAGACCATTCGAGATAGTTTTTGAAAACCATAGAGAGCAATAACTTTATATTTTTTTTCCTACGCATAACAATAAAGATATTTCAGAATTAAATTTTGAACCTCTCCAAAACTCCCATTCCACTTGATCCGACTTCAGCCATGAACTTGTACAGCAACTTTCCAAGGGATATTTAAATATTGATTTTGGTATAGGACAAATAAAAATCCGTCGCGCAGGTGCTGCAGACGTCCTAGCACCGGGAGCAGATGTCCCACATTTTATGAAGATGCTACAGATCTCATCTCAGCCGAATCAGATGAGTAGAAGTGGGCATGTATCTCATATAATAATAAAGGTCCATTGAAAAAAATAATAATGACATTTATGCTTGGATCAATACTTTTCAAGATATATTCTCTTATTTTTAAAGTGGGATGCCTAAAAGTGGGGAGACTGTAGGCTAAAAACTACAATTTACAAATATCTCGGTTAATAATCAAGATAATGAAGAAACGTTAATAACAACCTACATAGATCATTAAATTTACAATAAGATTAGTTCAATGTACTTTTTGTATAATAACTGAGATATTTCGAATATTCCCTTTAACTGGACCGACTTGAGCCATTAACGAATTTGATCTTTAAACTTTTATTAAAACTATTAAACATCGAGTTCGGTAACTATCAAACGAAAATTGCGACCCCTAGAGCGCTAACAGACAAATATTTCCTCTCCTGGGTAGGATAGATAGACATTCCAGGAAATTTGTCGAAAATCGCGTTATGAATACAACCTGAATAGCTGATTTCCCTTAAGGTAAATCTGCTAAAAGACAGTTATTAACACGTAAATCTGAACGGTGGTAAGGTTGCAACAGATAGAAAAATACTTTAAGGAGATAATAATAAGATAATTTGAATCTGCTGAAAATTTAAGAAATAAAGCGTATTAGTTTTATGAATACAAATTATTCACATGAAAAGACTATTAAATAGTCAAATAATAATAAAATATCACTTTTGTATCCTCCTTTGAACAGCAAGGACCTTGCCTTTCTATCATCAATATTATCAGCAACTATCGCGACTCGATGTGTGATTTGTTAAAATAATGATCAGGAGAAATCATCAGGAACTCAAAGTTGCAGCGTAATTGACAAATTTAATTCAAGATTAATTATGCACGTTTCATTTTTTCGTTTAAGAGTTAATCAAGAAAAGTGTAATTTATTTTCATATAGAACAAGGAATGTTCTGAAATTCTCTAATTATTCGAATTTATAATTATAAACTGAAGTTTGTATAATATAAGTAAAAATAATCCAAATAAATTATTTAAAGCACATCTACGGTAAGCATTGCAATATTAAACACTGCATTAATATATTATCATATTACATTTGTTATTGCGAAATTACTAAGCGCTCTTACGTGTGTCATAAATGGAATAAAGGCCATCAGGCTATGGCTAGAGAACGGGCTGTGCATATAAATTTGGACCATTTCATTAGAACAATGAAATGCAATTTCATTTATATGAAGGGCCAAGCCTGGGCTAAATGAGCGGAGATATGAATAGTGCACTTTAATAGTAGCTACTAAATGGCTTCAGTGGCTCACGGCTCAAATTTGAAGTTTATCCAGTGAAATTGTGCCGAGGAATTTTCATTGTGAGTTACGCTGATAAAGGAATTTCATTATGCCGTGAATTCTCATATCTGCCGGTTTTCCGTCTTCATTATCCCAATTTGGCATGGCTGAATAGGGCCCTTCTGTCATTATAGTTATCTTGATGGACTGGCCTAAACCATTCTCCTATATGCACTCCCTATCTCGTGGAATTATGTTTCAGAGAAATGTTAAGACTGGCGAATCCAGCAAGAAAATTGATAAGGGAAAACGATGCCGTAAGCAAAATGTACATGAGTTTTTTTTTAAAATTTTAAATGCAAAAAACAAATGAATATGGATTCGTTACGTTACTGAAAAGAACACATGAGGAAAGACTTAAGGAAATATAAACTCATTAAATATTTTAAATACTGTAATAATTTATTTACTGCTCCATAAGAACATTAATTTAATACAATATAACAATCTAATAATGGGTGGTTGTAACTTATCTGCTTATCATACACATGCCTCAATGAGTTAATTAGTCATTGTTCCATTGTAAAAATCGCTAACTTCATTTTATGTGGATCATAAGATTTAGTGGGGCTCAGGTTAACCACGTGAAATAGAGTGTTGGTTTTAATCTCATATGGTAACCTTAGAGTTCGATTCCCGCCTGGGCAATGAGAATTTATGTAGTGACCAAAACATTTAATAAAATCCTTAGTCCCACCCTGGCTAGAAAAGGGTGGTAACCTGTAGAAAACCCGCCCCAATTGGCAATAGTAACAAAAGGTGGGCGTTAATAAATAATAATCATAAGATTTATTGTCTTTGATATTATTTAAGCCAAGTATAATTTAATTTATGTTATAGATCAGATGTTAAGTAGTTCAGATGTTTGGGAGATCATACGTGTTGTAAGGTTGAGAAATTTATAAGAATACGGGATGCTAATATAAGGTTTGTTGTTAAAAGTAGACAGTGTCTATTCAAATACAAATACATTATTTATAAACATAACAGCATGCCATAGTTATTAACAATTAATTTGACGTAATGTAATAGGACCAAAAGAAAAACAAAAACAATACCACATTGATTAAAAATAGCACATGAAGAGGGACCGATGGAGAACAATTAAGACATGAAATTATAAACTTCGTCAAATACACTCACAACACTTACTTTAGACCGTTAATAGCTTACGGCAATACAAAATGCCATTTTCAGAGATTAAATTGTAAAAAAAAAATAATTGAGTTAAATGTTGAAATTTAACTGGGGAGAATTATACATATATATTAAATACTTTGTGTATATTCATTAAGTAATATTTTTCATTATTATAAAACATTATCGAGTAAGTAAAAAAAAATATTATATGCTGTTGATATTTTGGAAAAAAAAGTTTAATTTGTATGAGTATTATTATATTGTTTAAATTAAAAATATTTTAGAGGAATTTGTCTACTTATATATTACGTTTAATAAATATTAGTAAATATTAATGGCTATTTTCTTACACGTTATTCCTGAAGGTAGCATTTTGAATCGATCAATTCTGCTTTACAGTTTAAATATAAGCTGTGAAATAATTAGACGTGTTTTGTAATTGCATGCCACATGTGACTTCATTCACGTTCAGTAATAATCTTCAGGACCTATAATTATATGGGCAAATTAATGTTTACAATTATTTTTCCCAATTAAGAAAGCAAGTGGCGCTCAAACTTTATTTATTTACAGATTAAAAAAAAAATATCATTTCTCATTTTCCTTTATAAATCTTCATTCCTCAATCCAAGGACGCATGCCCAGGGGGATTGCCACTACTTAGGACAGAATACACCGTCAGTAAGTGGATTGAATGATTTAAAGGGAATGAGTTATTTAGTTCAGATAGACTATAGTCTAAATGAGGACCATAATAATCTCAAAACTTTTGCCCAAAGTGTTTTGTTGGTTATCGTTAATCTCCAGTTAATTTATTACTGATGATGATGTCAAAAATGACTTAAGTTTAAATAAATAAAAAAAAAATACTGCAATGAAAACAGACTATCTATATTACAATAAACTAATTTATTTTCAGTTACAAACATTTGGTGGCTTTAAATGCTACATAGGAGATTCAGAACCTTTTTCGACATCTGTATGATTCACAAATCTCTGGCAACAATTTATCAAGATATAACATAAAGATACTTGATATTTCAACAATCCATGATTTTATTTATAATTATGTATTGTTACAGCAATCGCATGGGGAGATTAAGCTATTAGTTAAATGTTTTATCATCAGATTATCATATTTACTGAAGTATGCTCATTTCTGAAAATATTTTCAGTACCGTGCTATATTATAATTTTTAGAAAATGCTGTTAGGTTTCAAGTAGTGTAATACGTGGTCTATATCCTGGCTACGGTCATATAGTAATTCAGTCAAAGTTTATTGTATGTCTATGTGAGTTCTTAGATAGCAGTCAGTTGGTATTGTATTATAGTAACTCTACAGTTACAGTGTTGGGAGTAGGGTTCGTCTTTACCAGTAAGTGTGAGTCAGTCGAGAATGGTCAATTATTAACCTCGTTTAAACTTCATCTCTTCTAAAAAGCCTTTTTGAAGAAAGCCATCCACGAAGTATATGTTTCAGTTCTTGAAGTTGGTTGTCAGTTGGGGGAAACCAAGATTTCTGCAATACGTTGATTATCATATGTTTGTATGTCCGGGTAACCGGTACACAGTAATTCTTTTGTTTAGTGTCTGGATTTTGTGTAACATGAACGAGATTAGTGGATGTGAACTATATATGTTTTTGTAATGAATGCAATGAGCTAAGAGAGTCAGTGCAAATTTAGGTGTCCGTGTCTGTAGTTTCAGGTATATTGTCTATCACAAGTTTCAGGGCTTCAAGCTCAGCTGTATATATGCTAGTCTCATCTGGCAGCTTTATTTGAAAGTTAGCTGAGCCAACAATTGCAGCTGCCCCTGGTATGTTTTGGATCAGTCCTTGTAAATAGTCCGTGATTTTGGGGGCTGTTTAAAAAGGATTTGATTTTGGGTTCGATCATAGTTTCCATAAGTAAAATTATGTTTGTTGTTTTTTGGAAACAGCTATCATTGATTATGTCCCATTTTCAAATTACGGTAGATACAGTTTAAATAATTTGAATAGTCTTCCATAATTGCCTGTTGTCCGGCAAGAAGAGTGGTTGTAACGTTAACAAGGGACAAGGGATGGAGAGCCCTTCCTATGTAGAGCAAGTGGAGGAAGGAAATGTTGCCTCCCTAAAATATTCATGAAGGATCCCCGTCCTAACCCCCCCCCCAACGTTCTAGGTCGAGATTGACACAAAAGGTAGACAATCCTGCCCTTTTCTTCAACCTTTTGCCGCCTTGTGGAATCCTAACCTGGCCCTATATCCCTCCTCCTCCTATCTTATTACCCACTCTTTTATATATGTATAGCAGATTCCGCAAAGGGTCTTATAAGCCATAAATAAACAAAATCCTATTATCCCTTCATGTACATAAAGAGAAATCCGTATGGTCCCTATGATGTTCTGGTGGCTAGTTCCAGGATTTTGACGTTTAGGTCGCATTTCTAAGACAAGTCCCCCATAAATAAAGATCAACAAATTTACAAAGCAAACCCTAATTTTATTCTTAAGATGGCATTATCCAAGCTCAAGGAATCAAAAAGACAATGAACTAACAGATTCATTCGCAAAATAATCAGCTTCAGTAATTCCCTTCCTGGCTAAATTCTAACATGACAGAACATTTTAAAGTTATAGTCTTTATACTCATACTAATTAATCAATCAGCTTATGCAGGCTTCAGGCTACGGAGGGACTGCTGGCTTTGAATCAAATTTTCTCCACTTTCTGGTGTGAACGGAATTTTCCTCGTGATTCCTTTATTGGTGGATGGTCTGATGCAGAAGGCAATGGGAAACCACTCCTTTCCCTTGTTCGGCCCCGTGAAAATCATGTTTACCTGTTCATTAGATCAATTACCAGTTGTAGGCTGTAAAGACTACATACACCCCCCCCCCCTTGTATAGTCATTAGCCTGAGAAACAGTATGTTTAAGTAAGATGAATTGCTCAGAGTAGTGCAAGCTAAACTAAACTCGGTCTATATAGATTTTCTGGCATTCATTAATGTAGATCACCTGCCAATATATTCGAACTTCAAGCAAGCCATACACTTTCTGGAGAAATATTGGTAATAAATACTCATAAACCATATTTCTTATTGTAAAAATTGAACCCAGACAAATAATTGCCTATACTTACATTATTTATTTCCTATTCATTTATTATTTACATTTTATATTGTTTCCATAAGCAAGAATAAATTATAGATTACTATAATATCCCAATAATATTTGATTTTTTACATAATGTGTCACAATAATAATTTAATTTACTTTTAAAAGATCTCAGAGTTATATAGCATTTATTCAGTTGCCAATACCCTACAGATGCTATTTTCTTGCTGAAATATCTTTCATATTTTACTTACAATTTAAAAAACAGATTAAGAAAAAAGAAAAAGAATATCATCAAATACATAAATAACAATAATGGTGCTTATTATTATAAATTGTTATAATTGATCATGTGAAAACACGAGTCAATAATGAAGTTACTGAATAGTCTCATTATTTCTAACTTGGATAGTTTTTAGTTTGGAAAATGGAACAGTTCTGGCAATGCCATGTGAGATTATCTTGGTTGCTATGCAAAAATCCACCTTTCGACAATTAAACTCTATATTTAATTCACTTTAAACAAGGAATAACCCATGATTAAATAATTAACTTAAATGTTTTCTCTCAAATAAAATAACAATGAAACTGTTAATGAACATGATTTAAATTATCTTATAATAATGAAGTCAACAACAAGCTTTTTGAATTCATTTGTGAATATGAGATTTTAAATGCAATTTGTCATGTCTAATTGAACTCTGAAAAGGGTAATTCTCTAAATATTATTATTTATTAATGTCCACGTTTTGCAACTATGGCTAATTGGGACGGGTTAGTAGATAACCCGTAGAAATTACCACCCTTTTCTAGCCAGAGTGGGATTTAATGAATTTCGTCACTAAATAATTTCCTTTACCCAGGCGAGAATCGAACTCGCCACTCTAGTTTTACCATGTGAGATAAACGCTTTAACTCACATGGCTAACCTGAGCCTTCTCTAAATAGGTGTTATAATAGAGAAAATCTTTAATTATCTCTCTTCCAACCTCCGAAAATACAAATAATTTTAAAATGGCAAAATATTAAACATATTCGATTCAAGTTTGGAAGTGAGGGTTTTCATTTAACAACTTAGAAACAATATAATAGCATCCATCACAATTTAATATTAATGCACTAATCGATTTCAGAGTCCCAGGCCTTTATTCCATAGTCACAGGCGCTGATTTTAGAAATGGCACTGAAGATTAGACATGGCAAATAAGAAGATCGTCTGACCACTGAAACATCTTAGATCTTAAATAAAAACTATGATTTAGTTCTTATAACGTTTATATATTTAATTGGCGTTACTAATGGACTTTTATCTGGGTTTCACAGCAGGATTCATTTCAAACATATATTACCAGAATAAGCAGTTCTTACAATCTGATCCACTGTACTCTTGAATTATACAAGCAAACAATGGGTAATCTTCTCTTGATGAATTGGCCACCTCAATAAGAGATTATAACAGGTTTTTTCCACAAAAAATAATTTATATGAAACAGTCAAAATGGCATACAATAGTACATAAAATTAAGAAACTATTCTCGATTTACAACGCAAATGCGTTCAAAGCCGAGCTGTGGAAAATTAAGAATGACAAATTAAATGTTCAGAAAACGATGCCACGGATCACCTTGGTAAACATAATGTTTCTTTAAAAGAACCCAATGAATATTTTAATGTTCCAACGATGCCATGTAAAGACCCTATGCTAGGTTCCCGAAGTATATGAAGAAAATAAAAGTCCGTCACGCAGGGGCTGCGTAAACTAAGCAGATTTCTCACGTGACGTTTTCCAGTAGATAAATCTTATCTCTGAACCTATTCAAGAGGGACAAATAGTTATGGAAACGGCCACCAGAGCTCTCGGCGGAAATTCCCGAACATAGCCGACTCCTGCCGACCACATACAGAATACAAATGCAAATATCTCGGTTAATATTCAAGATACAGAATAAATTTATAGAACAATATTTATAGTAAATTTAATTTGCAATAAGATTGATTCTATACAATTTTTCGTTTCCGATGCATAATAACGGAGATATTTTGAATTTTCAAAAATCCCCCCTCTAAACCCCCCCTCCCACTGGTCCGATTTCAGTCATTAACGAACTTGATCTTCCTTTTTACATAAAACGATTAAATTCCGAGTTTGGTAACGATCAAACAAAAATTGCGACCGCTAGAGCGGGAACAGACAAATATATATATTCAGTTTTGAACGGACCTCATTTTCGTCATCTACTAGGTAGGATTGATGGACATTTGAGGAAATTTTTCGAAAATCGCGTCGTGAGTACGACCTCAATAGCTGATTTACCTTAAGGGAAATCTGCTAAAATCGGATGTTACTTAATTAAAAGTGCCTGATTATATGGTGATTCAAGTACTTATAATATAACAAAATCACTTCTTTCCAACAATTTAAAAAAGGTCCGTCCCGCAGGGACTGCGTAAACTAAGCAGATTTTCCGCGTGAAGTTAAACAATAGATAAATCTAAATACCGGTAACACAATACCACCGTGAATATGAAGTGAATAAATAAAAACGATAATAAAAACCGCCCGACGGAAAGCATATTAATTTGATAGAAAAATATTTATTATATCTAGTTTTAAGTAGTCCAAAAACTTAAAAAGGGGGGGGGCCACCAGAGCATATTTGCATGTATCTCGTATAATAAATGCCTCTTAAATTTGGTACTTAAGCTTTGAATGATGTGGTTTGTTATATAACCGAGTATTGTTTATGTAACATGAGTAGAAGTGGGGGTTTGCTGAAAAATGCAAATATCTCGGTTAATATTTAAGATAGAGAATAAATGTATATAAAAATATGTTTAGTATATTTAATTTTCTACAAGATTGAGTCTATAAATTTTTTTGATACGACGTACAGTAACGGAAATATTTCAAATTTTCAAACTTTTCCCCTTCTAAACCCCCCCTCCCCTAGTACTATTTCAGCCGTTAACGAACTTGATCTTCATTCTTTTTACATTAAATGATTAATTACAGAGTTTGCTGACGATTAAACAAAAAACGCGACCGGTAACAGACAAATATATATATATATATATATATATATATATATATATATATATATATATATATATATATATATATACAGTTTTGAACGGACCTCATTTTCGTCATCTCTTAGGTAGGATCGAGGGACATTTCAAGAAAAATTTTGAAAATCGCGCCATGAGTACGTCCTCAATAGCTGATTTCCCTTGAGGAAAATCAGCTAAAATGGTTATAAGGCATTGGTGACAACAGGATAATGTTATAAGCAGTAACAATGATAAATTCCCTTTATATTCAATTCCTGTAACAAATTCGTTCAGTGTCAACAAGAATTAAAAACAGAGCTCAACATCGTCATGTATGCCAACAAACGGAATTCAAAAATTCCCCAATCGAGGAGGTGTATTCCCAAATTTAGACTCTTCAAGAGGGAAACTCTTTGAGCTGTATTTAGAGAGACCGACATTCCTCCACTGAGTGATTTGGAAGGATTAAAATATTCAGTGACTTCCTTACTTAATTCCAGAAATCCCTGTGAAATGGGATTGACTTGAAGTAATCCCTCCGACTCCATTCATCTGATGAAGGATGCTCCGTTCAACCATGAATCTGCAACTAGTCTTTGTCAAGTCTCCATCTTCATTTAAGTCCGTTAAGAGGATTCGATTTAAGGGACACTGATAGAGCTACATCAAAGAGAAACAATGGCTAATAACCGTTCTCTCATTTTCTTATTCAAAGAGAGAATATCTTATTGTACAATTCTGAGAGCTTGAAATAATAATCTTTAGGGACATTAAACGAAATTGAAAAATAAGAATTATATACTTAATCTTCGAAAAATGTCTTCAAATGTCCATCCATCCTAATGGCTGAAATCGGACTAGTGGGAGGGAGGGGGGTTTAGAGGGGAGGATTTTCGGAAATTCGAAATATCTCCGTTACTATAAGTCAAATCCAAAAAGTGTATAGAATCAATCTTATTACAAAGTAAATTTATTATACACATTTATTCTCTACCTTGAGTATTAACAGAGATATTCGCATTTTTATTAAATGTGGGCCGATAACGGACGAGTGAGTTACCCGCCAAAAGCTAGTCGGGCTCTCGTATGGAGATTTCTCTATTGTATAACTTCAGGTGAGAAATCTGCTTAGTTTACGCAGCCCCTGCGTGACGGACTTTTATTTTCGCAGACGGAATCGAACATTTGAAGCTATTTAAAAAAAAAAAAATCACTTTACGAGTGAAAAAATCACGCCCCTGCGTTTTGGACTTTTCATAAATTTGTAAATACTGTACTAGTAGAAAACTAAACATACATACCATATAATCACTATTAGTGATAAATAATGAATAAATCAAAAAATTATTATTAGTAATAAATAATAAAATACACATATTTTGCAATGCTATCTGCACCATTTGAAATACAGCAAAACAACAAATCTCCAGATAACTACCCACCAGACCGAAAAGGAAACGTATATTTAGTTCCCAATATAACACATGATATACGGGGCTCAGGTAAGCCATGTGAGTCAAGACGTTTATCTTAATCTCACAGGGAAAACCCAGAGACGCGAGTTCGAGTCTCACCTGAGCAATAGGAATTTACTTAGTGACGAACTCATTAAAGAAAATCCTTCGGCTCCAAATCACAGACTAGAAAGAGTGATAACCTTTGGACAACTTGTCCTGATTATCCTTAGTAGGACAAAGTCGTCTTTAATAAATAGTAAATATTTCAAAATAAGCTATAAACGGATGATCTTAAGTATTTGTAGACAATATTCAGAAGCTTATGAATAAATTTCGCCAAAGTAGTTATCCCAGGAATTTCATTGTTAATCGCGAACTATTAAGAGTTTTAAGTTCTTCAAAGGACCAAAAATGTCTACTCTAATAATACTTCATAACCCGAAATATATATGATACTGTAATTGATATTTAAACTTTTGAAAATATGAAAATTCGAGCTTCTTAAGAAGTTAACGTTTGCTACTTGGACGGATTAAAGAATGTCATTTAACCCATCAAGTTACAAATTCAATTTTAGGGAAATCTGCTATTGAGGTCGTACTCATGACGCGATTTTTGAAAAATTTCCTCAAATGTACATCGATCCTACCCAGGAGATGACGAAAATAAGGTCCGTTCAAAATTATATATATATATATATATATATATATATATATATATATATATATATATATATATATATATTTGTCTGTTAACGCTCTAGCGGTCGCAATTTTTGTTTGATCGTTACCAAACTTCATATTTATGCGTTTTACGTAAAAAGAAAGATCAAGTTCGTTAATGGCTGAAATCGGACCAGTGGGAGGGGGGGGGGGTTTAGAGGGAAGAATTTTTGAAAATTCGAAACATCTCCGTTGTTATGTGTCGGATCGAAAAATTGTATAACATCAATCTTATTGTAAATTAGATTTACTACAAATATTGTTCTATTCATTTATTCTCTATCTTGAATATTAACCGAGATATTTGCATTTGTATGCATGTGTGAGGCCGGCCAGTTCGGGACTCTCCGCCGAGAGCTAGTTTCGGTTACTATTCGTCCCTCTTGAATAGGTTTAGAGATTCCTTACTACTACTGTTGTTATTAGGCGGATTTCTCTATTGTAAAACTTCACGTGGGAAATCTTCTTAGTTTACGCAGCCCCTGCGTGACGAACTTTATTCTATAATACATAGCTATCCGATACATCTTTTTCTCCATTTCTAACATCAACCGAGATATTTGTACTTTTCTTTTAAGTTTCCATACTTCAGTAAATCCCACCCCTAAACAGTCGGAGTCTGCAATGAGGCTGTGCATAGTTATTAAGTTTATATTTGATGTTTTGCTAATAAAATGCATTACGTTTAACCGGCCTTGTCATCTTAGCTCACACCTTTCACATAGGTGAAGCCAGACATGATATCTATGTACGCCATTTAAGTCTTCTTTACATTAGCCCCGCATTTCAAATTTGGTTATAATCACATGATTTTAGAAATACCCGTGATAAAACTTTTACTAATAAACTATTATAAACATTGATAAAAGAAAGCGTTAAGAGAAACTGAACCACATTTATTAAAGGTATAAAATTAACGAAAATAACATTATTTTGGTGGCCAATAAACCCTCATACTTGATATATTGCATTACATAAGTTATCGTTTTGATGACTAACTCACATATGAAGGAGTCTACCATTGTTCTCCTTGTTTCACATTCACGTTTATTTGTACGTTTTAGTGAGGGCCACAATGATTCCACACGTTGTGTATGTGCCCCAGTTTTAGGTTGCACCTCCATCTGGGGCATACATCACCTGTACTATACAACTTCATGTAATGCCCATTGGTGCAGGTCCTCTTTCTGTGAATAATCCAGAAATCCTGGTAAAATTTCAAAGCCTCTGATTCACTTGAAAAAGCACTCGAGAGCTGAATTAGATTCATGTTTATCAATAACAATGCAACTAACGTTCTGAAACAGCTGTAGAAGGTAATAAATTGTAACAGTTATTAATAGTTATTTTCATCACTAGTACGCAAAGTGTATCTTTTCTGTACGTGGTCAAGTTTCACGTACGAGGCGAAGCCGAGTTTGGGAATAAGACCGAGTACAGAAAAGATACTTTGCGTACGTATGTTGAAAATGACTTTTCATTGCACTGTACCTATATTCTTAAAAGGAAATAAGGTAAATATTTTATTTTTTTTATTCTTATAAAAAAATCAGAAGATTAAGATATGAATTCTAAAATATGAAACATATGTTTATATTTCTTCGGAATTAATTCAGCTATGTTTGCTTCATTTAAAATATCTTCCGGAATATTTGAACACGCACTATAATTAAACATTGTTTTGATTTAATAAATACAGGTTAAGTAAGTATGCAATATACAATGAATGATAGTATAATGAGGAATATTCCAATCACAGCTGTTACTTTTCTGTACTAGTAAAGAAAAGTATCACTTTGCGTACTCAAATGATACACTGAAAACACATGTTATTTTAACAGTATAATGAAAACTAATATGTCAGAAGTATTTCTAAAATCATGTGATTATAACCTAATTTGAAATGAGGGGCTAATGTAAAAAAGACCCCGCCATTTTAAATATGCAATCGAGCAATTTTTTGACTTACCATGAAGGTTGAGATCAAGACTCCAGTCCACAACCCCCAGCCTCTGGAAGCAGCTTCTACGGTCACCATTATGTCCCAACGGCCCGATTTTTTTTTATCCAGTGTGAGACTATTTTCGAATTATATAATGCCGGTAACTCTGTAAAAAAATTCCTCAGAATGGTTGATTTCAGTTCAAAGTGAATGTTCAGATAAATGGGGTTGTGTTGTGGGTCAATGTGAAAAATCTGCTAACACAGGATAATAATACCTACACTAATATATTAATTTCCTCATGGCGCCGTATCGTAAATACCAATTTAATGACTATCATTTGAAGACTAAGGACGTAAGAAAACTGCGGCAATCACGCAGCTGATGCGTGAGGGACTTCTATACACTTCCGGGGTTGCTTCCGGCTCACAATTACTCTCCATTTCCTGCCAAGTCTCTTCTCCTGTCCCTCTGACAGCCTCTTAATCACAATTTACTTTGAGCGACCGGTTTTTCTGGTCCAGAGAAGGGGATGAAGACATCCCTTTTAGTCAACTCATCCGCTTTTTCCAAACCCATCAGAGCCCCTGTTCTCAAACTCCTAGAAGATAATAAAATATTTTCCGAATTCCTTAATTACCTTACGAAATTTCTTCTTGTTATAAAATCTGCTGAGATATTATATACAATAATATCCTATATGTTTAGAGGGATTCCCTTAGGATATATCAGCTGTTGAGGTTTTCCTCTCGTGAAGTGATTTTTTTTTAAATAGCTTCAAATGTTCGATTCCGCCTGTGCAAATAAAAAAAGTCCGTCATGCAAGGACTGCGTTAGCTAAGCAGATTTCCCACTTACGTCTCGTATTTGCCTTTATCTCATGAAGGAAAAGTTCAATGAGAACAATATTTGTCATTTAGGCTTCAAATAAAGTGCTTCATAATATAACAGCTTATTTTGATATGATGAGGGTTTACTGAAGGCCGAAAACTAAAAACGCAAATATCTCGGCTAATATTAAAGATAATGAAAACATGTACATAACATTTATAGATCATTTAATTTTCAATAAGATTGGTTTTATACAATTATTCGAATCCGACGTATAGTAACAGAGATATTTCGAATTTTCGAAAATCCTCCCCTCTAAACCCTTCTCCCCTTTAACAA
Organism: Riptortus pedestris; assembly: GCA_019009955.1. Lineage (NCBI taxonomy): Eukaryota > Metazoa > Arthropoda > Insecta > Hemiptera > Alydidae > Riptortus > Riptortus pedestris. The sequence continues at coordinate 104,504,609 of CM032230.1, read as the reverse complement.
ACTTGGTCTTTCTTTTTACATAGAAGGACTGACATATTATATATATATATATATATATATATATATATATATATATACAGTTTTGAACGAACCTCATTTTCGTCATCTCCTAGGTAGGATCGATGGACATTTGAATAAAAATTTCGAAAATCGCGTCGTGAGTACGACCTCAATAGCTGATTTCCCTTAAGGGAAATCTGCTAAAAAGAAGTCCTTTCAAAGATAAATTTACACATATTTGTAGCATTTCCATTTCAAATTCTGCACTTTTCAATATATATATATATATTATAAAAACAATTTCTATATTCCTTAAATCACTTTCCAATACGAATTGAGAATTTTACAAATCGAACTAAGACTTTAAAATGAATTATTTTAAATCTCCCTCGAAAAAATGGTGTTGTAAATAGACGTAAATAATAGGCAAACATGTTCATTACTGCGGAAAGAAGAGCGATTACGAAATCCAATTTGACGAATCGGAGAACGAAATGTAATTTCTCTTTTAAAGCACATAAATAATAGTGGAATACTATATGACAATTTGAAACACGGAAACTGCCATTTCGTAAATGTTGGTGAACTCATCTCGAAACAGGATGTTCGTGAACTTATTTTGAAACAGGATGTTAGTAGCCAAAACAAGTTTTCTGTCTACACGCCAAGTTTATTTAGTTGAGACAAGGTTTAGGCCTAGGGCTGAGTTGTAAGCTGAAGTTTTACACTCCGTCTAGGGCGACTTATACCATATTCACTTCAGATGAGTTCTCTTCTAAATAAACACAATATGTGTCAAGGGTATTCTCATTTGAATGAAATGTATTTTTGTTAATGGAAAATAGCAGCGCAGTCAATTTCTCAGGAGACCCGTTAATAAATAATCGAAATGTACATATACAGAGAAGGGACACTTTACACTGAAGGAACTAATAGTCAAAACAATAAAAAAGTCCGTCACTCAGAAGCTGCGTAAACTAAGCAGATTTCTCATGTGAACTTTAGCAATAGAGAAATCTGCATAATGGTAACACAACACCAATGAGTAAATACAAACGGTAATGAGAAATCTTTCAGTTAATTTTAATAAATTCCCAACTGAGACGGCTTCTGAATTGTAAGAATAATTTATATTTTAATAACTCAAATTTTAGTAGTCCAAGAACTGAAGAAGGGGGGGGGCGAGTGAACAGAATGCATTTGCATAAATCTCACAAAGTAACGAAGGTAAGGTAAGGTTAGAGGAAGCTTCCAACTGGTGCCGAACAGTTACGGAAACGGCCGAACTAATCTGAACAATACCCACCACATGTTCCACAGACTTGCATAAAAATGCAAATATCTCGGATAATATTCAAGATAGAGAATAAATATATATAGCAATATTTATAGTAAATGTAATTTGCAATAAGATTGGTTTAATACAATTTTTCGATCCGCTGCATAATAACGGAGATATTTCGAATTTTCGAAAATCCCCCCTCTAGCCCCCTCCCTCTTCCTCTGGTCCGATTTCAGCCATTACCGAACTTGATCTGTCTTTTACATAAAACGGTTAAATTTCGAGTTTCGTAACGATCAAACAAAAATTGCGACCGCTAGAGCGTTAACAGACAAATATATATATATATATATATATATATATATATATATATATATAGATATATATATATATATATAATTTTGAACGGACCTCATTTTCGCCATCTCCCGGGTAGGATCGATGGACATTTGAAGAAATATTTCGAAAATCGCGTCATGAGTACGACCTCAATAGCTGATTTTCCCTAAGAGAAATCTGCTAAAACTTTAAAAGACAGGGAAATGATTCATAGTAACACAAATGGTGACAAAAACGTAGAATATACTAATCGTATAATATAATATATTTATACTTACAGGTATAGATAAGATAACGAAGATATAATCAATCACACTAACAAGATTAATTACACTACATGATGCTTGATCTATTTGATCAGCTGGATATTTTGATAATTACATCACTCAGAGTCCGGCTACAACTTCCGACAGAAGTTTTCCTTCTAAGTTAACGAATATATCATTTTAACAACTATTTTAAGACCCGTCATAATAACATATTCTCATACCTGCACAAAAATCAAATATACGAACATACAAATTAAGTCTGCGGTGAGCAACAAGATTTCAAATTATACGCATTAATTGTATTATATGCACTTGTACAGATGCACATGATTACCCTGAAGGAGAAAATTATTATTATTATTATTATTTATTAACGGGCCACTTTTTGCAACTTAGGCTAATCAGGACGGGTTATCTATAGGTTACCACCCTTTTCTAGCCAGGGTGGGGTTTTAGGACGTTATTTAATGAAAGGAGAAAATTACGACAACCATTAGACAAAGCACGGATATGAGAAAGAATCAGATATTAAAGAAATATTTTCCATAACATAAAAGTACAAAAAGGGTAAGCACATGAAGGTGAGCACATATATCATCCTAATAATGCCAACCACCATCGCTGTGGGACACAAAACTAAATAAATAAATAAAAAAATAGTAATATAATTGTGCTAGTATATAGGAATAAGATAATTTTTTTCTAATTAAAACCATTTTAAATTGTAGTCTTTATTACTAGTCTAATGTTTATTAATTGTCTTTATTACTAGTATTTAGTGATTATTTGTTGTATTTAATTTTTTATTTGTTGTTTCAGTTTTTGTTATTTTTCTATAATTTTATTTTCATTTTACATAGTGAAACTTTGAGCCAAATCGCCAAGATACGGGTGCTCCTGTATAAATAAATAAGCAAAAGTACCATTTTTCCTGTCATTCATTTCCTATTGATCATCCAACTATGCTCATCACCATTTTTTTTTTTTTATGTTCGCTTATAAAATGTTTAGTATTTGTTATTACTATGTACATTTTTTAGTATTTTTTATTGTTACTTGTTGTTATCTATTATCTGTTTTACTTTTGTTATTTCACTATGAAAAAGTTTTGACTTTTGAAAGGGCAAATCACCTCTTATGGTGTCCATAAATAAATTATCAAAATAAAACGACACGTCGTAGTTCTAAAATGTGTCTTCTTGATACAGCTTTAAGAGTTCGTTGTAATCCCTACACATATAAGAATGAAATTAGTTTCTTATATTTTAGAGGAATATACAAATCACATAATTGATAAAATTGAAATAAAACGCGTATTTCCCATTCAAAAATTAAGTACACCTGCTTAATTAGTGAATCTCCGGCGGTGCGGAATTCATTTAAAATAAATAGGAAAAAAAATAAAGAACACAATTAAATAAGAAAAATTATTAGTTGTCACATTCGATTTTTTAAATTTTCAGAATGCATTTTTGGGATTTCATATTTTGTTTTCGGAGTTTCGTAAGTTTGCCTTTGCTGATTTAATACGCTTTCAAGGAGAAAATTAAATTATTTATTAACGTCCACTTTTTGCAACTAAGGCTAATTGGGACGGGTTATCTACAGGTTACCACCCTTTTCTACCCAGTGTGGCACTCAGGATTTTATTTAATGAATTCCGCCACTAAATAAATTCCTTTGCCCAGGCGAGAATCGAACTCGCCACACTAGACCTACCAAGCGAGATTAAAGGCAACGCTTTAAGTCACATGGCTAACCTGAGCCCCATTTTCAAGGAGAGAAAAAACAACTAAGGACTTTAGATAAATAAACTATATAATCTGAAATAAAATAACGAAACTTAATGTTCGCCAGGGACGAATTAATGTGATTGCCTCTGATGACATATATATTGTAGGGATCGATAAGTTCTTAACCCTATGCTCTGTTTGACCTCTAAAGGCCTCTAGAGGCAACCCAATACCTTGGGGAAGCAACAGGGGAAATGGTGTATACCTGCATATTTTATTACTTATAATAATAAATTCAAAATAAAGAAGTGTTTTTATAAGAAAAAAATATTTTACATTCACACTAATTATAATTAACACCTTTGGCAATAACAAGGGAGGTGCTGTTTTGATTCTTTAAATCCTACTGTGATGGACGAGAACAAACCCTAGGCGCAGACATTTATTTCGAAATTACACATGATTTCGCACTAAATCCACACTACCATGAATAATACATAATTTTCTCTATACGAGTCACCGGGGTCAATAAGTCAGGGGATCTGTCGAGCCGAACGTGGCATTAATTATGAAAGGTACGCATTAAGTTGAAATTTATAAATTCCATCAATAAATTTTAAACTGAAGAAGAATAAAAAATGGAAACTTAATTACTTTAACAACGTTCGTGGAGTCACGTATTATTATTAACATATCCTCGGTTTGAAAAATAATAAAACAATAAGTAAATAAAGCATTAATCATCACACGATGAACTTAGTCAGATTATATTTTTGAATATAACGACATAAGAAGAAAATAAAAACTAGAATTATGGAAAATTAAATTTGGGCAAGTCATTTTTTTTTCTGTAACCCTTCTGCTCATTAACGCCACGGACAAGTAATTATACAAGAATATTATTTTATCAAAAAGATTATAACGGAGATATGTCGAATTAATTATTATAACCCCTCCTCCTGGAACGATTTCAGCCGTTAACTAAATCGGTCTCTAGTTTTAAACAAAACAGTTAAATATCGAATTTTCTTACGATCAGGCAAACAATGTGACAGCTTTGACATATATATTTATACTAGCTCAGATACCCGGCTTCGCCCGGGAATTGATTTGAGGCTGAATGGTGATGGTATATTTTTAGCAAGGCTTTACTTTGCACAATATTTTGACATTTACCCGTCCCAGTGTTTAGGGTTAACACCCGTCGTTTCTGTGGATTTGTTAATAAAATTAATTTTTTATGTAAGACTTCACTGTCCTGCATATTGTCATATTTCCCATTTCCTGTGCATTATGCATAGATTTGAATTATTAAGGAGAAAATATTGACATACATTTGGAATAATTTTTTAAGGTGAGGTACCTGGTAGTTCATATTGAAAAGAAGTGTTGAGCAAATTTCTCTAAATAACAAAATAAACAACTTTTGTTATGTGCATATTTGCGGAAACCCCAATAGGAAATCACTATTATTAATTTCAGGCCTTCCTTATAACCCCCACTCCTGCCCGTCCCTAGAAATGTTAGTATGGCTTATTATAAGGAAGTCGTTAGTGCTAATACAGATACTGAGTTTTATTTATTTCGGTTGAGTGTTTTGTGCCAAATAAAATTGTGGACTCTCGCTTTAGTTTTTAGCGTATGACTCATTTATGCTTCCATATACAGCAAAAGTGTATATAAAAAAAGTTTCTCTAAATAACAAAATAAACAACTTTTGTTATGTGCATATTTGCTGAAAAAGCAATAGGAAACGAAATATCGCTATTTTTAATTTCTGGCCTCCCTTATAACCCCCACTCCTGCCCGTCCCTAGAAATGTTAGTGTGGCTTAATATAAGGAAGTCGTTAGTACTAATTCACATACCGAGTTTGGTTTAGTTCGGTTGAGTCTTTTGTGCCAAATAAAATTGTGGACTCCCGCTATAGTTTTTAGCGTATAACTCATTTATACTTCCGTATACGGCAAAAGTGCATATAACAAAAGTTACTCTAAATTACAAAATAAATAACTTTTGTTATGGGCATATTTGCTGAAAAAGCAATAGGAAACGAAATATCGCTATTTTTAATTTCAGGCCTCCCTTATAACCCCCACTCCTGTTTGTCTTAGAGAAAATTAATATAGCCTAAAGTCTAAGTTGGGCTAGTTGTAATATACATACCAAGTTTCATAAAATTCGATTACAATTATATATATATATATATATATATATATATATATATATGTTTTCGGTTCTCATTATATTCGGTGGGGCCTCATTATAACCGAAGGTCTCTGGCCAGTTACTCCTATCCCGTCTGTAGTCGGGATCTAAGAGAGTCATGTTATAATCGTTAGTCATCCCGAGGGGCTGTCAGATGATTATACTCGATAGACTCCCACTAATCCATAAGCACAGAGACACTAACGCGCTCTGGAAGCGGATTCTGGAACTAAGTTATCTCTTGGTGATGATCGAACCTGCACCTATTTTTACCTCCAGCTTAATGAGAATAGTTGTAGGTGTAGTAGTAAAGTAAATTTATTTTTCAGTAAATTTCATTACAATTATTTCAGAAAAACATAATAATTTACAAAGTGAAAACATAAAAATTTAAAAAAAAAATATTATAATAACAATTTTTGATGATATTACTTTATTTAGATGTTGAACAGATAAAATAATAGTAACAGTAGAAGTGTTTCCGTTATATAAGATCAGAAAACAACAACTGGAGTTATAAATTACACTTAAAGCAAAGGAGTCTGCAAAATCTTCCATGCACTCTTTACGTATTTATACAAGTTAATGTAATCTCCTCCGTTCAGGATGGCTATTACTTGATCCCTGCTGAGAATAATTCGACCAAATGCTGCAAGGCGGAATTCCCGGAGAATGGGACAAGAAGCGAGGAAGTGATAGGTGTCTGCAGGTTCCTGGGGGTTACACAGTCAGCGGTTGGCGGTGTCATGTCTAATACCGAAGGATTCTTGTTTAAATTGAGAGTTTCTGTCCTGGTTCTGGCCAATGCTCTGATATATACTAACGATTGGGATTTATTTGAATAAATCATGGGATTGTGCAACGGAAAGAATTTGTTTAAATTTATCAATTTGGTGTACAGAGAACTTAAACCGCATTGCGTCCTCAGAGGGTGTGAATATACAGAGTTTTGAACGGATCCCTTCGGAGTCCGTTGGTGGTAACCTGTAGATAATCCGTCCCAAAAAAAAAACACACTGCCAGCTGTACAATTATTCGTTGAGACCTCCTTTCTAGTATCTATTTCCAAGATAAATTATTCACTTGGCTTTATAAATGCGCTATTCATAGTGCCTTATTACTCTAAGAGAGAGAAGTGGGTAAGGTTGCTGAAGCGCGAGTCAGCTCTGAATAAAACATCAGGGACCCCGGCATGAACAGACAGACGTATCAATTACAAGGTACACTATAGTGGTGGTACTACTGCGATAACTCCCCAGCCAGCTGTTTATTTAGCTGAGAGACCGACACCTGTACACAAGTCTGCTCATACTAATATACGAATCTTTAAGGCCCTACTTACATCTGAAGCACAGTAGTTTATTAGCAGATTTCCGTTCAATGACGTTCAAAATTATATATATATATATATATATATATATATATATATATATATATATATATATATGTGTCTGATAAGGCTCTAGCGGTCGCAAATTATGTTTGATCGGTACCAAACTTGGAGTATACTCGTATTATGTAAAAAATAAGATCAAGTTCGTTAATGGCTGAAATCGGACTCGTGGTAGGGGGGAGGGGGGTTTAGAGGGTGGATTTTTGAAAAATTCGAAATGTGTCCGTTATTATGCGTCCGATCGAAACATTGTATAGAATGAATCTTATTGCAAATTAAATTTACTATAAATATTGTTCTATACATTTATTCTGTATCTTGAATATTAACCGAGATATTTGCATTTGTATTCTGTGTGTGGTCGGCAGGAGTCGGCTATGTTCGGACTTTCCGCCGAGAGCTCTGGCGGCCGTTTCCGTAACTATTCGTCCCTCGTGAATAGGTTTAGAGGTTTCTTACTACTACAGTTGTTATTTGGCAGATTTATCAACTTTAAAACTTCACGTGGGAAATCTGCTTAGTTTACGCAGCCACTGCGTTACGGACTTTTTAATATACTGGGCAGTAGTCTCATACGCTCTTCTAGGGAATGAAAACCAATTTCATGGAATGGACTGAGTTCCGAAAAGAGAACCATCCTCACGGACCTTAACACAGTTAACGGAGTTGTATGCTTTAATGTCAGATCATACGATGTGAGTGAGTAGCCACTAAAGTCTAGCCAAGACTGGCATGCACATTACATGTTACAGTTATTTTCTGTATTAGTCATAAGACATTGAAATTACGCAAGGGCTGGGTTAACTAAGCAGATTTACCCGTGCGCGTACGTATTTGAATTTATCTCAAAAAGTAAAAGTTCAATGAGAACAATATTTGGTATTTTAGCTTCAAATAAAGTGTATTATGATGTAACAGCTTACTATTTATATGGCATGAGTAGGAGAGGGTTTTACTGAAGGCTGAAAACTAAAAAAATGCAAATATCTCGGTTAATATTCAATTTAGAGAACACATGTGCATAACAACGTTTATAGAACATTGAATTTGCAAGAAGATTGATTCCATTCAATTTTTCGATTCGACGAATAACAAGGGAGATATTTCGAATTTTCGAAATTATTCCCTTTTAAACCTCCCCCTCCTTCTGATCAGAAATGCAGTAAAAATCGCCTGAATTCTAATTTATGTAATAACCTTAACCATAAATCATCCAGGCATTATTAATTAAAACCAAGGTGAGTAGCCATTTTTGAAGGGAGAAATAAAAATGTTCCCAAACATAATATAATGATGAAAGTACATTTTATATCTGCTCACCAACTTATTTATTATGGTCGAAAAATATTAAGTGACAATTTGGAAAAATATTGAAGAAGTTATGATTTAATGGACCTAAATAACATATTTCTAAAAATATCTTATTTTGTAAACTAAAATTAAATTAACCTTGTTTGTTTGAAATTAATGTATAACTCATTTTACTTTGACGTTGTCAAAATATTTGCATTCCCAAGACTTTAGGGGTAGGCACAAATTCCTTACTTTAAATATTTACCTCCTATATGCCTAAACAAATATAAAAAGTGCGTAAAAAAGTTTGCTCATGAGAGTTTTCATTCTGAGATACAAGGTAAAATGCTTAATGAGAGCTGTAAAAGCAAATAATAATTATAATAAATAATTAATCCTATTGAAAGAGTAAATTTTCCGACTGTATATTACTTGGTATATTTGGAAAGTAATAATTCCAAACCTGGCTAATTAGTCTCAAGGGGAGATATTTTAGTATTTACATATAAGAGCTAATTATTAATACAAAATGTTTCCTAAGGCTAAAATATTACAAAATAAATTATTTAGTAAATTTCCTTAATAGTGAAAATTCGGTCAAGTATTTATTTATAAGATTTGGATATCAATTACCCGATTGAAAATATTTGCTTCATATTTCTACAGTAGATAATAAGAAACGTACATATAATTCAATAAGTCGGTAGGAAAAATAAATTACTTTACACTGTTACTGTGCCTTTCATTATATACTTTAAAAAAAAATCAAAATGATTAATTTGTCCCTTTAATTTCTATGTACCCTGTATAAAACCAGGTGAAAAGCTTCTGAACTCATATATTACAGTCAAATTTCGTTGAACACATAATTAATTGATTTAAGCCATCGAATTAAGATATTTATTCCACGATTCGTGCTACTATTACATCTGCGTGTGCGTGTGTGTGTGTGTATTTGTATGTGTGATAGAGAAAGTGGGAGGATATGTTCGTGAATGTTTTAAATATTAAAAAATTTAATCTGGTAATTTTATTTATGTACATATTAATTCATATTTTTATATATTTGATTTTAGTTTTAATTTTAACTATTGGCAGTATATAATTCTTTTCGTAATTTCATTTGTCTTTATAGTTTTTTAATTATCTAGTTTCTTTATTAGATTTTTTTATTGCTTAACTTAATGTTTCTTTGTCAATACTTCCTTGTGTTTAATGTTTTTTTTAGTTTATATGTTGATTCGTGTTTTTTTTTTGTATCTTTAGTTCCGCTTTCTTTGATCTGTTCTAATTTCATTGTTTAAATTTTTTCTGTTAATGTTTTCGTTATTTATTTTGTTTATATTCATTGTTGTTTTTTTTTTGTTTTTTTATGAACAATATCGCCAAGCAGCGAACACTCAAAAATAAATAAATAAATATTACATCTCTATTGCTCACAAATATATGAATAATTCTAAATAGTTAAAGTGCCCCAAGGAAAAAATATTTATGAATCGATAAGACTTCCAAGGTATTTTAAAAATTCAATTAAATCGGCAGGGAATATTAATCAGTTATGTTAATGAACAAAGCACGATGGTGGTGGTTGGTGGAATAAAATTTATGCTAAAATTGTGAGTAATGAACGATTTTAACGGGCCACTGGCGATTATATTGTTGTTCACTAAGAGTGGATAAAAGCTTAATTAAAAGCTTATGATTATTCATCACGGTTCATTAAAGTCGTAATGTACATTTCTAATGAACAAATGTTGGTTTGTTTGTAAGAGATAACTTGATTTCACCAAAAAGAAAATCTCTCAGAGGATCCTCCCTTTGATGGGAAGGTTATAAATATTTAATCATTGTACAATAAAGTGCTAAACTCTTTATACTAATAAAGCGGCTGAAGGCTCGACTATTCTTTTCATTTGGTTATTAATTTCTTTTTTTTTTCTTTTTTATATTTAAATGAGATAAGAAGTTGATGAATATTACCGTACTTAGTGAACCATAAGCCGTTTAAAGGAATCGGGTTTCATAAGTTAATTCCTCTTCATTTTTTTATAATATGCTAAAATGCTTTCTCTTTTAAATTTAAAAAAAAATTAATGGTTGAAAACAATACCTTTTTTTTCATGGATAGGGAAAGAACCCTCGACGATTCATTTTCATCGAATCGTCTTATGCTTAAATTCCAGCTTTATGTCAGGTCAGAATAAAATATAATAAGTTTCTGACTTACATAAACGTACAGACAAATTATCTAGATGGAGAACTAAAATGACGTAAGGGACATTTCTAATTATGGACTGAGGGGAGAATATATGGACTGAGAAACTTTTATATGCTCATAAAACGAAATATTACGTTTCAACAATTACTTGAGAAGACGTTTTTCCAGACATTTTTTTTCTGACTGTGGGCAAAAAGTATCTTCTGCGTGTACTATATTTTATAAAAGAATTAGCGAAGTATACGTCTTTTTATATATAAATCACGTTAATTTCCACGTTCCATGAAATGATTAAGGTGGTCTTGTGGTATTGACAATGTTATGATATTTTCTCCGATTCGAATTCCAAGACAGAGTTTTAGCTGGTTTCCCGAAAGGGAAATCACCAATTGAGGTCGTACTCATGACGTGATTATTTCAAAATTTTATATATATATATATATATATATATATATATATATATATATATATATATATATAAAAGGGGGAGGGAGGGGTAATTTCGAAAATGCGAAATACCTCCGTTATATTACGTCTGATAGAAAAAGTCTATAGAACACCAAATCATATGTTCTATAAAAGTTGATATATGCTTATTTTCATTATCATGATTATTAACCAAGATATTTCCATTTTTCAGTTTACGTCGGAAAACCCCCACTCATGTCATATTAAAAATAAGCTGATGTATAATGAAGCATGTTCTCTGAAGCTTAAATATTGTTCTCATTGAGCAGTTACATTTTGAGATAAATGCAATCCCTGATTAACGTTAATAAAATCTATCAGTACCTAATGCTACTCATTTTAATTCCCACGAATTGAGGAATCCATAAGTTAATTCGGGATTTGTGCTGGCTGGTGGAGGTCCATCATCAACGGAAGGATAACAAGGAACACCTCCATTCTTAATGATTCTTTTATCAACTGCAGAGTACTTTAGAGGCGAACCCCTTCCATGTTCAGTGCTATAGAGCTGCTCAACATTGACCCGACACCTCAGGCCAGACTCCTAGAACACTGAAGAAGGGGCGGTTCACCGTACTCTACAGTTAATAAAATAAGTATTAAGAGTGGAGGTGGTTTGACCTTCCTTATCCTTCCATAAGTTAATATTGAAACAGCAAATTGGAACTATAGCTTTCAATAATTGACATTCAAGGTTTGAGATTTAAGCCGGGGTAGTTAAAGGACTAAAGTTCTGACTGTAATATTGCCCCCAAGGTGTGGGAGTGCTATCGAATGCACGGCAAACTTGAGCCCTTAACGGCCCCTGCAACTCCGTGCCTGGAGGCTGCTCACGCACCCCTTTCCAGAGAAGTCTCCCCCGAAAAATTGGGAGAGAGAGAGAGCCTGGAAGAAGGGGGTGAGTGCGACAGTTGGCGGGGACGTTTAAAACTTGCAGAGCCACCGGGGGGGAACACGTCCCTCCCTCAGCATGAATCTCTCATTAGCGCCCCTAGCTCCACCTACCGCCTCAGGCTACAAACTACAACAAATCTTACCAGACCAATCCTATCCTGACGAAATCCCTTATACACTTAACTCCACTCAACATGTTACAACAGCTTAGGTTTTTCCATTCGCCTGAAGGGGAGGCTCGCTGATTGTTGAGCAATGCGGGGAAAAAAATGCAATTTTCCCAGGTACGGGGATTTGAGACTAAATTACCTACTGTTCCTCTCCCTGATTCTTTATAATAGAAAGAGTACTAGCAGACGCTATCTGAGATGTAATACATGCCATGTTAATGCCCTCTAGTCCTTTGTGCAAAAAGTATAGTGTTAGGGGAAAACGGATTAAATATTCGAATGCAGAATAAAAAAGCCCGTCACGCAGGAGCTAAACTAAGCAGATTTCCAATTATTTGCACTTATCTCAAAACTTAAATGTTTAATGAGAACAATATTTGAAATTTAAGATTCAATTAAATTGCTTCATGACATAATAGAATATTGTTAATATGAGATGAGTAGGAGTGGGGCTTTACTGAAGACCGAAATCTAAAAAATGCAAATATATCAGTTAAAATCAAGGTAGTGAAAAAATGTACATAACAACATTTATAGAAAATTACATTTGCAATAAGATTGATTCCATACATTTTTTCGTTCCTACGCATAATAACGGAGATATTAAGAATTTTAGAAATTCTCCCCATCTAAACCCCTCTTCCCCTGGTCCGATCTCAGCCTTGACGAACTTGATCTTTCTTTTTGTATAAAACGATTATATATCAAGTTTGGTAACAATAAGACAACAATTGCGACCTCTAGAGTGGTAACAGTCAAATATATATATATATATATATATATATATATATATATATATATTGAAAATTTTTGAAAATCACGTCATGATTACGACCTCAATAGCTAATTTCCCTTAAAGGAAATCTGCTAAAAAGTAGTTATAATGGACCTATTATCGAGAAACTATTTTTCTAAAAACACTATGCGGTTATAATAAAGAATTTAACCTCTTTCGATAAACATGAATACTCTAAACGACTGCCAAATACATGGAACAATTTTTATATAAGGGTTTTTGATAAATATTTATTAATGGTTAAATTTAGAAAGTGGCGAAGTTGTAGAATTAACTGAAGTTTTCTTCATTATTGACTGTTACTTTATAATGCACTCCGTGCTCACCTCCTAAAACACTTTTTGTAGAAACGTAGCCTTCTGCCCCTCAAAAATTTATGTATGTAAACTAATCTTTTCATTACATGCATTTATAACTCTGCTTTGCGTGAAAAGATTTTCATTTTATTTTAACATTCATAAACAGACTCGAATTAGGGGAGTTAAGAACTGGAATAATAAATGAATAAAATTCCTGGACGGAAGGTACATAGTACTTATATTAGTTAAATATACTTTTAATAAATAAACTGAAAAATTAAAATTGGGGGGAAAAATAAATAAGCTACTTACTTCAAGATGGAAAACAAAAATTCATTTTTTGTTAAACGCCTTGGTTCTTACCTGAAAAAGAAATTAATAAAATAAAAACAATTCCAAAAAATGGTCAATATATAATTCAGTTCAATGTAAATTTTATACCCTCTTGAAAGTGCAGTAGTAACTTAATAACGTAATCACACTCTCATTTTAATTTATGTTATGCAATCATTTTCAATTAAGGTATTAATATTATTAACATTCATTAAAATGTACACTGTAAATGAAGTATTGTAATATATTAAAATTTCAATTTTAAGTTTTCTTAGGGATTAACCATTCTTGTACTATAGACTAGTTCCAGATAGACTTATGGACGTATCTCGCATAGGTTAATGGGATTTGTATTTAGGAATATTGCAAGATGTATCATTGCACCTCCGTTTTTTATAAAATTGACTATTGATAGAGCAGGAAAGAGGTTAGAAGGTGAAAAAATGAAAAAAAACCCTTATTTACCCTTACGATTTCTATGCTTTAGCAATCGTATATTTTTCAATTAATACAAAAGCCCCTGGAACATGTCATCGCATCCCACAAACTTCTGACATCAGTTTTAGATCTAATCCAACCATCCTTGTTATCGGGCTAAAACAAACAGCAATATGAATTGTACGAGAAATACCGTAGTCTCGTTTCTAATAAAATATTTCCCGTTTGTCAAAATGAAACTCATATCGTGCAAATGAAAACACTTCTGAAGACGAAGGATATAGAATTGTTTGTTACTTTCGAATTAAATCAAACTTGTTAATAAATATACTTCACCTTTTAAAAAAATATATTTGGAGGAAATAATTAACAAAAAAAGTGATTACGAAACGAAATGTGCTATAGAAGTTATTTGCGAGAAAATGGTTAGAAAAAAGAAACAAACAATGAACGCAGCAAAATCATGTTGAAAATGCAATAACTTCCTGAAACAATTTCAGAAATTTACTATAATAGTATTATACCTGGGCCATATGTTATAACATTGAATCTGCCGTTCGTGAATGGCTAAAATCCGACCAGTGGGAGGGGGGGGGGGGTTAGAGCGGAGGAATTTCGAAAATTCTTAATATCTCCGTTATTATACGGATCGAAAAATTATATAGAACCAATCTTATTGCAAATGTAATGTTCTATATTACATATTGTTTTGTTGTTATATTTAATTTAATCTAATTTAAAGTTTTCTGGCCCCTAGTACCCCTCCCCCGTCCTTACCTACTCAGGTCATATTAAAAATAAGCTGTTATATTATGAAGCACGATATTTGAAGCATACATACCAAATATTGTTCCCATTGAACTTTTACTTTTTGGGATAATAGCAAATACGTGGTGCACGTGGGAAATCTGCTGAGTTTAGGGGTGGTTAGGGGTATGCCCCTAATTGGGTTTGCTGGAAATGCCCCTGCTTGCCAGACTTTTACTTTTTATTTACTCGCATCATATTTACCGCAGTATTTGTATTACATATGGGAGACACATGGCCTTTGACTCATTCTCGCGCAGTTTAAATATACTGAATTAGGTTTAGTAATTCCCTGTTACGATGTTTATTCACCTCCAGACTCATTAAACGCATCTAATATCCACAGAAACTGGTCACCGATCTAATTAACTTTCAAAATTACCTGAATCAGGTCAATCTGTTGACATAATTATTAGTTGTGTTATTTTATCATTAAATGTGCGCTAATCATTTACGCATACGGCTCAGAAATAATTAAAACTCCTAATTACGACTCTAATAATAATTGTGTTGTGTTTGCTGAAACAAGGTGAATTCGTACATATTACCTCTTGATTCATTTATTTTGTATTGTTCTATTATTGTTTCATTCGATTTAAATTATCTGAGATGCGCTTCAAAAATATGTGGTTGCAAAACTGAGCAGAATCCTAGTGAATGAATTAAATAAAACGTTACTTAAGTCTAGTAAGAGAACAAGCCTTACTCTGCACAAAAGCAAGCTGAAAAGCAGAAAAGTGTGAAATTCTAATCATAATTTATTTTAGGGCTGTCGGTACCAACAAAATGTCAAATTCACAATTTTAGCATATGTACCGCCGAAGCTTAATGGTTGCTTCAGGATCCACTATTAATAAAGAGAGACTTAAAGAAAATGGTTTTTACTCAAAGAAATCAGCTATGTCCTAATATTTAGGGAACGAAGACAAATCAGGGTATTGTATTCTATACAATAATATGCAGGCAATCCCAGCATTTTCTCAAAATTACTTTCTATCAAACCTCTTTTAGCCAATATATAAATTGAAATCACAAATTAGAACCTCTAGTAACTAATTACCATAACAATAAATAACATTGTCTACGCTATAAACCCCAAACTAAAATGTTTATTTAATTTTGGAGCGTTCGCAGCGAGGCGATATTGCTCATCAAAAAATAACAAAAAAAAAATAACAACGTATATAAACAAAATGCAAAACTGAAAATAGTAATAAGAAAAGATTAAACACTACTAACTAAGAACGCAAACAAATAACAAAACGCAACTAAATAACAAAACTCAACTAAATAACAGAACGCAGACAAATAACAAAACATAACTAAATAACAGTACGCAACCAAATAATAAAATGTAACCAAAGAGACAAAAAAAAAGAC
This sequence comes from Riptortus pedestris, assembly GCA_019009955.1. Lineage (NCBI taxonomy): Eukaryota > Metazoa > Arthropoda > Insecta > Hemiptera > Alydidae > Riptortus > Riptortus pedestris. Next base: position 104,488,290 of record CM032230.1, on the reverse strand, counting down.
AAATTAACAAATAAACAAAAACAAAACATTAAATTCAAAAAAAAAAAAATCTTGTGAGGAAACTAGATAATTAAAAACTATAAAGACTAATAAAATTACGTAAACTATTATATACTTTCAATGGTTAAAAACAAGACTAAAATCAAATAAATAATAATTAGTATGAATAAAATGAAGATTAAATTTTCTAATATCTAAAATATTTACAATCATATGCTCTCACTTTCTTTATCGTACATATAAACACTCACAAACACGCACGCACATACAGTAAAACAGTTTAGCTGGAGTTTAAAATATGTAATTTAAGAAGGATTAAAAAGGATTTTAAAATTTAATACTTCTAAATTTGTGACTATATGTTAATGTCATGTAAATGTTGGAGTATTATGGGAATGTGTGGGCTTCAGTAAGTAAGTCGTTAAGTCATGAGAGATCTTTAGATGGTCACGTCTTTTGCAGTCTGTTAGTATGTGTTTTATTGTAAGCGGAGCATTACACACATTGCAGTTAGGCATTCTTTTCTTTTTAAATAGATAACCATGGGTCAGGTATATAACCAATAATAATATAATAACCATCTTTGCAATATGGATGTGCCAGAGGTTATATACCATACATTCATCTATTGCCCAATTTTTCTATGCATTTAGGATCAAACTCATGAACAATATTGTTCAAGTAAGTAATGATAGCTGGTTCGATGATGTTATTAACGCTTCATCCCGAGATGATCTAATGATACTTTATAAATATATTGCCACTGAGGTTAATTTAATATTTTTCCTGTTAAATGTTAAGAATCCTTTTATTCATTTTCAGTATATGTGACATAATGATTTAATTTGATTTACTAACATTAAAGAAATATAGTTCTGCGAATCTTTGTTTTTATTATTTTTAATATTTTTTTTTCTGTTTTTATATATGCTTTCAATAATTTTATATTTATTATCGTTTTACAAAATTCAAAAACTTGTTATTAATTACATATAATTCATAACTCTGACATAAAAAACTAATAATATAGATTAACACAGTTATATAAGCTGAGCCCCAATTGCATGGGAATAAACCTGTAAGCAATTGTAAAAAAAAATCTAATCTAATCTAAAATGTCAAATTCCAATAAAAGTCCGTCACGCAAGGGCTGCGTAAACTAAGCACATTTCCCGTGTGAAGTTTTACTCTCATCCGTTATCCGCCCCGATTTCATAAAATTGCAAATATCTCGGTTAATATTCAAGATAGAGAATAAATGTATATAACAATGTTTATAGTAAATTTAATTTGCGATAAGATTGATTCTATACAATTTTTCGATCCGACGTATAGTAACGGAAATATTTCGAATTTTAGAAAATTCTCCCCTCTAAACTCCCCCTCTCACTGGTCCGATTTCAGCCTTTAACGAACTTGATCTTTCTTTTTACATAAAACGACTAAATATCTAGTTTGGTAACAATCAAACAAAAATTGCGACCACTAGAGCGGTAACAGACAAATATATAGATAGATACATCTCTCTCTCTCTCTCTCTATATATATATATATACACAGTTTTGAATGGACCTCATTTTCGTTATCTACTAGGTAGGATCGATGGACATTTGAAGAAAAAGTTCGGAAATTCCGTCATGACTACAACCTCAATAGCTGATTTCCCTTAAGGAAAAAATGCTAAAATGTGGCTATATCTCTTAAATTAGATATGTGTGCCCAACCTTTGATTTGTGGGGTCTGAGCCTGAGCGATTTATTCAGCAGCAAACATAATTTCTTTTACTATTTCTTCCAAAATAGTATTATTTATAACGAAGGGGAAGAAAAAAACACGTAGGGAATCATTTTTACCGATAGTAAAATTATAGAACAAGATAAATATAATGAAATATCGAGCTGTCGATGGCGTAAAAGGGTGGATCGCGAGAAAAAATAAAATAAAGTAGAAGAGAGAGTTATCAACAAACCTAGGAAGGTGTAAGTCTTCTTACGGGTCGTTGCCTGCTTGGTAAACATCTCCAGAGAGGCCGAGATACTCCCGTGTCAGAATACGCTGTCTACACTAAAAAACACCGAGGCCCGGTCTATCTCCCCTTTCAATATATATATATATATATATATATACATATATATATAGATAGATATATTTACTATAAATATTGTTATATACATTTATTCTCTATCTTGAATATTAACCGAGATATTTGCATTTTTATTAAATCTGGGCGGCTAACGGACGAGAGTGACTTTCCCACCAAAAGCTAGTTCGGCCGTTTCCTTGAGAGCTCGGCTCTCGTGAAATTTCTCTATTGTAAAACTTCACGTGGGAAATCTGCTTAGTTTACGCAGCCCCTGCGTGGCGGACTTTTAGCAGATTTCCCTTAAGGGAAATCAGCTATTGAGGTCGTACTCATGACGCGAGTTTCGAAAAATTTCTTCAAATGTCCATCGATCCTACCCAGGAGATGACGAAAATGACGTCCGTTCAAAATTATATATATTTGTCTGTTAACGCTCTAGCGGTCGCAATTTTTGTTTGATCGTTACAACACTCGAAATTTAATCGTTTTATGTAAAAAGAAAGATCAAGTTCGTAAATGGCTGAAATCGGACCAGTAGGAGGGGGGGGGGTTTAGAGGGGGGGATTTTTGAAAATTCGAAATATCTCCGTTATTATGCGTCGGATCGAAAAAGTGTATTGAACCAATCTTATTACAAATAAAATTTACTATAAATATTGTTCTATACATTTATTCTCTATCTTGAATATTAACCGAGATGTTTGATTTGTATTCTGTGTATGATCGGCAGTGGTCGGCTATGTTCGGGACGTTCCGCCGAGAGCTCTGGCGGCCGTTTCCATAACTACTCGTCTCTCTTGAATAGGTTTAGAGATACCTTACTACAACAGTTGTTATTGGGCAGATCAATCTATTGTATAACTTCACGTGGGAAATCTGCTTAGTTTACGCAGCCCCTGCGTGACGGACTTTTTTTAATAGTTTCGCTCTCCTGGGCATTTATAATGTTCTAAAACACTTCCCACTCATACCATAGTAATACCTGAGGTTCATTGTTTTTGACATAAATACATTTATTGGTAAGAAATATTATTATAATAATATTTAAGGAAAATGTTAAGTAGGGCATACAGAGATCTTTTGACAAATAGGAGAAAAATATGAAATGGTAGAAAAAGCCTACCCAAGGAAGCCTACACTGAATATAAAAACTTCTGAGCTTCGTATGAAAGGAGGCTCAAGACTAAACCGGGCCAGAGAGGGCAAAGACTATGAGCAAGATGGAGGGATTAGGTAGCAACAATAGCAAATATGGTAACAGAGATAGCCTGAACCGACACAGCCGTAGGACAAGAAATACACACACACACACACACACACACACATACACATACACACACACACATAATAGCCTAGCTTCTTGGGTACAATCTCCCTCTCCCACTATCTCCAATGTCAATTGGAATTGGAATCCGGTTTTCCTAAATGAATTTTTCGTACAGAACTATCAGCAATTAACAATAAAAATTATAGAGACTAAAGTATATCTTAGAAATTTTCATTTGGTCAACGCTATTTATCTCATTTATTTCCAATCATGTTTGGTTCGTGTATTACGAGCATTGAATTACAAAAGTCCGTCATGCAGGGGCTGCGTAAACTATGCAGATTTCCCACGTGAAGTATTACAATAGAGAAATCTGCCTACTAATAACGGTAGTAGTAACGAATCTCTAAACCAATTCACGAGGGACGAACAGTTACAGAAACGGCCGAACTAGCTTTCGGCGAAAGTTCTGAATATGGCAGACTATTTCGGCATTTCGTTATTCTTAATTAATTTATATTGTTGTGTTTTGTTGTTTTCTATTTTTATTTTACTTTTATGATATTTTGTCTGGTTATTTGATACATACACTCTTAATCATATTTCATAATCGCAAATTTACAGAGGAAACGATAAAAAAAATCAATTACTATCAATTCACTTGAAACAAAACAAAACTATTATTTTAAGTTGAGACCGGTGATCATTAAAAACAAAACGGGAATAAGACCATAAATTCTGCCTGAGTGATAGGTATATATCGATCAATTGTTTAATTTAGTCTTTATGTATCATTAGTAAAAAGATGAAGAAAAAACTCAAGCCTAAATCACTACTCAAGAACAAAAGAAAAGTATAACAATAAAAATAAAATGACGTGATATTTTCATTCCGTCTGCTACTTTTAAGCATTAAGGGAAGAGAAAATTTGAAGATAATTTGGACTGGGGTTCTTTAAATAAATCTTGCAGCCGGGCCTGCTGCAGGAATCCAAAGAATGTTCGTGCATGAATATGGAGTGAATTCTGGAATTCGTTTTATAAGGACTTACCCTGGAGGGAGGGAGGGAGAGATTGTGAATTCTTTTACCCTTCAGAACGCAGAGTACATGTAATTTTCAGGAACTACTTAATAATACATACATAACAAACTATGACGTCATATTAAATCATGAAGCAGGTATTTTATGGCTGAATATCAAGTAGTTTAACTTCATTTCATCATCATTTTTAAAGGGGAAAAGAAAATAATAAACTCAATAAACTAACAGCATAACAAAGTAATAAATTGGGATAACAACATAAACCTCTAGAAATTTAAATATTATTTTAATATGCAGTAAAATAAAATGTAAATTTTACAAACTAGACTCAAAAAAGTCCGTCACTCAGGGGCTGCGTAAACTAAGCAGATATCCCACGTGAAGTTTTACAATACAATAGAGAAATTTCACGAGAGCCAAGCCAGTCAAGGAAACGGCCGAACTAGCTTTTGGCGGGAAAGTAATTCGTCTGTTAGACGCCCAGATTTATTAAAAATGCAAATATCTCGGTTAATATTCAAGATAGAGAATAAATGTATAAAACAATATATATAGTAAATTTAATTTGCAATAAGATTAATTCTGTAACATTTTTCGATCCGACGTATAGTAACGGAGATATTTCGAATTTTCGGAAATCCTCCCCTCTAACCCCCCCTCCCACTGGTCCGATTTCAGCCGTTAACGAACTTGATCTTTCTTTTTACATAAGACGACTAAATATCGAGTTTGGTAACAATCAAACAAAAATTGCGACCGCTAGAGCGGTAACAGACATATATATATATATATATATATATATATATATATATATATATATATATATATATATATATATATATATATACACACACACACACACACAGTTTTGAACGGACCTCATTTTCGTCATCTACTAGGTAGGATCGATGGACATTTGAAGAAAAATTTCGAAAATTCCGTCATGAGTACAACCTCAATAGCAGATTTCCCTTAAGGGATTTCCCCTAAGGGAAATAGACTATTGAGGTTGTACTCATGACGGGATTTTCGAAAAATTTGCTAGCGATCCTAGCCAGGAGATGATAAGAATGAGACCCGTTCATTTTATATATATATATGCGATTAATATATTTATGTCATTGACACCAGAACTGCATTTTGTTTCTTTCGTGTATGTATGTTTGTTTATTTGTTACCTTTTCACGCATAAACGGCTAAAACGAATTTTGTGAAACTTGCTATGAATTTTACTACTAACTCAACTTAGACTTTATATTAATATTCTCTAAGCCTACACAGGAGTGGGGGTTATAAGAGAGGCCTGAAATTTAAAATTACGATATTTCGTTTTCTATTGGTTTCTCGGCAAATATGAACATAACAAGTGCTGTTTATTTTGTTATTTAGAGTAAATTTTGTTATATACACTTTTCGTTTACTGAATTATTAGCGAGATATACGCTAAAACCTATAGTGGAAGTGAACAATTTTATTTGGCACTAAAGACTCAACCGAACTAAATAAAACTCGGTATGTGTATTAGCACTAACGCTATATACGCTATTATAATAAGGTATACCAACATTTCTAGGGACGGGCAGGAGTGGGGGGTTGTAAGGGAGGCCTTAAGTTAATTTAAAAATAGCGGTATTTCGTTTTCTATTGTTTTTTCTGCAAATATGCACATGACAAAAGTAGTTTATTTGAAGTAACTTTTGATATATTCACTTTTGCCTTATAACAAAGTATAAACGACATATTCACTAAAAACTAAAGCGGGAGCGATTACCGAATGACAAGTCGGAGGGGAGGGTACAGAGGGGTGATTTCGAAAATTCTAATTACTTCCGTCATCATGAGTCGGGTAGAAAAATTGAAAACTGAGTGTACTATAAATATTTTTATATACATTTATTGTCTATCTTGAAAATTAACCGAGATATTTGCATTTTTTTTATTTTCAGCGTTCAGAAACCCCCACTCCTAGTCATGCCACATAAAAAGTCCTCTGTGCACTTAGGAAATCTGCTTAGGTAAAGCATCCCCTGCGTGTCGGCTTTTATTTTATAACACTGATAAATATGTATATATAATAGTATAGGTAGTTTCGTTGTATATGTATCTAACCGCAAAATCTTTCCGATATCTCATAGGCCATAGGCAGTCTTCTTCATCATTTTTTAATTTATTTATGAATACTTCCCTTGTTCTATTAACTCATATCATATTACATATTATATTTTTAGTGACGCAATGACGAAAAGGTGAACGAGTAGCCCCAAGATTCTCTCTCACTCCTACTGACCCTTGAAGAAAATTCCGTCACGCAGGGGCTGCGTAAACTAAGCAGATTTCCCACGTGAAGTTATACAATAGAGAAATCTGCCTAGTAATAACCTATTCTCACGAGGACGAATAGTTAGTGAAACGGCCACACTAACGCTAGTGCGCTCGGCGGAAACTCCCGAACACAGCCGACCACACTCACAATACAAATCCAAATATCTCGGTTAATATTAAAGATACAGAATAAATGTATAGAACAATATTTATAGTAAATTTAATTTGAAATAAGATTGGTTCTATACAATTTTTTGATCCGACGTATGGTAACGGAGATATTTCGAATTTTCGAAAATCCCCCCTCTAAACCCCCCCTCCCACTTGTCCGATTTTAGCCATTAACGAACTTGATCTTCCTTTTTACATAAAATGATTAAATTCCGAGTTTGGTAACGATCAAACAAAAATTGTGACCGCTAGAGCGTTAACAGACAAATATATATATATATATAATTTTGAACGGACTTCATTTTCGTCATCTCCTGGGTAGGATCGATGGACATTTGAAGAAATTTTTCGAAACTCGCGTCATGAGTACGACCTCAATAGCTGATTTCCCTTATGGGAAATCTGCTAAAAAAGTGTTTTGGTTGCTAATAAAAGGAACGAATAAAATTAATTTAAGACTATCAAAGTTCAAAATCCTTGAAACACGAATTAATTTTTATAATTACAATGTTTATGAATTTAATACTCTGTACGTACGATTTTGAAATCCCCTTAGAAAAAAAAAAAGTATAATAAATGAAAAGATGTGTCATAAGAAAGATGGTATTTGCCGGTAAATAAAGGAGAGAAAAAAAAATGTATTTTGTAGGCCATATTGAAAGTTTGTATACGAACTGTAGGCCATTAATCAAGAGAGTTGTAGCCATTTGTCAAGGGATTAAACAATGTTGTTGGATCTGACACCAAACGATCTGCCGCCTCTTTAATACCAGTTCATGGCTAAACAGCGCAGTTTTCACACCAATTTCCACACATGTTAATTAATCAGTTTTCAATTCTCTTGTCATTAGCTCATTGTTTACAACGGAAAGGAAAAAGTATACGTATTTATCTGTCACATAAATATATAAGAGGAAGTTCAGATTAAAATTAAAAATTATTATCATTTTCATAAAACAATTCATACACAATTCTTAATATATATATTCACCATAATATCCACTCATGTTAATTAATCAGTTTTCAATGCTTTTGTCAATAGCTCATTGTTTACTACGAAAAAAAGGATATATATTTATCCGTCACTTAAATGTATAAGAGACAGTTAAAAATCAAAATTATTATTATATTCATAAAACAATTCATTCACATTTTTTAATATATATATAAAAGCATAATTATTAATGAATTTTTTTTTCAAAAAGTCATAAGTAACAGAAGAAAAAAATAAAAATAAACAATTCGTAAACATCTGACGTTCTCACTATGTTTTACACCCCACTTCTAAACTAATAAGAAGATTATAAATTGGGAATTGTATAATTTCTCCTCACTACAAATCCTCCGAGGATTAAAAAGTCCGTCACGCAGGGGCTGCGTAAACTATGCAGATTTCCCTTGTGAAGTTCTACGATAGAAAAATCTCCATACGAGAGCCGAACAGTTACGGAAACGGCCGAACTAGCTTTTGGCGGGAAACTCACTCGTCCGTTTTCCACCCACATTTAATAAAAATGCAAATATCTAGGCTAATATTCAAGATAGAGAATAAATGTATAAAACAATATATATATATATATATATATATATAGTAAATTTAATTTGCAAAAAGATTGGATCTATCCAATTGTTTGATCCGACGTATGGTAACGGAGATATTTCGAATTTTTGAAAATCCCCCATCTAAACCCCTCTCCCACTGGTCTGATTTCAGCCATTAACGAATGTCTTGTCGTAATGTCTTTTTGCATAAAGCATTTAAATATCAAGTTTGGTAACGAACAAACAAAAATTGCGACCGCTAGAGCGTTAACAGACAAATATATAAATATATATATATATATATATATATATATATATATATATATATATTTATATAAAATTTTGAACGGACCTCATTTTTGTCATCTTCTCGGTAGGATCGAAGGACATTTGAAGAAATTTTTCAAGAAAACTCCGTATTTAATCGTTTTATGTAAAGAGAAAGATCAAGTTCATTAATGGCTGAAAGCGGACCAGTGGGAGGGGGGAGTGTTTAGAGGGGAAGAATTTTGAAAATTCGAAACTGAAAATTCATCTCCGTTACTATACGTCGGATCAAAAACTTGTATAGAACCAATCTTATTGAAAATTAAATTATTAATAAATATTGAACTAAACATATTTTCTATATCATGAATATTAACCGGGATATTTTCATTTTATAGTTTTCTAGGCATTCAGTAAACTACTGTATACCTACTCATGTTATATTAATAATAAACTGTTATATCATGAACCACTACATTACAAGGTTAAATATGGAATATTGTTTTCAGAGAAATAAATTCTCTGACTACTAAAGCTTGATTGGTTGAGATAAAAATTATTCTGATTCATAATACATTACCTTACTACACATAGTAAATAGTTTTCAATAAAATTAATATTTTATATACGTAACTCTCCGGTCTAGAATTAAGGTTGGTTGGCATGCATGTTTAGAATTCAAACGCTTTCAGTTGTAGAGACATTAACTTGTAACTGAAAGATTTCTCAGTACCGTATGTATTTATCACTTAATATTCGCGGTGATGTTCTGTTACCAGTAAGTTGGATTATCTATTGTAAACCATCGAGTTGGAAATCTGCTTAGTTTACGCAGCCCCTGCATGACGGGCTTTTAGATATTTTTATGTTGTTTTGAGAGAGCCATGATTCCGTTTCTAGAATATTAATTGCAATCGATAATTCCCCCATAACAACAGTTCATGTCGATAATATAACGTGTCTCTGATGCTATCACTTGTTTGGCAAGTCTTATATTATATTGCAAGATAAAAAATGGTTAATCTATTATTTGCTACAAAATGGTAGATGATATGCAAACGAGAAATATCCCCCCAATGATTTAATTCCGTGAGGACAGGCTTGAACGAGGCGAGATGGAAAACATGCGATGTATTGTGGAATTTATGTCTGTGGTTGACGTGCGATATTCATTTACATTTAGCCTCCATTTTAATATTTCATTCTGTTTCTTCCAAGAATACTTATGGTGGATGTGTATTTTCTAGTAATACGATAGAAAATTATTGCCTATTAAAGTGTATTCAGTGAAGCAAAAAGAAAGTGGAAATGTACAGTAATTTGAATGAATTGTGTGATATTGAGAAGAAGCCATTCTATTAACGCTTTTATATTATATTTCTTTCATTCGATTAAAAAAGAATATGAAAATTTAATAAAGTAAAGTTTCCTTGAATGAAGTATACTGTAGAATAAATAAACATTTTTATTATCTTCAGGACTTTATAATTTAGGAGTAATGAATGAAAAGCATGCAGCTTATATTTGCAATTCAATATATCATCGCATTTTATTCTAATGATTCCAAGGAAAATGTAACATGTTTTTGTCTAACATGGGGGGAAATATTTACATGGCTGCTGATTTCATGTGAATAATGAATATTCAGCTTGGTACCTCGCTGCTGGGTTTGTCTGCAACCATCGGCCTCACTGGACAATATAACATGACACCACTGATCGTTCGTTCGCCATGCGTTGACATGTCAGCTTATAGTATCTACTGGCATTTACTGATCTATTCAAAAAAGTCCGTCACGCAGGGGCTGCGTAAACTAAGCAGATTTCCCACGTGAAGTTTTGCAATAGAGAAATCTGCCCAATAACAAGTGTAGTAAGTATTAAGGGATCACTAAACTTATACACGAGGGTGGAATACTTACGAAAACGGCCGCAAAAGCTCTCTTCGGTAAGTACCAAACAGCTCAATCCTGCCGACCAATGCAGAATACAAATGCAAATATCTCGGTTAATATTCAAGATACAGAATAAATGTATAGAACAATATTTATAGTAAATTTAATTTTCAATAAGATTGGTTCTATACAATGTTTCGATCCGACGCATAAGAACGGAAATATTTCGAATTTTCCGAAAATCCCTCCTCTAAACCCCCCCTCCCACTGGTCCGATTTCAGCCATTAACGAACTTGATCTTCCTTTTTACAGAAAACGATTAAATTCCGAGTTTGGTAACGATCAAATAAAAATTGCGACCGCTAGAGCGTTAACAGACATATATATATATATATATATATAAAATTTTGAACGGACCTCATTTTCATCTCCTGGGTAGGATCGATGGACATTTGAAGAAATTTTTCGAAACTCGCGTCATGAGTACGACCTCAATAGCTGATTTCCCTTTAGGGAAATCTGCTAAAAGGCCGAGTGGTGCACTGTTCGTTTTACTAATTCGCCCGGAGATAAACGGAGTTCGGTACACACTGAATGAGCGATACCAATTTCAGTAAAATATGTTTTTAGGTCTATTCGTTCACTATAAACCTCATTTGGGCGAACACGAATAAAAAAAATAACAGATAGGGAGAAAATAACCTAAAATTGCGTCAATTACATGTTGACAAGTGTGTTTCTTTTTTTAGGTGGCTTTGGAAAACCTAGTCTTGTGTTCGATTTCAGACTGTGCAAAAGAATTTTAAGTAGTGAACTCATTAAACTTACCTCCACCCTGACTAGAAAAGTTGTGGTAACTTGAAGGTAAACCGTCACGGTTAAATATAAAATGGGTAATAAAATGTATAAAGAACATTATTAATTAAAAATAAGTTTCCCCACATGCGTCACGAATTTGCATTTATCTCAAAACGTTAAAATTCAATGAGAAAAATATTTGCTTTTAGTCTTCAAATAAAGTGATTTCAGGCTTCATAATAGAACCAGCTTATTATTAATATGACATGAGCAGGAGTGGGGTACCGAAAGCTAAGAACTAAAAAAAAAGCAAATATTTTAGTTAATAATCAAGATAGTGAAAGAACGTACAAAACAACATTTATAAAACATTATGTTTGTAATAAGATCAATTATATACAAATTTTCGATCCGACGCATAAAGGGGATGTTTTGAATTTTCAAAATTCCTCGTCTAAACCCCCCTCCCTCTCCCACTCTTCCGATTTTAGCAGTTAACGAACTTGGTCTTAATTTTTGGTAACGGTCAAGCATTGCGACCACTAAAGTGTTAATTTATATATATATATATATATATATATATATATATATATATATATATATATATATATAATTTGGTTCGAACCGACCTCGTTTTAGCCAACTCCTGGGGTAGGGTTGATGGACATTTGAGGAAATGTTTCGAAAATTGCGTCATGATCACTACCTCAATAGCTGATTTCTGTTAAGGTAAATTTGCTAAAACAGTTACAAATGGCATAGATATATTTAAACGTAGATATTTACAGTTTCCCTTTTGATATTTCATAAAATCCCCACATGAATCGGTTCACAATGAAAGTTTACATTTCCTTATAATCAAAAATACAGACTGTGCTACATATAGGACTAATTTTCTGGGCTTTAATTTGTTTACAATTATCGATTTACTTCTATAGAATTACTTTAGTTACAGATAAAAATTCGCTGAGTACAAAGATCTGATCCTGGGGATGTATTTTTTTTTTTTTTTTTTCTATTTTATAGATTGTACTTAGTGATTTGGGAATAGACCGAGTACATCCTTCCAAGTAAGTATTACTGAATGATCAATGAAAAAGCATATGTTCATATACAATAAGAATGATGATTTTCATTTATTGAGCTTCTAAACATTATTTTCTTGAATGGACAATATCCATTAAGTAATAATAAAACTCATTTTAGGAGTTCAAGTACAACCTTGGAACTTGGAAATATATAAGCCCAGCAGAATGTCATTCGGCTTTAAGTATATTTTTTTATATATAAGTTTTTTAAGAAGGATTCTTAGACATATTGGCAAAAATAATATTTGAATAAATTCATTTTTAATATTTTAATATTTAAACTATTTTTTAGCTTACCTTTTGTGGTAAATTTATGCAATTATTAACTGGAATACTTCACAATTACAGTTTATATATACCTTCTAAAAAGTTTTTTTTTTTTTTTTACCACATTCACCTTCTCATATCTCAGCTTAAAGACAAAACTACAAAATGAAATTGTTTTAACATGTTAATGTCATGGGGTACTAACCCTAGCCAGAATATCAGATTTTTATATTTTGCCCCATCGGAGATAGTAAGTAACCTCTAAAAATTACATATTTGTGATATTTTTTAAAAAAATAGGGTGCGAGCATGAATTTTGGTGTACAAGTAGACAGTTTTCCTAAGTATTTTTTTTTTTTTTAACCCTGTCTTGTATATTTTAATCCTTCTCAAGAAACATCACCCTTAAAATCTGAAAAAAATATTAGAAATATGAGAACATAGCATCTAATTTCACCCCTAAAACCTAAATTAGTGTAAAATGTAGCCCTTTATTTGCGTAATAGTTTTGTTTATGTCCCATAGAGAAAGGACAAATAGTTTAGGAGATACTGGTGTTGGCGTAAACGCTTTGATGTAGCAATTCACCGAACAAATATGCCCGCTATTAAAAATCTATTGGAATTAAAACATTACGTATAAAATAAGATTATTTTTTTTTTAAATAGCAAAGTAACCACTGATGAATGAATTGACCCAATGAAGAAACATTTTTTTAAAAAAAATTATTAAAATATCTTAATAAAAAAAAAATCTTCTAGTTAAAAACAAATTATTTTCTAGTAAGTATATTTATATTTAAAATTATTATAGAAACTTGTTAGTTTTATTAACACTTAGTGAAGTAACAATGAACTTATGGAACAAATAAATATATGATTCATTAGCATTGGGCGCATTTATTGATCCTCAATCCATCTATCTGTGATTGAAGGTAACATGAATACAGTTGTGACAGGCCTCCCTGGCATGACAGTTCTTGGTACAGGTTATCTAAATCATACGTTATCAGATTAGATATCGGTGACAGTAGAGACTTATTATCTATTGTAATGAACATTACAACTGATAAGGGGTCACACAATCAATTTCGACTGAAATCATGAAACTGTAGTACATAATAAATTAGTATGAATGCAGAAAGGGGGAAGGAGAGAATGTTAGAGAGAGACTTCAATTACAGGCTTCATATCTTGATTGGCACTATGGTCAAAATCGGATGGTATACTACAGAATTCCGGTTGGTGAAAAGCATTAATGATACTAGAATTATACCATACGATGATGTTCCTAGTACTAAATAGATGAACTATGGTATAACATGGCAGCGGAATTAGTTCCTTTCATGTTATACTACTCAATCTCCCATCATTGGGCGAAATTACAACAGCAAATTACCTCAGCCTTATGAGATATTGGAAGGTTTCCAATATGAAATTGGCAATTGGAATTTCCATTATCCCCAGGAATGGATTAGTTATTTCTTTTATGTAATCAAGAACAACAACTCATTTCCAATTGTATCTACTTCTGCGAAGCTATTTGTGAACCTAATGACTACGGCCAAAGCTGCATCAGATCAAATGTAACCATTTGTGCTACCAAATAAAAGGAAGCATTAGTTAAATCGGTCATTATTTATAACTTGCTGTATATTCCTAAACGCTAATGATTCATTAGGGAAATCGACCAAACTAATTGAAGAAATTGACTTAACGCATAACCATTTGACACGGTTCTGGAAGTGTCACCTGTAGGCATCTAGAATAACTAAAAAATGGCTAGAGTTAGAATGTTGAAATTTCACATTTAAAACTGCAGTAACATACAGTTTTGATTGAATTAGACTGAGAGAGGAGAGGAATTTAGAGGAATACGGACAAAATAAAAGTCCGTCACGCAGGGGCTGCGTAAACTAAGCAGATTTCCCACGTGAAGTTATACAATAGAGACATTTCAGAATAGAGTCGAACAGTTACGGTAACGGCCGAACTAACTCTCGACGGAAACTCACGACTAGACCCGAAGTTAGCCGATCTCATCTCAGAAGCTGAAAACAGAAAAATGCAAATATCTCGGTTAATATGTAAGATACAGAATAAATGTATATAACATAATTTATAGTAAATTTAATTTGCAATAAGATTGGTTTTATACAATTTTTCGATCCGACGTATAGTAACGGAGATATTTTGAATTTTTGAAAATCCTCCCCTCTAAACCCCCCCCCTCCCACTGGTCCGATATCAGCCATTAACGAACTTGATCTTTATTTTTACATAAAACGTTTAAATATCGAGTTTGGTAACGATCAAACGAAAATTACGCTCGCTAAAGCGTTAACAGACAAATATATATATATATATATATATATATATATATATATATATATATATATATATATATATAATTTTGAACGGACCTCATTTTCGTCATCTCCTGGGTAGGATCGATGGACATTTGGAGAAATTTTTCGAAACTCGCGTCATGAGTACGACCTCAATAGCTGATTTCCCTTAAGGGAAATCTGCTAAAATAAATGCTGTACCTATTAGAGAAATCTTCTCTCTCTGCATGTATATAACACCTATTTTTCTAATCATAATACTATAAATTATAATCAGGAGCGGAGATACACTACTTTAAAATTAAGTATAGTAAAATATGTTGTATATTTTACTTAATAGGAATACACCGAATTCAAGTGGAGGTCACGTCAGTTTTTTTTTTCCACTTTAATAGTTTACCCACAAAACCACAACATTTCAATTAGTAGCAGAAAAACGTCCGCCACACAGGTGTTGACTAAGCAGATTTCCCACGTGCGGCACGTATTTGTATTTATCTCAAAATGTAAAAATTCAATGAGAACAATATTTGGTATTTAGGTTTCAAACAGCTTATTCTTAATATGACATGAGTAGAAGTGGGGGTTTACTGAAGGCCTAAAATTAAAAAAAAAAATAATGTAAATATCTCTGTTAATAATCATGAAGTGAAAAAAATGTACATAACAACATTAAGAATATTACAGTTGCAACAAGATTAGACAATAAAATATTCAGATCCGATGCACAATAACGGAAAACAAATTTTTGAAATTCCCCCATTTTTAACCCTCCTCCCACTAGTCCGATTTCAGGCATTAGCGAACTTGATCTTTAGTTTTACATAAAACGTGTAACTATCGAGTTCGGTAAGGATCAAATAAAAATTGCGGTCTCTTGAGCGTTAACATAGTTTTGAACGTACCTCATTTTCGTCATCTCCTAGGTACAATCGATGGACGTTTGAGGAACTTTTGGAAAATAGCGTCATGAGTACGACCTCAATAACTGATTTCCCTTAAGTATGCTAAAAAAGGCAATAAAATAATGATCCGCACGGATAAACTGATCCTAGGTAACAAATTTTTAATGCACGCTTAAACTAGCAGATGAAGATGAGTGGAATTAAGTCATCTAAGTTTATAAACTTATGAGTTCCTCAAAGGAAACTTTATTACGGGATGATTAATCCTTCATGGAAGAGGAAGCCTCGCTGGAGAGTATACTTATTAGCTAAGCACTCTCGCTGAGGGAATAAATTATAAGATGAAAGGTGTCATGTCGTTATAAAATAATATATGCATAGTGATCGTGTAGGCGGCCACGGCTTCCTACTCCATCGAGATGCACGTTCTCTCTCATTTCATTAGGCCTCTTGAGTCGGCCAAATAAATACTTTTGAGTCTCAATATGACTTAAGCAGAACTCAATTAACCTACCGACTCTCTCGCGTTACATTCTATCTAACAGCTATCTGGCCATCAGTGAATTTATAAATATTCATATTGAATAACAATTATTTTCATGTGTGAAAATGTCCAAAAGCTACAAACCATCACGGACATTCTCCAACATTTCTGTGGATACTTACTTTTTAAAATCTCATGTCTCCTTCCGAGATAGAAATACTATATGAAATGGGGTAGTAATTGATCTGTTATCAGACAATCTCGTTTCATACACCTATTACATAGTAATTACTATAGGAGTGGTTAGGCGTTTTATTATTTATATATATATATATATATATATATATATATATATATATATATATATATATATATTTGTCTGTTAAAGCTCTTGAGTTTGTAATTTTTGTTTGATCGTTATCGAACAGGATATCTAAACGTTTTATGTAATACTAGCTAAGGTACCCGGCTTCGCCCAGGAAATCATTTGAGGCTGAATGATGATGGTATTTTTTTTTTTGGCTTTACTTTGTACAATATTTTTACATTTTCCCGTCTCAATGCTTAGGATTTACACCCGAGTCCGGCGTGCTGGGGATATGTTAATAATAAAAGTATTTGTTATGTACTTAATTCTACAAAATACACAATATTTTTATATTACCCGTTTCCAGTGCATGTATCTTTTTTTATATATAACATAATCATAGATTATCGTATTAACCATATTATTCATAATCATAGAAAGAATTCTGCATTCCGAACCATTTATGAATAAAGTTTTTAGCGTATAACTCATTTTTGCTTCGTTATACGACAAAAGTGTATATAACAAAAATTACTCTAAATAACAAAATAAACAGATTTTGTTATGTGCATATTTGCCGAAATACCAATCGGAAACGTAATATCACTATTTTTAATTTCAGGCCTCCCTTATAACCCGCACTCCTGTTCGTCTCAGAGAATATTAATATAGCCAAAAACCTAAGCAGAGTTAGTAATAATATACATACCAAGTTTCATAAAACTCGGTTACATCGTTTACGATTCTATTAAAGACATACAGACAAACATTCATTTATATATATATATATATATATATATATATATATATATATATATATATATATTAAACATCAAGTTCGTAAATATCTGTAATCTGACTGGATAGAGGGAGAGGGGGGTTATTAGCAAATGTAATGGTCTATAAATGTTGTTACGTACGTGTTTTCACTATCTTGATTCTTGACAGAGATATTTGCATTTTTTGAATTTTCATCATTATACCCTCCCACTCCATATCATATTAACAATTAGCACTTTATTTGAATCCTAAATACCAAATGTCGTTCTCATTGAACTTATACGATTTGATACAAATGCAAATACTCGACGCTCGTCGGAAATCTGCTTAGTTAACGCAACCACTGCGTGACGGACTTTTTTCTTTCTAGGACTTCCACATTGGATTTTATTTTTGGAGTACATGCGCGAAAACCGCAGTTCTTTAGTTACCAATCAATTAAACAAAAGACCAAGCAAATATTTTTTTGATATCCACCCTTTATATGCTTATTATGCTTAAAATCCTTTCAGCAGATTTCCCTCAAGGGAAATCAGCTATTAAGGTCGAACTCGATTTTCAAATTTTTCTTTAAAAGTCCATCTATCCTACCAAGGAGATGACGAAAATGAGGTCTGTTCAAAACTTTGTATATATATACATTTGTCTGTTACCGCTCTAGCGGTCGCAACTTTTCTCTTATCGTTATCAAACTTGATATATAATCGTTTTATACAAAAAGACAAATCAAGTTCGTTAACGGCAGAAAGCGGACTAGGGAGGGGGGGTTTAGAGGGGGAAAATTTCGAAAATTCTTAATATCACTGTTATTATGCGTCGGATCGAAAAAGTGTATAGAACTATTCTTATTGTAAATTGAATGTTCTATAAATGCTGTTATGTATATTGTTTCATTATCTTGAGTATTAACTGAGATATATGCATTTTTTAGTTTTCAGTCTTCAGTCAACCCCCACTCCTACTCATCTCATATTAGCAATGGTCTATTATGTTATGAAGCATTTTATTTGAAGCTTAAATACCTAATATTGTTTCCATTGAAGTTTTAACTTTTGAGATAAATGCAAAAACGTGACAGACGTGGGAAATCTAGTTAACGCAGCCCCTGCGTGTCGGACTTTTGTTTTGGGAGGGTTACTACATAAGAGATAATGCTTATTTATCAAATAATATTTTTAACACCGATATTGTCGAATCGTGCTAATCACGGATATTGTTTAGTGTTTCACGATAAGCTGGAACGTGTAACGGTGAACTCTGTTGTGACGAGTGACTCCAGAACTTCCAGGTGACTGGAGTTGATGCGGACTTGAGACAGGCTTCCCCTTTCAGGGGATTAGCTGACACGCTTCTGAATTTATTCGCTCTGTTGATCCCTTTTGCTCCAACGTTTCTTCGTTACTCCTAGCTCTGCTCAAAATATTTCCCGCAGATTGTGAGAACGGCATCAAAACCACTACCGGAACTCTAACAAATTTACACGAGTATGTACGAAATATTTGCAAATATATAATAGACTAGCTAAGGTACCCGGATTCACTCGGGAATTCATTTGAGGCTTAACGATGATGGTATTTTTTTTTTAGCAAGCCTTTACATTCCAAAATATTTTAAAATTTCCCAATGTATACCCGTTGTTGCTGTGGATTCGTTAATAATAAAATTATTTGTTATGTAAGTCTTCACTGTGGACAATAATTTTATATTTCCCGTCCTGTGCATGTAGTTTTTTTTATATATAAAATTCATAATCATGCAAAGAATTCTTTCCCTTTTAATTTTTCTTTCACGATTCTCTTATAACTCCTACTCCCGTTTGAACCTAAAAAATTGAATATAGCTTATAATCGTAGAAGAATAAATGCTAATTCACATACCGAGTTTTCTTAAGTTCGGTTCAATCGTTAGTGCCAAATAAAATTGTCGGCTACCGTTTTAGTTTTCAATGTACGTTTATACTTGGTATACGAAAAAAGTGAATATAACAAAAGTTACTCTAAATAACAAAATGAACAACTTTTGTCATGTATATATTTGTATATATTATCACCAATAGAAAACGAAATATCACTATTTTTAATTTCAGGCCTCCCTTACAACCCCCACTCCTGCTCCTCCCTAGAAATGTTGGTACAGCTTAATATCCTGAAGGAGTTAGTGCTAATTCACAAACGGAGCTTTGTTTAGTACGGTTGAGTCTTTGGTACCAAATAAAATTCTTGATTCCCGTTATAGTTTTTAGCGTATAACTCATTTATACTTCTGTATCCTGCAAAAGTGTATATAACAAAAGTTACTCTAAATAACAAACTAACCAACTTTAGTTATGTGCATATTTGAAGAAAAACTAATAGGAAACGCAATATCGCTATTTTTAATTTCAGTCCCCCTTATAACCCCCACTCCTGTTCGTCTCAGAGAATATTAGATATAGCCTAAAGTCTAAGTTGGGCTAGTAGTAATATACATACCAAATTCCATAAAATTCGGTTCAGCCGTTTATGCGAGAAAAGGTAACAAACAAACACACGAAAGAAACGAAATGCAGTTATGGTGTCTACGTATGCCATGTGAAACGAAAAAGTATCGTTAAATTTCGAGAAAAAAATCAATGTCCAGACAGAGGTTACAATTTTATATATATATATATATATATATATATATATATATTCATATAGATTATGCCCACTTACTGGTATACTCGTAAATATTAACTTAGTTTATTTGAACTCACATATTTGCCATGTTTTGTTAGTTTTGCTGTTTATACAGCGACTTTTCTATAAGTAAATTGTGAAATGCATAGCAGAATATGTTTACCCACGTAAAATCGCATTTTCTGATGCGACTGGTGAAGTTTACTATTGGACTGTCATATATGGGGATCGTCAAAAAAATAATTCGTAAATGTTTTCGATCCTGCATGTATTGCTGAAACATAATTTATACCTTTCCTCCTTTTTATTTATATTTTTCTGAATAATTGTTGGCATGGACTTTTTTTTTTGTCCTTCCCTAAACCCATTCCCTCCGACTTAAATCCCAAAATTTAAAAAATAAAATATATTTATTTATTCCCGAAGCGTTTTGTCTCAAACTGTAAATATGTAAAATAACTCAATCCAAAAAATAAAAATTAAAACTAAGCAATACAAACATACGAGAAATAAAAACACGTAAATAAACAGAGGAAATTAAATTAAAAACAATAAATAAAATTTAAATACAAGTCATAAAGACAACGAATAAACATTAACAAGGAGTAATAAACACAACTAATAAACATTAAACATTAGTAAAAAACAAAACCATTTTTAATCGTTTTAATAAAATAAATTATGTACTATAACATTTATATTATTTATAATTGTTGAAGTTTATACTATATTTCTCACGAAGTCAAAATAAAAAAGAGGGAAAATTAAATGTTGTATAATAAATTCAATTTATTAAGACGATTTAGTATATTGTCGATATGTGGTATCGTGCCTGGAAGATGTTCGCATACATGTTATATGCAGGCTCCAAGTATTTTAAAAATTAAAAGAAAAGAAAGCATATATTCCGTATTTTACGGAAAATTGACGTTGCGATCTAAAGTCACTCCGATAACTGCCACACATGCGAATTCTAAGATTTTTGTTTTCTTATTAACTAGGAACAGCAAAATAGAAAGTTATTTTTATCTCGAGGAGTCTACTCATGTTAGTTACAGTAATAGCTTCATCCTAATACGTGATGGAAATTTTGAAAAATGTTAAAAATTAAAATATAGATTTTTGTATAAAGCAATGTACGAAATTAGAAATTCATTAACCAAGTTCATAGGTTAATTAATAATTATCTGGAATGCTAATATCATTCAGTCGGAATTTTCATATTATACCCCTGCCGAGGTCACTTGCCCAAAACAGGCATATGATACCTCCATATTAATATTGCATATAGGAATTTAGACATATATAATATATCTGCGAGTGACGTTGCTTTCATATAATTGAGGCATTCTCAGTTTCTCGTAATTAGTTAACCATCATTATTAGGGAAATCGATACCTTTGACAGGGATTTATTGTAATGGATGCCTGTATCAACATCAGTATCGTATATACACCGCCCAAAGAGAAATCAGTCAATTATATGTGGGCCTCAGGCTTAAAAGGGGAATAAAGGCTATATATATATATATATATATATATATATATATATATATATATGTGTGTGTGTGTGTGTGTGTGTGTGCGGTGTGTGTGTGTGTGTGCGCGTCCGTGCGTGCGTTCGTGCGTGCGTGCGTAAGTTAGAAATTATATAAAGTATGTAAAGTAAATAGCAAATTAAGTATAGTTTAAGATTTTATTGGAGTCCCGCTGTGCAGAGGCAGCGGCATTCCAATTGCGGGCGCCCTAAGACTTTTGCCTTTTTTTAAATATTTGCTCACCACTCCACATTTTATTGAACTTAGGCTTGACCCCACTGCTCATTTTCTGAGTAGTAAGGACGAGCTACCGTGACCTATTAAAATTCGGGTTTCAAAATTTAAAAAAGAAATTGGAGAGAACCGCTTGTATAAAGTGCAGCCTTAAGGTAAAGCGCGGGTAAAGAAGGATAAAAAAAAGAGAGAGAGATAGATAGATAGGTAGGTAGATGGAGAGAGAGAGAGAGAGAGAGAGAGAGAGAGAGAGAGAGAGAGAGAGAGAGAGAGAGAGAATAAAACATATTAGTATATGCTACCTCAGTTCTACTATTGAAATAATACTGTAATTTAATTCAGACTATTTCTCTATGTCCAGCAATACAGCAGAGTAACAGGTGCTGCATTTACATAATGTACTATCCAAGTAAACATATATTTCTACTTATAGAAGCAAATAGCAACTTGTAGTTTTGTAATCCTATCGGCTTATAATTAGGCAATTAATGCAAATTCTGATGATTTTCTTCTTCTGTTCGTCCAATTTTATATTATCAATTATTGGTGAAGTTTTATTGCTATAACTATCTCTTATCTTTTTCGTAAACTAATTTCAAAAACAACTAACTAAGGTGGGTATAGCATATAATTCTACTAAATGCAAACGAGGATTTTCATCTCCTAATCAAAAGATTCTCTGGAGACAAAACGTCTAGCAGTACAAGGTCAACTTTTAGCAGTATAGGGTCAATACACTAGTACAACTATAGAAATACTAATATACTACTACTAGTGAGTACTAAATACTAATACTAATAATGAGAATTAGCATAGAAGTACTCTACCGCTCTTCCTCTAAATCTGCAGACTAGTTTAACTGAAATTGTGAAGAACTCAGGAAAGTACATACGACATTGGAATTTGACAAATCCATTCAATTGTGGAATAAACATTAAGATCTGTTGATCTTTATGCAGACGGACCAATAATTTTTTTCAATAACTTTTATTGTTGGCGGGTACGATAAATATATATTTAATAATCGCATAAATATAATATAACTATGTCAAACGGCCCCCTGACATTTATCGAATGTGTAGAGTTGCCAACACTTCATTCTTGGAATAAACGACTATGTACACTAACTTTCTAACAAAGGTTTTAGTTGGTACTAATTTTTTAGCACTTACGTTTGAAGGCACGATATTAATATTTACACTCGAGCATTATAACTACATTTATTAAGAACCGAAGATATTTCGAACTAAAGGGAAAAGATCTTCTAGGGACTCTATAAAATATACGAAAGTAGAAAGATAAACTCCGGGGAATATGATTACTATTAAAGAACATTCTGGCTGGGTCATGGTAAGGCACAACACTTTTATACTCTATTACAAATATAGTTATGCACCCGTAGGATGGCCTCTTTGAAGAAAATGAGTAAAAAGCTTAAATTCACGAACCTCAAAGTAGTTCTTCATAAATATCTCTGAGAACTATTGACAGAACTGCCGATTTTAAGTCTGTAAGCTCCTTGATATTCCAGTTTCAACTGAAAATTGAGTATCCTACCACGAAATTCTTTGAAGCAGTTACATTTCATTGATTAAATTTTCCTTTGAAGATAGTTCTATAAATAATTTCTAAAGTCTACTTATTCAAATCATTAAATTTACAAAGATGATCACGAGTGAACAAACCCTTGGAAGTACTTCCAAAGAAAGCTTCTTAACTAGTTTATTTTTTTCCTTTCTAGTTATGTTCAATATGTACGCTAAGCTATATTAAAACATTTATTGCAGTCCCTAATTTAAATTAAGAGAGTTAGCCCAGTCCCACATTCAAATACAAATAATTATCACAGTCTCACATTCGTATTATAAATGTTATTGCAGTCCCTAATTTAAATTAAGGGAGTTATCGCAGTCCCATATTTAAATGAAAATAGTAATCGCAATCGCATATTTGTGAGAAAATAATTATTGAAATCACATATTTAAATTTAGAGAGTTATCGCAGTCCCACTTTAGTAAGATAATAGTTATTGCAGCCCGTTATTTAAATTAAGAGAGTTAGTGCAGTCCTATATTTAAATGAAAATAGTTATCGCAGTCTCATATTTGTATGATAATTGTTATTGTAGTCCCTTATTTAAGTGAAGGGAGTTATTGCAGCCCCACATTTGTATTAAAATAGTTTTCTCAATTCCATATTAAAATTAAAAGTGCTATCGCAGCATTATACATAAATTAAAAGAAATATCGCAGTTCCACGGTAAAATGAAAATAGTTATCGGAGTTTCTTATTAAAATTAAGAGAGCTATCCCATTCCAATATTTAAATGAAATAGTTACCGCAGTCCCACATTTGTATTAAAATAGTTATCGCAGTTCCTTATTAAAATGAAGAAACTATCGCATTCCCATACTTTAATGAAATAGTTATCGCAGTCCCACACTTGTATTAAAATACTTATCGCAGTTCCTTATTAAAATGAAGAGAACTAACGCATTCCTATAATTAAATGAAATAGTAATCGTAGTCCCATATTTGTATTAAAATACTTATCGCAGTCCCTTATTAAAATGAAGAGAGCTATCACATTGCCATATTTAAATGAAATAGTTATCGCAGTCCCACATTTGTATTAAAATAGTTATCGCAGTCCCACACTTGTATTAAAATACTTATCGCAGTTCCTTATTAAAATGAAGAAACCATCGCATTCCTATAATTAAATGAAATAGTTATCGCAGTCCCATAGTTGTATTAAAATAGTTATCGCAGTCCCACACTTGTATTAAAATAGTTATCGCAGTTCCTTATTAAAATGAAGAAACTATCGCATTCCCATACTTTAATGAAATAGTTATCGCAGTCCCACACTTGTATTAAAATAGTTACCGCAGTCCCACACTTGTATTAAAATACTTATCGCAGTTCCTTATTAAAATGAAGAAACCATCGCATTCCTATAATTAAATGATATAGTTATCGCAGTCCCAGAGTTGCATTAAAATAGTTATCGCAGTCCCAAAGTTGTATTAAAATAGTTATCGCAGTTTCTTATTAAAATTAAGAGAACTATCGCATTACCATAATTAAATGAAATAGTTATAACAGTCCCACTTTTGTATTAAAACAGATATCGCAGTCCCTTATTAAAATTAAGAGAGCTATCGAATTTTTTATTTTAATGAAATAGTTATCGCTGTCCTAAGTTCGAATGAAAATGGTTAAGGCCCTTATTAAAATAGTGCTATGACAGTCCCATATTTTTTATAACACGCTAAGATGCTTACATTAAAATAGTTATTCCCTATGAAATTTATGGCCAGCAAGGTCGTATCTATGATTTTTCATTTATACATAATTTGTCAAGCTGCTCTCAGGCCAATTTTGATATCAACATATTCTATTTATGGGTTAATGAATACATTGAGTGATACCCGCACTAAAAAATGGGTTGACATTATTGTTCTTATCAAAACCAATAACACTCTGAATTCTTAACCTTCAGAAGGAGAATCCCAAGATCGTATAATATATAGCCGATTTAAAAAACATTCACGAAATCCCTTTAAAGAAATCCACATTTTTTATAAAAAGATTTAATTTTACAGCTACCAATATTTTTACCTGGCCTCAATAGAGATGAGAAAAAGTTTTCTAAGACCTAAATCAGAATGGGAGAGGAAAAAAATTAATTAAAAAAATAATTATTAACAGCTAATCTGAAGCCATCATTTAAGTGCTGTAAGTATACTCACTAATGAAGTTCATTAGTTAGACTGAACCGTGAAGTGGCAGTGTTCATTAAATGAACTTCACAGTTCAGTCTAAGGAAATACAAACAGCTAAAGCCAATAGACAGAGTTTAAACAGATCTCTATCATTTTCAAATAAGATGAAAGCGAGACTAAAACTTCCCTCTTCTCTTAAAGGTAACGAAGGAAACCTGAGGAAATTAAAAATGTCTCTTTCATAAATGGTCTTTTCGTTTAATATATCACATTTATTAATTTTTAACATTCGTCTTTCTCATCATCAACGTGCAAGGCAATGTTTCTTTTTTCGTATTTCAAAAAAGCATTTGACTAAGCATTGAAAATCTATAGTTGGAAGTTGTCTAAATTTGAAATTTAGATTCTCTTTTCACAGCTAATTTTTTCCACGCTCTTAAAGTGAATTTCTACAGGATCTTTGGATATTTCACAAGCCAAAAAATATTCAAAATAGAATTTGGGCTCAGCCATAAATCCCCAAGCAAAACTCATTTTTAGCAGATTTCCCCTATCTGGAAATCAGCTATTAAGTCGTACTCATGACGCGAGTTTCGAAATTTTTCTTCAAATGTCCATCGATCCTACCCAGGAGATGACGAAAATGAGTTCCATTCACAACTGTGTTTGTATATATATATATATATATATATATATATATATATCTGTCTGTTACCGCTCTAGCGGTCGCAGTTTTGGTCTTATCGTTTCCAAACTTAATATATAATCGTTTTATACAAAAAGAAAGATTAAGTTAATAAGGATCAATAATAAGGCCTTGTCCTCTAATGTTTTTTATTATGCAGAGTACGATTAAGATGCAGAAAAATTAAGTTCGTTAATGGCTGAAATCGGACCAAGGGGTGTGGGGTTTAGAGGGGGGGGATTTCAAAAATTCTTAATATCTCCGTTATTATTCATCGGATCGAAAAATTGTATTGAACCAATCTTATTGTAAATGTAATGTTCTATAAATGTCGTTATGTCCTTTTTGTCATTATCTTGATTATTAACTGAGATATTTGCATTATCTAGCTTTTAGTCTTTAGTAAACCCCCACTCCTACTCCTACTCATCTCATATTAACTATATTCTAATATGTTATGAAGCAATTTATTTAAAGGTTAAATACCAAATATTGTTCTCTCTGAACTTTTAAGTTTTGAGATAAATGCAAATACGTGGCACACGTGGGAAATCTGCTTAGTTAAACCTGCGTGACCGACTTTTATTTATTTTCACAAGTAGGCAAAATTTTAGAGATTTTGTGACGACCGATCTCGGCGTC
Source organism: Riptortus pedestris (assembly GCA_019009955.1). Taxonomy (NCBI): domain Eukaryota; kingdom Metazoa; phylum Arthropoda; class Insecta; order Hemiptera; family Alydidae; genus Riptortus; species Riptortus pedestris. The sequence continues at coordinate 104,461,242 of CM032230.1, read as the reverse complement.
CAACTGGTCTCGTATCCACAACCCTTTGAAGATCTGAAGATGAAAGAAAGTGTTGTCTGAAGCGTTTAGAGAAATAGATAAAACTAGAAGGATTTAGACATTTACTTTTAAACTTTTCACATAGACGTCCTTCAATCCCAGAAACCGTGTTTTCACCTATGAGAAATGATCGTGACCACAAACATAGGAAATACAGACGAAACTATTCAAGTTATATAAGTTATTTTTAATTCATGCAGAATGGATAATATGTGCCTCGAAAAACTATATTTTATTTATTATTGCCCACTATGTGCTTCTATGACTCTAGTTGGGACGGGTTACCACCCATTTCTAGTTAGGGTGGAACTAATTCCTATTATCCAAGCCGGAATCGAATTCGCCACTCTAGGTTTACTATGTATGATTACTAACAACGCCTTAACATCTAACTTGAGCCCTTATTTATATTTAACTTTAGGAATAAAAAAAAAAGTATTATTATAGATTACGTCGGAAGATCTTAGAGTTAACATAATGTGTTAGTTATACAAGTTGGTCATGATAGATAGTAATTTTACAGCCAGGATAAAATGTAAAACGTTTTGATAATATCGGCAAAAAATATTTCCCCGGATCGGAGAATGTGAACACATGAATACATCCCGGCCCAATTAGAGTGAATGTGGTTTATACAGTCACAGTTAGTAATATGAAGCCAACGGGTTCTCTTTGCATCGCCATTTGCAAAATGTTATTGGTTGGAGGCGCAAAGTAAAAACTGTACACATCATATTGGAAGCTTTAATTGAGGAACATAACAACTAGGAATTACTCATATTTCCAAATAATTCCTCCAATTTCCGTGTTTTCTGTATCTTTTCACAGGAAACTCACTCCACATGTTCTGGGATAATACGCTTCTAATCAAGCAGGGCGCATACAGAAGAAAGGACACAAGTAGAAGCTGCAGTGATCGAAAGTTAATTTTCCATAAAAGAAGTTTAAGAGGAATTTCGGCAAAATTATTTCTTTCAAAATGTAATTGTAAAAACTGCTCTACCCCCCTTTAGCGACTTAAATCTTGCGAAGCGCTCCAACTTTGGCCCCAAATTCAGAGCCGTTTCTAAATCTAATAAGAATTGGGTTCATTTAGTTCAGAACAGCAGTAGGGAAATGCTGACAAAGTCTGGGTTATAGTTGGCACTGAAGATAAACCTCAGGCTCGAATAGCATTCGGCGTTTGAGATGTGCCATTTCCCGTAAAAAGGCGGGTACTGAGGTTGCGTTTATGATTAGGTTTCCGAATATATTCCTCAAATGTCCTTCAACTCTACATGGTGGATGTCCAAAATGAGTTTGTTTCAAATGTTGTATATACTGTTTATTACCGCTTTAGTTGCTACAATTTTCTTTCGATAAATAATTGCATGTAAAGTACGTTATTGAGTGAAACCACACAAGTAGACGAAGGAGTTTCTGTAGGGGTAGCTTCCTATTAATGGAAATTCATAATTTTTCCGAAGGAAGTTGGGTGGTAGAGGAACGAATCAATCTCGATGTACACAGTAGGCCTGTTTTCCTCTAGAATACTTTTGTTAAGACATAGTTGACTTTCAGAGCTCTACAGTGCCTGCAAAGAGGTATAGAAAGCAGTACCTTCAACCAAAACGAAATATTTTTAAGATTCATTAATTTTATATAATTAATTTTTCTAGATTTTAAAGCAAAATAATTTTCATATTGTATTAGACTGCCAGTTTTGTATTACCATCATCTCCTGGTTTCCAGCATTCTTGTATTTCAATAATATCTTTTTTGTTATCAATTTATTAAACTATTAGCAGATTTACCTTAATGAAAAAAAATCAGTTATTGAAGTCGTCCTCATGACGCAATTTTCAAAATTTTTCTTCAAATGTCCATTGATCCTACCCAGATGATGAAAATGAGGCCCATTCAAAATTATATATACTATCTTTATTCGTAGATTATTTTGGCAGGATTGTACCAATTTATTAATAATTATATTTCAATATATTAAGATAATAGTTGACACATTATTCATAATGACTAGTCCATTTTATTAGCAGATTTCCCTTAAGGGAAACCAGCTAATGAGGTTATACTCATGACGCGATTTTCAAAAATTTCTTCAAATGTCCATCGATCCTACTACTCAGGAGATGACGAAAATGAATTCCGTTCAAAATTATATATATATATATATATATATATATATATATATATATTTGCATGTTAACGCTCTAGCGGTCGCAATTTATGCTTGATCGTTACCAAACTCGATATGTAAACGTTTTATGTGAAAATAAAGATCAAGTTCGTCAATGGCTGAAATCGGACCGAGGGGGGTAGAGGGGAGGATTTTCGAAATATTTCCGTTGCTATACGTCGTATCAAAAAATAGCTTAGAATGAACCTTATTGCAAATTAAAATTACTATAAATATTGTTATATAAATTTATGCTCTATCTTGTATATTAACAGAGATATTTGCAGTTTTATTAAGTGTGCCCGGATAAGGGAGATGAGATCGCCTATCTTCTAGGTTGTAGTCGTGAGTTTCCGGCGAAAGCTAGTTCGGTCGTTTCCGTAACTGTTTGACTCTGCTTAGTTTACGTAGCCCCTACGTGACTGACTTTATTTTTTTATGAGCCGTTGTCTTTTGTATTTTAAAATGTCATTGTGGCAGCCGGCATTGTTTAAATATGCAACCTGATTCTTTTCACTCTCACCTAATTTAAACTTCATAAACAAATGTAATTATCTCCAATCTTTGACGAAATATCACAATTAAAATATTTATTTACAATTTTGTGGCTAACACTCTCAATTGGAGATTCGCTGTTAGTTGTCTAAAATATGGGATTCGAAGAAAAATAATTAAATCATACATATCATTTTAATTCTCTTTTGTATTACTGAAATAATATCATTTCACGTAAGTTGCTTACAAATACAAACTCCTCCGAGGGTTTTAAACAAACAACTCTCAGTATTAGAGCAGGACGGAGGGTTGTCATTTATTACTGTCTATAAGATTAAACTCATTGGATTGTTAACCCGCTGAGTCAGCTGTCAAGAAGAGTAATTATAATTAATTAACCAGGTGGTGAGCTAGGCAGAGAAGGGACTGGCTGCGGAGAGATATGAAGTTTAAGAGTTTCAAGGTGTGAAGGTTAGAGACCTCGGAGTACTTAGCTTAAGTATGTCTTATCGCGTGTCTTGAACCCCTGATGACTCACAGACTCTATAAACAGAAACCCCGTCAAGGAGGGGCTGCGTTAACTAAGCAGATTTCCCACGTGCCCCACGTATTTGTATTTATCTCAAAACGTAGCCATTCAAAGAGCACAATTCATTGTGCTTGTCAGCTTGTAGCAAATCTGACATGAGTAGGAGTGGGGGTTTACTGAAGGCCGAAAACTAAAAACCGCAAATATCTCGGTTAATAATCAAGATAATTGAAAGACGTCCATAAAAGCATTCATAGAGCATTACATCTCCAATAAGATTGATTCCATACAAATTTTAATTTCACCCATAACAACGAAGATACTTCCAATTTTCGAAATTCCTCCCTCTAAACCCCCCTCCCCAATCCGATTTTAGCCGCCAACGAACTCCATCTTCATTTTTACAAAAAAAGTTTGAATATCGAATTTGGTATCAATCAAACAAACTTTGCGACTGCTAGAGCATTAGCAGACAAATATATATATATATCGGTAGGACCGATGGACATTTAAAGAAATGTTTCGAAAATAGCATCAATAGCTGATTTTCCTTAAGAGAAATCTACTTAAAGTCCGTCACACAGGGGCTGTGTTAACTAAGCAGATCTCCCACGTGGGCCACGTATTTGCATTTATCTCAAAACTTAAAATTTCAATGAGAACAATATTTGGTATTTAAGTTTTAAATAAAGTGCTTCATAGCACAATAATATATATATATATATATATATATATATATATATATATATACACATATACAGTTTTGAACGGACCTCATTTTCGTCATCTCCTGGGTGGGATCGATGAACATTTGAAGAAATAATTCGAAAATCGCGTCATGAGTACGACCTCAATAGCTGATTTTCCTTAAGGGAAATCTGCTAAAAATAGGTGGTGCCCCTTAAGGGAAACCTGCTAACAAGGGGTCACTTCATTGATGCGGCGAAAACTTATATTTAATATAACGATTTACTATTTACAGTTTCGTTTTGAGAATAACTTTATGAATTTAGCAGAAGGATGGTATTAAACTAAAATAATTGTTGTAAACTTTCAATAAACTAAATATTTCAGCTGTTAATTAATTAAAGTAGCTGTACCAGATAAGCTCTAAATTCCAGTAATTCCGGAGTTTCAGTAATTACGGGAAAGTGTAACTCTAAAACTCTTAGAAATTCCAACAAGTCTGAATTTTTGAAACTAATATTGAAGGTGGATTAAAACTAGTGTAATTAAACATTAAGGCTTTTAATAAATACACAGAAGCAAACACATATCACTAGTATATGAAAAGATCTTGAAAGAACACAAATTCAGGTTGTCTCGAAGATTAAGGTAGTTACTTTTTCCAGCTGAGATGAATATATGATGTGGACAACACATGACTTCATTTTACACCTAATTAATTACATAATCAAAGTGATTGTTGTAAATGATCGTTGCAGTTCAAGAAATTTACCACATCTCCGTTCCAATGGAGAGCCACAAATGCCGTAGAACATCACTTATAAATTCTTTCAATAATTATTATTATTATTTATTTATTAGCGAGCACTTGTACTACTACTATGGCTAACCGGGACGGGTTATCTACAGGTTACCACCTATTTCTACCCAGGATGGGACTAAGGAATTTATTTCATGAGTTAGTCACTAAATAATTTCCTAATTGTCCAGGCGGGAATCGACTAACCTGAGACCCATTTCAATAATATAAAAAGTCCGTCACGCAGGGGCTGCGTAAACTAAGCAGATTTCCCACGTGAAGTTTTACAATAGAGAAATCTGCCCAATAACAGCTGTAGTAGGAAGGTATCTCTAAACCTATTCACGAGGGACGAATAGTTACGGAAACGGCCACCAGAGCTCTCGGCAGAAAGTTCGGAACATGGAGTCCTGCCGATCACACACACAATACGAATGCAAATATCTCGGTTAATATTCAAAATACAGAATAAATGTATAGAACAATATTTATAGTAAATTTAATTTAAAACAAGATTGATTCTATACAATGTTTCGATCCGCCGCATAATAACTGAGATATTTTGAATATTCAACCCCCCCCCTCTAAACCCCCCCTCCCACTGGTCTGATTTCAGCCAATAACGAACTTGATCTGTCTCTTAACGTAGAACGTCTAAATATCGAGTTTGGTAAGGATACAACAAAAATTGCGACCGCTAGAGCGTTAACAGACAAATATAAATATATATATATATATATATATATATATATATATATATATATATATATATGTGTGGCTTGTTGTTCTTTTCGGAGTTTTGGTCAATGTTGGTGAAATGAATCTTAGTTTATGCCGATATTTCAAGAATCTTTATTTTCTCTTCCTCAGGGCAGTAAAAATTACAAATAATATTGCACATTGTTGTTATACATTGTTATAAAAGGGAGTTTTTTCCTTATTATTACTTACCAAGACTAAATATATTTATAGACTATTACACACTCTAATTGCACAATGACTAGGGTTATAGTATTATTGACTACTGTGCAATATTATAATGTAGTACATGTAATTTTTACAGCCCTGAGGAAGAGAAAATAAAGATTCTTGAAATATCGGTATAAACTAAGATTCATTTCACCAACATTGACCAAAACTCCGAAAAGAACAACACACGACATATAAATACAACCTGGTCGAAAACATCAGCTCAATTATATATATATATATATATATATATATATATATATATGTACTCATGACGCGATTTTCGAAATTTTTCGAATCATTACCAAAGTCGATATTAAAACGTTTTCTGTAAAAATAAAGATCAAGTTCGTCAATGGCTGAAATCGAACCAGTGGGAAGGGGGCGTAGAGGGAAGAATTTTCGAAATATCTCCGTTACTATACATCGGATCGAAAAATTGAATAGAACCAATCTTATTCCAAATTAAAGTTACTATAAATATTATTAAATACATTTATTATCTATCTTGAATATTAATCGAGATATTTGCATTTTCTATATATAAATATTTTCTATATTTCTAGACGAGCTATGGCCGCTTTTATTCGTTCCCGCCGAAAGCTAGTTCGGCCTCTTCCGTAACTGTTCAGCACTCGTATGGAGATTTCTCTTTATTTTATAACTCTACGTGGGAAATCTGCTTAGTTTACGCAGCCCCTGCGTGATGTACTTCTTACTCAAACACACACACCTGTGCGTTTAATGAACGCACACAAATTATCTATCTAACTTAGCCAATTTATTTTCCCGGGCTCTAACCCCATCAATTAAAAATCCAAAGGGAGATAAGTGCTGAGAGCTCCAATAAAGGAAATAAAGCGATTAAATAAATGTCTAACTGTTATCATTAAGTAGCTAGAATTGAGCAGATGAGCCTATAAATCTATAAGGGGTAGAAGGGAGGGTGATTTTGAAGGGGAGCTTCTTATCAATGCTCTTCAAGCTCTGACGACTTCACCATCCCCTTATCAACAGGCAACAGGTCACCTGACATTCATCACGCAATACCAAACTCAATGTTACCCTACATCTATCTTAATACACTTCTTCCTTCGATCTGTAACCAATACTTGATTGCTTAAATACGTGCTTGAACCTAGAATTTACCCATTTGCAAAGTTTGAAATTCAATATCACATAGATAAACAGAACTCAACGCACTCTACTATACATTTTTTAACTCAAGTCTCCAGCCTTGGAGGGCCTCATCTTCAGACCTCAGTCAAAACAATCAAACCACCAGTTGAAAATTCACGTTTGACCTTTAATTTTATTTTAAAACAAAACTAAAATGAACGTAAAAAAATAAATATCGCCTTTACTGATTACCAGTTAAATGATCTAATCAATACAAAATAAACACATAACTATACAAAACTTGCCATTCCTTTACAACTTACACACAACGAACAAATACTAATAATAAAAGTCCGTCACGCAAGGGCTGCGAAAACTAAGAAAATTTCCCGTGAACTAGTTTAACTCATCTATCCATATATCTATATTTCTATAAAAAAAAAACAAAAAACAATGAGTCAATGGGGGGGGAGGGTCAGAGGAGGTTGAAACCTTAATTAATGACGTCATCGCACTGCGAATTTGCATATTCAAATGTCACATGAAACAATAATAGGATTTTAAGCCTATTCTTATCAGGACATGAGAAGGAGTGGGGTATTACTGAAAGCTGAAAATTCCAAATATCTTGGTTAACACGTTAACTGCTGTTGTTATTTGGCGATACTAGCCCTATAAGTTTGCGTGCCCCCGGGGGCATGCCCGGTAGTATTCGTCTAAGGCGGTACATGCCCCCGGGGGCATGCAAACCTTTTTTTGTAATCTGTTTTTTAAAAATACCTAATAGTCGAAGGAAAAGAGATAATTTTAGGTTTTGTTGCTGAATCATTGCAACTAACATCAGTAAATTGAAAGTAAAAGCAGGAAGAAGATCAAGAAATATTACATCATAAAAAAAACTGTATAATTAAAAAAAAAAATTGGACATATGTTATCAAAATTTAGATCTGAATAAGTAAAGAACATATAAAATACAACAAATAAAAACATAATAATAAAAAGTCCGTCACGTAGGGGCTGCGTAAACTAAGCAGATTTTCCACGTGAAGTTTTACAATAGAGAAATTTCACGAGAGCCGAGAGTTAAGGAAACGACCAAACTAGCTTTTGGTGGGGAAGCCGTTAGCCGCCCAGTTTTAATAAAAATGCAAATATCTCGGTTAATATTCAAGATAGAGAATAAATGTATAGAACAATATTTATAGTAAATTTAATTTGCAATAAGATTGATTCTGTACTATTTTTCGATCCGACGTACAGGAACGGAGATATTTCGAATTTTCGAAAATCCTCCCCTCTAAACCCCCCCTCCCACTGGTCCGATTTCAGCCGTTAACGAACTTGATCTTTCTTTTTACATAAAACGACTAAATATCGAGTTTGGTAACGATCAAACAAAAATTGCGACCGCTAGAGCGGTAACAGACAAATATATATATACAGTTTTGAACGGACCTCATTTTCGTCATCTACTAGGTAGGATTGATGGACATTTGAAGAAAAATTTCGAAAATTCCGTCATAAGTACAACCTCAGTAGCTGATTTCCTTCAAGGGAGAGCTCAGTATTAAATATATATACATTCAAATTCTTCGATCATGAATTTTTCTTGAATAATATAATAAGAAGTCTAATTATGATGTCTATTGAAACATTCCAAGCAAAACCCTGGTGCATGTGTCACAAAAACTAATAACACGGCAAACTTTTTTCGTGGCCTCCTTGCTGCACATGCATTTTCGTAATTTTTGATAGCACCCAATGAAAACTCTTCTTTTTTTTCTTCCAGGCCCATCCGGTTTAATAAATATGATGCCTTCTTCGGGGGTTAATTGATGTAGTTCAAGGTATGTCTTTAACACTACTGTAAGTAATTAAATTTTCAGCTAAGGCCTGCTTAAATTCTGTAATTCCCAATTTATTGGAGGACCGTAAATTATATATTATCCAGGAATTGACCACACTTATGCCAAACAGCACCTCAAACATTACCTTGCGGTACCATTTTATAGACTTTTGTACTGGCGTATGGTACGAAGCCATCTGATCACTGAAGTCGACGTGGAGGGGGTCCCTGTCTCCGGTGGCTTGTACAGCACTGGATAAAAGCAGTTATGTATTCAGTGCGGCACATGCCCCCGGAGGCATGTATGAAAAAATGCGTAATTTCTTTATCATATTTCACAAATCAAACAACCTAATGGCTCCTTTAGTCATCTGAATCATTATTATTCATAAAAACAAAAAAAAATATCCGCCGCACTGAGGTAATGATGTTTTAAATCTGAAACCGCACACACGTTGGGAGCGGTGCATGCCCCCGGGGGCATACACAGCATCTAACGTGTTGATATTAATCTTAGAGATCTTCATCCCACTGGTTCGATTTTGGCAGCTACCGAACTTGATTATGACTTTTACAAAAAAAAACGTTTAAATATTGAGTTTCGTAAAGTTCAGGCAAACATTTTGGGCTCTACAGCTTTAACAGACAAATATATGTGTGTGTGTGTGTGTGTGTATATATATATATATATATATATATATATATATATATATATATATATATATAATCACATGCCGTCTTTCCCTATGAGCGCAAATAAAATAGCTCTGAAGATGGAGAAAATAGGCTTCGAAAGCGTTTAGCGCTGAAATAAAAAACTTATGAAGAATTGGAAGTCTTATTCTCTCTCCAAGAACTCAATATTCTTCACTTCCAACAATACTGCTGTGAAAATACATATATTATTCTTTTCAAATAGTCTACATAAATTGCATTTTGTATTCCGGGCCTTTTTTTTTGGGAGTAGGAAATTCTTATAATCTCCCGGAAACTGGTTTTCCAAAAACGAATGTAATTTAGTGTTTTCAATATACACGAGGTAAAGGTTTAAATTTTTAGCCTGTTTTCTGCTGAAATTGTTCCAATATTCATTACGAGCTACAGAGTTCGGCTTAAATTTGACGATTGAGGGGGGGGGAGCGCTGAAATGGAAAAAAATTAACTGTAACTCTCAGAATGGCAAATAAAGTTCCTCGCATTTGAGCTGGAAAGAGTATTTCCATTGGGCTTGTTTACTCACCGCAATATCCCCCATTTAAATGACAACAGACAAGCCCCCAATAATTAATATGCAAATATGAATCAACCTCAGCAAGAAAAAATCATATTGAAATCTATTTTTAAAGTTATTTAAAATGGAAGAGGCCTCAAAGCTATTCTCCTGATGCTATCATGTTTTATGACAACGCCTATCAACAGTATTTGATTTTATACTGTTATCTCTTAAACAGATTTAGATTAAGGGAATTCAGCTAGTGAGCTTTTACTCATGACGTGATTTTCATGAAATATCTTCTTATGTACATCAATCAAAGAAATGAGCTCCAATCAAATATCTAATATACATATATAGGCAGATAGGTTGGAACTAGGTACTACATAGTAGATAGGTCGGTTATTTGAGTAATTCCATAGTCAAAATTTATTATTTATTTATTTATGTCGCATTTTAATTTCTTTTATTTTAATTTGCATTTATTTATTTAGTGTGTCGCAATTTAAGCGATTCACACATTTTATTGTTATAATACTAAAATAGTAAAGGTAAAGCCACCTTGTAAAAACCAATAAAAAAGGTTAGAAAATCTACAGAGGTAGGTAAAAATACGCTTATTTATTTTTTCTCCAGTGGATATTATTGCAGTCTAGTGTTTGATTATTTAATGTTACATCTGGTTGTAAATGTGTGTATCTTTGAGGTGTTTCATGATTGTTGTAATGTATGCGCTGTCGTAGTTCCGATAGGTTGGTGGGTAAGGTCTGGTCGGTTATTAGTCTGCAGTCTGTAAGTAAGTGTTTGATAGTTAGTTGTGTATTGCACAGTGTACATAATGGTGGTTCAGTCCTAGTCATGAGGTGCCTATCGTCGTGCCTGAAACGAGTAAGGACTACTTCTCTACCTAAGATAATTAGGTGCACCTAACAACAGGTGCAGATAACAAACAAAATATAGTGCATACAGTAATGAAATTTAAAATTTTTTTTGTTCACTATTTAAATATTGTAAAATACATATTGCAATAGAAGAATTCTTATAAATATAATACTTATTCCAACTACTACAAGACTTGCACATTTATTATTAAGTTCATTGCAAGTCAAATTCTTTCATTCACCTATATTTTAAGGCAATCGGAAATTCCAATTAAGAGACAGATTGGAAAAATAAAGAGTTGCTCTCAGTCGACGAAGCCCAAAAATAGGTCCTATCAAAGTTCAAAAATATTCCGAAATTAGAACATGGTAATAAAGAAGTAGGACTTATGCGAGTGCATCGCGTGTTGCATAAAATAAGAATGAGTAACTCAAACACTGGCAGGAAATCTTATCTCGAGTACAAAACCTTCACGGGCGGTCACTAATTTAACAAGCTCGACGCTAAACTTTTTTTTCTCACATATTAATCTTAGCGCGGAGAAATATTTGTATACATTAAGACATGCTTTATTGAATATAATTGAGGCTCAGGTTAATATTTGTAAGCACGGAAATTTGCATATCTACATGCATGATCTCGATATGTGCACGCTGAATCTTTAAGTAAACTATAAATCATATTTGTTAACGTTTACTTTGTGCTACCAAGGCTAATTGAAACATGTTTTCTATAGGTTATCACTCTTTATAAGCCAGGGAGGGACTAAGGATCATATCTAATAAATAGGTCTAATAATCGTTTGGCTTAGGTATTTTCGGTGTGTTGTAGTCAGTGCTAATGAAAACTAATTTCATCAAACATTACGTCAATTGGAGGAATTCGAATTCCAATTAACAAATATGGGTAATTTAAAAAAAAATGTCTACTTCATGTGGATTCCAGGCCACGTGGGAATAGATGGAAATGAAAAAGTCCGTCACGCAGGGGCTGCGTATACTAAGCAGATTTCCAACGTGATGCTTTACAATAGAGAAATTTCACGAGAGCCAAGCAGTTAAGGAAACGGCCGAACTAGCTTTTGGCGGGAAAGTCACTCGTCCGTTAGCCGCCCAGATTTAAAAAAAAATGCAAATATCTCGGTTAATATTCAAGATAGAGAATAAATGTAAATATAACAATATTTATAGTAAATTTAATTTGCAATAAGATTGAGTCTGTAAAATTTTTCGATCCGACGTATAGTAACGGAGATATTACGAATTTTCGAAAATCCTTCCCCCTAAACTCTGGTCCGATTTTAGCCGTTAACGAACTTGATCTTTCTTTTTTACATAAAACGACTAAATATCGAGTTTGGTAACGATCAAACAAAAATTGCGACCGCTAGAGCAACAGACAAATATATATATATATATATATATATATATATATATATCTATATATATATATATATATATATATATATATATATATATATAGATATACAGTTTTGAACGGACCTCATTTTCGTCATCTACTAGGTAGGATCGATGGACATTTGTAGAAAAATGTCGTCATGAGTACAACCTCAATAGCTGATTTCCCTTAAGGGAAATCTGCTAAAAGCAGATTTAGCAGCCAGAGAAGCCCACCAATTCGACTCCATCACCCCTACAGTAATTACATCTGCAGAACTCTATCAACCACTCAAAGAAGAAATTGATAAAAACTGGCAACACATGTGAAACGAAACCCAGAACAATAAACTAAAAGCTATTAAAACCACCATCCGTCCATGGAGATATTCGATAAAAGACAACGGAAGAGATAAGTTGTATTAGGAAGTCTCTGAATAGGACACAAAAGATTTACGCATGGTTATCTTATGACAAAAGATCAATCCCCGATTTGTGAGAAGTGTAACACAGACTTGACTATCTACCACATATTAGTGGAATGCCATAAGTATACAGATATTAGAAACAAATACAATATTTCCAATGATATAGAAGTGGCCCTTGGAGATGACCCGAAAGAACTCCATAAATTGTTTAATTTTGTGAAAAATACGAATTTACACAAAGAAATTTAAAGTACAATTTTTTGTATCCTCGTTTATATTGTTAAAATGGCGATATGGATGAGGATACAAAAATGTAAATTATAGATATTACAGGGCGATGATAAACTGGTAGTTTTTCGCCTTAAAACCTTACGAAATAAATAAATAAATAAAAAATAATGTACCACGAAATAGAAGAGGATGACCCACAGGCGCACACCGACTCACTCCACACTCTTCAGAAGAAGCTTATATGACTAAATTTAATTTGTGAAATAGTAACATGTAATTGAGTAGTTAATAGATTATGTGTGGGTAGGAGACCAGCTGTCAGTACGAATTAGCGGTCACTCAAACCTATGTTAATGATTTGTAGCTGATATATACTATACACTATCGGTCAACCTATCCCCTCAATTCCTCATCAGCGGTCTGGATCAGCTGAATTGAAATTTAATGTCTAATATATGTATGGATTGGAAAGGCTATATATGTATGTAATTGTATTTATGTAATATGTAATAATTGTGCGTGTGTATATATTATTTCTATTGCAGATAGTACCTCAGAGATACGATTAATACTAGTTTTAGCAGATTTCCCATAAGTGGAATTTTTCTTCAAATGTCCATCTATCCTACCTAAGAGATGACGAAAATGAGGTCCGTTCAAAACTGTATATATATATATATATATATATATATATATATATATATATAATGTTTGTTTGCCCGTTACCAAACTCGATATATTCGTTTTTTTATGAAAAGAAAGATCAAATTCGATAATGTCTGAAATCGGACAAGTGGTAGGGGAGGGGGGGAAGGTTTAGAGGGATGGATTTTCGAAAATTCGAAATATCTCCGTCATTATACGTTGGATCAAAAAATTTTGTAGGTCTAATCTTTTTGAAAATTAAATTTACTATAAATATTTTTATGTACATTTATTCTCTATCTTGAATATTAATCGTAGTTACTTGCATTTTTCAGTTTTCAGCCTTCAGCAAACCCCCACTTTTACTCATGTTACATACTTAAAAAATACTCTGTTATGTAATAAACCACATTATTCGAAGCTTAAATACTAGATATTGTTTTCAAGAGACCTTTATTATACATGATACATGCAAATATGTTCTGGTGACCCCACCCCACCATCTTAAGTTCTTGGACTACTAAAATTTGATTGATTGAGATAAAAATTATTCTGATTCATTATAAATTACAGTGCTAGATATAGTAAATAGTTTTCAATAAAATTAATATGTTATATTCTGATATATTTCAGTAATTGTTTTTCTTTCCGGTAAAAGGTTGGCAGACCTGTTTGTTTACATTCCAGACAAATCCCACCGTCGGAAAGTTTCTTATTATCGTTTGTATTTATGTATTCACTTCTTGTTGACGGTGCTGTTATGTTACCAGTATCTAGGAGTATCTATTGTTAAACTTACGAGGGAAATCTGCTTAGTTTACGCAAACCCTGACATTTGTGTTTTTTTGAAAGCATTAAATTCTGAAAAATAGCCCGATTGCTATCATGGTATAGAATGTATTATTTTACTAGCATATTGTCCTCAAGGAAAATCACCTATTGAGGTTGAACTTGTTGGGAACAAACCCATATTTTTTTTTATTTTCTATTTCAAGCTCCACAACGAGTATAATGAAAAATGTTTCAAAAGTATCCAAAGAGATACAAATCAAAGCATGACCACATAATGAATACGTATTCTCTTCATTTGGCAGCTAAAGCAATGTAAAACTACAGTTTAAACAGTAAGAAAGATTTGGAAAATATAATTACTCTTACCTACGTAAGGCATTATTAATCGTAAATAGAAGAAATTGATATTAAAAGAGATCATAGTAGTTAATAACTTTTAAACTTGAAATGTACTTTACTTTGATAATTTTAAACTAAGATTCTAAAAACAAAAAAATATTATCGAAAATAAAAATGCCACTTAGAGTCTTTCTGGACAAATATATATATATATATATATATATATATATATATATATATATATATATATATATTTAATAAAAAAAATTGCGTTACTTGTTTAGGATTAAATATTTATTTTTGAGCATTTCGTCTGCTGTTCATGGTTGTAATGTAAACAGATAATATTTATATGCAAGGTATTTTCTTAAAATTATCAAGAATAGTTATCATAGTATCTATCAGTTGATACGAAAGATATAGAGCGGATTTCATAAATAAGCGAAACTCAAAAAAAGGTTTAATAACTCGATTTGCCAGGAAGGACAACATTATGAGTAATAGTAAATTATTAAAAACGTTTTCGCTCAACCCTAAAAGCTACTATCGGGATTCGCTCAGTGCGCCATATACAATTCAACAAATACAAATGACCTATAAAAATGTTAGTTTATTCTTCTTTGCATAATTTTAGATTTCCTTAAGGGGAAATCAGCTATTGAGGTCGTAGTCTTGACGTAATTTTTGAAAATTTTCCACAAATGTCCATCGATCCTACCTAGGAGAGGACGAAAATGAGGTCCGTTTAAAATTTTATATATATATATATACACACATATATATAAATATCTGTTACCGCTGTAAGATCACTATTTTTGTTTTATTGTTACCAAACTCGATGTTTTAACGTTACATGTAAAACTAAAGATCAAATTCGTTAACGGCTGAAATTGGGCCCTTTGGAGGAGGGGTTTAGTGGGGGAAATTTCGAAAATCCAATGTATGTCCGTTATTATACGTCGGATCGAAAAATTGCATAAACCGAATGTTATTGCAAATTTAATGTTCTATAAATGTTGTTATATAGATGTTTTATGTAGCTTCAATATTAACCGAGATATTGATATTTTTTTAGATTTAAACCTTCAGTAGCGCAATGCCCACTCATGTCCTACTAACAATAAGCAGTTGTACCATAAAGCCCTTTATTTGTGCTTAAATATCAAATATTGGTCTGATCGAACTTTTAATTTTTGTGATTAATGCAAATAAGTGACGAACTTGGGAAATCTGCTTACAAGAAGATATTACTCAGATTTCTCTTCCGATTTATAACATTACATCACGAATTTAATACGGGCTTCTTATTCCATGCAAAAACAAATTGGCGGAAAAGGTTAAAAGGCTAAAAAGATTTAATTTTCTCTCGAATATAAATTCTCAAAAGAGATGATTAATCGAATACTCTCTAAAATGTTCCCTTCAGGCTCAGTATTCAATCATATTTTTAATATTGTATAATTAAACTTTGTTTCAAAAATATTGAAATGAAGTATGAGAGTTTACAAATCCATACAAAAATAAAATGTTCCTTCGTATAGCTTCTGGTTATCAGATAACAGATGAAAAATTTTAACTCCTTAACACTACTACAATTGGACATAAGATGATAATAAATGAATTCTTCAGATGATGGTAGCAATAATTAAATTCAATTAAGCCCAATATTGGGGAAAATATAGGAAAGAGGTTCATGGAGCCGGTAAGATTTTGAAAATGTTGGCTACCTGTTTTTTAGTTCATGAGTTTAAGAAAATAGTCACCGCTGGTTCAGATAGCTGTTTTTAACATTATTTTAGGTATTTTTCAAACAATGGTAAATATATTGTCATGTTTCAGTGGGCTTGAAATCCAGCTCTAATACTTTTAAATGTAATGAGAAAAATAAAATCCTACGTAAAAAAACACTCATTTTCAATTTATGGAACTAATCCACATTAACCATATTAATTCTGAAAAATTATAATTTCTCAACATAACTAGATGTAGGTATTGAGTAATAGAAATAAAAACATTTTTTTTCAGATTGGCATTTACGAAAACCAAAGTAAACAATTAAATAAGAAAAAAAAGAGCACATGCAAATGGTACAGCCATATCGACCATTTAAAAGTCTGCACATAGAGCTTTTATGTCTTTAAATTTAATAATGTCAGAGTGAAATCAACAGAAAAAATATCTCATTTGTCATGTGTATAGCAATAGATTTTTTTCCATCTACAGGACGAACTTATTTTGCTTAGATTAACAGTTCTTCTGATGTGTCCATCTAACATGAATATTTTCATATGGAAGCTTGAAGACAGACAGATTTTTAGAGATCCTTTAATTCTTTTCTAGCTGTCTTGGAATATTTCCTGCCACGAATTCCATGAAATCCATAAAAAAAAATCAGGGTCTGATGAATTTTATAATTTAAGAAAAAAAAAGAACAACCAAAAATGAAACACTGAAAAAAATCGTTGGACTAGAACTCATCTTTGGCTCCTTGATTATCTTTACATTTTTTTTTCTACTTCGAGAGGAGAAAGTTTTCAAGCCCCAACAGAACTTTTTGACAAACATTTCCTTTCATAACATTTTTCTTATTTTCTTTTTCTGGTTAAAAAGAAATCTAAAAATTAGTTCATTCATTATCAAGACGTGTTTTGAAGTTTTTTTTTTTGTTTTTTTTTTATACATCTTACATAGACAATTATTTCTTTAATGGTGTATATGTTACTATTCTCAATTTAGGAATTTTAAAATAAACGTCTTTCGTAATGATGGTTAAGTTTTCGTTAAGTAGCGAGTTCGACTCCCGCCTAAGAACTCATTATTTAGAATAGCTACCGACCAGCACGAAGATTTGATTTCTCGGTTTATTTTAATTTCATGCCAGTGTAAAGAAGTGGACAAAAGTCACTGTAGTAAACGATCAGTAGGACTGAATCTTTAACGTATTTCTTTAGGTTGCATTAGTTTTTTATCTGTGGCTTTCAGAAAGAACAACGAAAAATCTCAAGGAACTACGATTGTCGTTTTAAAAAAAAAACATGAAAAATAATAATTGGATAGCTTGAAATTAGCTAATTAGAAGAGAAGTAGTTTTAACGAGGTTGAGAATTGGCCATTCATGACTAACTCACACTTAACTACATACTGGAGAAGACGAACCCTACTGCCAACACTGCAACTGTAGACTTACTATAAAACATCGGCAGGGTTTAGCCGTGTAGCAAGTCTATAAGATCGCCCTACGCTCTGACGCTCTGAGGATGGGTATTTAGTCCCCGAAAGCGCTCAGCGTTTATAAGAAATAAAATTGTGAGGAGCCATAAAAATGTTTTGTGATTAACCATTCATCACCCTCGGGACCAGCTAAAAATAAATATGATTACTATAAAACATATACTTACTGACTGGTATCTAAGGACTCACATAGACCTACCATACACTTTGACTGAATTACTACATGACTGTAGCCTTTATATAGACCGCGTATTACACCACTTGAAACATAACATTTTCAAAAAATTATAAGGTAGGGCAATACTGAAAATATTTGCAGAAATGAGCATACTTACGTATATATAATAATGTTATATGTTAAATAATGAATCGTCGCTAAATCGCCCCAGTTGCGAAATGCGATTATAGTATGTATAAGATTGTTATCAGTATAAGAATAATGAAATATTTTATAATGGTGCTGACCACGTAAAAACGTTCAATGGAACTCATGTCCAATGATAAATTCGAAACATTCATATTTCAAATATAAGTGGGATCAGAACTAGGAGATGACATACTTTGCTAAGAAGCAAACCAATCATCCTGCTTGTATACGATTCAAAGGACTACTTGGAAGAAAACCACAAAACATCATAAAGCAGGGAAGCCATTTGTTTCGGGGCTATTGGCTAGATGTTGGTAGCTAATGGACGCCCCCTGGGGGTGGATATGAGAAATACCCCTAGAAGTGGAAGGGTGGCGAATAGGAGAGATGGGGAAATGTAAATGGGCTCTTTACTCCCCACGTGCTCACTCTCCCTTATTTATTTACTTGTTTACTTTCTCCTTTTCATGTCCGATAGTCCTCCACCCAATGCCCACAGATATATGTCCCCATGAATGTCTCTTGAGGTTACTTTATGGCAAATACCAACGACATTTGTCACAATTGAGTGTGAAAATAGTGACGATATATGTTGATCGTGATATATATGCTCCTTGCATCAGCAAACATTTCTTGTACATAAAGAGTGAGGTTGCATCGTCATAAGAGAAGTGTATTCCAGATACGAGAGTTGTGATGGGCAGTGAAGAAAGAGCTCTTCAATGAAGGTTACAAAAGTACCCTTTTTTAGCAGATTTCCTTTAAGGGAAATCAGCTATTGAGGTTGTACTCATGACGGAATTTTCGAAATTTTTCTTCAAATGTCCATCGATCCTACCCAGGAGATGACGAAAATGATGTCCGTTCAAAACTGTATATATATATATATATATATATATATATATATATATATATATATATATATATATTTGTCTGTTACCGCTCTAGCGGTCGCAATTTTTGTTTGATCGTTACCAAACTCGATATTTAGTCGTTTTATGTAAAAAGAAAGATCAAGTTCGTTAACGGCTGAAATCGGACCAGTGGGCGGGGGGGGGGGGGTTTTGTAGGGGAGAATTTTCGAAAATTCAAAATATCTCCGTTACTATACATCGGACCGAAAAATTGTACAGAATCAATCTTATTGCAAATTAAATTTACTATAAATATTGTTATATACATGTATTCTCTATCTTGAATATTAACCGAGATATTTGCATTTGTATTCTGCGTGTGGTCACCAGTAGGCTATGTTCGGACTATCCGCCGAGAGCTCTGGCGGCCGTTTCCATAACTATTCGTCCCTCGTGAATAGGTTTAGAGGTTAGGTAAACTGTTTTTTGGGGCTAGAAACTAATGGGTTATTACGCCCTAAATAATGTTTTAGGTTTAGAGGTTTCTTACTACTACAGTTGTTATTAGGCAGATTTCTCTATTGTAATACTTCACGTGGGAAATCTGCTTAGTTTACACACCGCTTGCGTGACGGACTTTTTTCCTCCCTTATTGACTTTACAGACTTGAAAATCTTTAGCCGTTACTGCCTTTCCCAACACTATCTATCCTTGGCAATGGCTTTCCAGTCAATTGTGTCGAATTCCTTAACGTAATTGAATGTTATTATATTCAATAAGTCAATCCTTCTTATCTGCCTTCGAGGCCAACTTCCCATCACAACCGAATCGATGAAAATCGGTGAAATTGATTGTCTCGTTTTGGATGTAATTTCTTCTCCAGAATGTCGCAACCCGACTTTGCAGAATTATGCATTTAAGGCCTCGGACCTTTCGAGTTTTCTTACTAAAGTTCCATTCAATTGTCATGTGTCGCCCCTTACATGAAACAGGTTGGATAATTGAGTTATAGACACTTAGTTTCAAGACTGTCAACTGCAGTAAATCAAGCAATGTAACATATACCCTCCGACGTTCCATTTGCCCTCCAGATACACTCAGTAGCGCACTAATTCCTCAAAAATCACAAATTAGGTATCTAGGACTCACATTTGACAAGCGACTAACTTGGAAACCCCACGTCACAATAAAAATACAAGAATTAAATCGACGGTACAGACTTCTACTAAGACTACTTGACAACAGATCTAAACTATCACTACACAACAAATGACTGATTTATACGACAGTACTGAGACCAATATAGACATACAAATTTGAAATTTGGGGTTCCACTAAACCTTCAAATTCCTACAAAATCCAAACCCTCCTATCAAGAATACTCCGCAAAATTACAGATTCCCCATTTTACGTATCCAATTTAACTCTCCATAACGACCCCAACATTCCTTTCGTCCATAGCCTCACCAAATCCCGATATCAGATATTCCACTCTCTCCTTCCCGCACATCCTAATCCTTTAGTCGAATCACTTTCATCTGCACATTATAACTCCATATAATACAACCCAACGTTCAATCAATTATGGGTATTGTCAATGGACAACTTCCCACCTCAAGTCAATAATCAAGCCATTCCTAGTACCATTCATATTATTTACTTGTAATATTTAAATATGTTGTTGCAAAACAACGAATAAACATTAAAAAATAAATAAAAGGTTCCAAGACTCCGTGAGATTTTTCTATAATCTCTTAAGACACGAGAAACCGAGATGAAATCGAGATTGTGACTAGTTTACCAGTGGTCGAATGCAGTAACCTTGTCATTGATAGAATCTAATATAGCACCTAGGAGCTATTTGAAGCTTTTAAATTTAGGAAGGATAGATGATCTAAATGCAACTTCACACAACGATATTTTCCATGAACTTTATATTTTCTTGCTTCAATACTTCAATGTGAATCTTTTAACGAATCAGCAAAAGACTGGAAATCCTCTTTCACCGAAAGTGCATTATCTCAAATTAAATGTGTTTGGAGGAACAGGGTAGGCAAATTCGTAAACCTCAAGTCTGCATTCCTATCCTGTCCAGCAGAAAGCACGATACAGAAAACGGCATTATTTGTGTTGATAAAGGTACAACTGAAGGTAAAATATATTAGTTAGGAATTAAAACAATTCCTTCCTGTATGCCTGCATGTGTTTGCCAAACCCGTTTCATAGGCTTTCGCATTCTTCAAATATAATACTTAGAGATAAGTAGTAGACAACTAAAAATCAAATACTTCACTTTAAAATATTTGCCTTTTAACCCGTTGGGTATTTTTGTGTTTCGATATCCTTAAATCTGCATATGAATACAGCCGAAGAAGGAACACAATTTAAAAGTTCCACCAAGTGCTAAGGGTGAATAATGGAACCTGTTGTGAAAGGAAGCTTAATGCACTTTGGAACAATATCTGTAGGCTGAGGAGGCTCTTCCCAAGATGGCAGGCTATCTCTGCCAATGTTCCGGCTAACTCAGTTCCCTCTCTGTCTATTTAAATTATCTTCAACCTAAATCAAGGGCTAATAAAGCAGGGCAAACTCTATTTTAGCTTCCAGAGTCAACCTAGCGTTCAGATTGAGTTATCGCCGTCAGAACCCTCCAGCTACCCTGCAAGGGGAGGTATTATAAAATCTCAAACTTACATTAATCTTATAAAATGCAGATTGTTACTCCTTAACTGGAAAACAATTACTTTCCAAGGCAGGATACACACTACAGCTAATTAGTTGCAAATAAGGGTGGAACTAGGTTCTAATATTCTCCCCCAAAATTTTAATGTGGAACCATCGAGATAAGAAACTAAATAACTATGAAGAGACGGCATGTGCGTATTTGTAGTTGAGAATAGTAGTTCCTTAAAATAAGCAACTATTTTCCAAAGTTTGGAAAACAAATACGGAATACTTCAAATTCATTAATAATAGTTATCGATTATAAGGTGTCCAGAGGAAGTGCGTTTTGAACTTGTATGAGACAAAGCTCAAGGCTTATATTCGTGTTTGTGCCCTATTCTCTAGACAAAATATTGGTTATATCAGGACACAATTATAAACACAGTCAAATCCCCATGAGCAAATATACTTCAATTGGTAGAGCGCCAATTATGACCGAAAACGATAATTGTCCAGGGACGCTACAATGAGAACATCATATGTTACACTTTAACTAGCAAATACGGAAATTAAAAAGTAACGGGTGAACTGCCACCAAAGAAGTGCCGAAGATAACTTCAAGGTCTCAAAAGACATTCACTTCAAAGACATTAAATATGTGAATTCTATGCTTTTTTTTTCTTAATAAAATCTATATAACTTAAGTTATTCCAATCGAAGATGCTATATGATATTCTGTCATATGAGAGGACATCGTGGAATTGTTTTCTTGTTTTCTTCATTGAAGAACAATTGTCAACTAAATTTTGCCAAATCGGATGTTAGCAGCATGATGATCCGTTAAAACACGAAAACTCATCAATTCGCCAACAGTTACGTTTGACGTGCAGGAATAGGGTGTAAACATTTTCGACTGGTTCGTCATAAAATTAATTACAGTGAAGACTAGGCATCCAAATATGTTTTATGGCAGAAAGAAGTTTAGAAATTGTTATAGAAATCATATCATACTAATATATAATTCAAATTAATGAATTGTTTAAAGTAATCCCACTTAGAGAGTGTGCTTAAATAATAATACCTGATTTTCTAAATAACTCCTCATTTTAACGCGATACAGCACTTTCAATTCATGAATTTAAGATTCACTACGAAATTTCTAATAATCAATAATGGCGGATAAATGTCATTTGACACTGCCTCCTGCAACAGAATTTTTATTTGAGCGTAAAATAACAGACTGACTGGTACATCATTGTTTCTAATCACGAAGATGAAAATTAATAATTCTCGCGTATTTACGTATTAAAGATTCACATTTGTTCATCACAATGTTGTTCACGTGTAATTAATTAGTTTACCTGTTTAGTAATTGGTTGTTCAAATGAAAATAACTTTTAATGATGTCTGGATTTTGAGATAGCAACATTTATAGTATTCATCAGAGGCAGAGCACTCTTGCGCCACAGCATCGCCATTCAGTCTCTAATTTTATAATATAATACAGTATGTTTGAAACTATAATCTAAACCATACAATCGGCAAACCAATAAAAGTGAGGATACTTCAAGTTGCACAAGCAATAAAAAGGGAACAAGCGTCGTCGACGATATCTTACAAAACAATCAAATAAAAAAAAAACTGTCACACAGGTACTGTGTAAATTTAAGCATTTCCTGATATCACGTTTGAAATCTAAGCTTGGCATGAGATGACTCAATTACAACACATGAAAATTCGGAGAGTGAAGACTGATACCAAAACAATAAAAGCAAAAATAAATTGGCAAATAATTGGTAATGTCCTCCATGAGGTCATTCAGTAACTCTGTCTGGGACTGTGTTACTCAATCTCTGCAGGACCAAATATATATATATATATATATATATATATATATATATATATATATATTATTTACATACATACGTACATTTTTACATTTTTAGTTTCTTTTAATTTGACCAGAAACTCCGAATACTGTTTTTAGCATATTTCCCCTAGAGGAAATCAGCTATTGAGGTTGTACTCATGACGGAATTTTCGAAATTTTTCTTCAAATGTCCATCGATCCTACCTAGTAGACGACGAAAATGAGGTCCGTTGAAAACTGTATATATTTATATATATATATATATATATATATATTTATATTTATATATATATTTTATTTTATTATTTATTATTAACGTCCACTTTTTGCATCTTAGGCTAATCGGGACTAATAATATATATATATATATATATATATATATATATATATATATATATATATATATATATATATATATATATATATATTTGTCTGTTACCGCTCTAGCGGTCGCAATTTTTGTTTGATCGTTACCAAACTCGAAATTTAGTTGTTTTATGTAAAAAGAAAGATCAAGTTCGTTAACGGCTGAAATCGGACCAGTGGGAGGGGGGGGGGTTTAGAGGGGAGGATTTTCGAAAATTCAAAATATCTCCGTTACTATACGTCGGATCGAAAAATTGTACAGAACCAATCTTATTGCTAATGAAATGTACCTACTATAAATATTGTTATATACATTTATTCCCTATATTGAATATTAACCGAGATATTTGCATTTTTATTAAATTTGGGCCGAGAACAGATTTTTGAATTTCCCGCCAAAAGCTAGTTCAGTCCTTTGCCGTAACTGTTCGATTCTCGTATGGAGATTTCTCTATTGTATAACTTCACGTGGAAAATCTGCTTAGTTCACGCAGCCCCTGCGTGACGGACTTTTTAAATTAAATTTGTATACAGAAAATGTTATAACTAAAAGATATTGTAATAGTATAACAGCTGCGCTTTCTAACGGATATTTTCCATTTATTAGAATATATAATTGTAAGAGGTTTATAATCTTCTCAGCAACAAAGGGGATTACTAGCCAGCTATAATCCAGCTCCCTTTTTACCTCGAATGAATAATAGGACTAATTGAATTGTTT
Organism: Riptortus pedestris; assembly: GCA_019009955.1. Classification (NCBI taxonomy): domain Eukaryota; kingdom Metazoa; phylum Arthropoda; class Insecta; order Hemiptera; family Alydidae; genus Riptortus; species Riptortus pedestris. The sequence continues at coordinate 104,436,586 of CM032230.1, read as the reverse complement.
TAATGCGAGACCGATAGTAGAATGAAGGGAGACAGGGAGAGGAAGGAAGGGAGAAGAGAGTCGGCCATTGTCCAGAGAGTAGCCTCAACGGGCCCTTTAAATCCCTATTGTTAGTCCTGCGGAGAAGGAACCGACTGATGTATGAAAACTGCATTAGGGCCGGACAGTGGAGATGTAGAAGGGGATCCGGCCCGAAGGACCAAGGCCTGGGGGAGGGGAAGCATTAGCCGGTGTATAAATAACAGTAATGGAGGTCGCGGGACAAAGGATCCCTTCGGGAAGTCGCGTCCAGGGTCATTTACATTTGCTCCCACTGTCAGTCGGCTAGAGGTATAGCTCTCAAGGGGCGGGGGAAGACAGCAACAAGGAGCAGAAAGCCTTATGACAGATTTATCAGCCTCGGAAGTGGCAGTGTCCATTCAGTCCAGACCACTCTACGTGTAACAAGAAGTGCCCATAGTTTTAGTAGGAGAAATATCTTCTGTTTAATGAACTGCTATAAGCCCACTTAGGCCAACTGTGAAGGTCATTTCACATATGCAACATTGCAGTCAAAAATATTATTATTACTCAATATCTGTAACTACCTCAGTAAAAACAAATTTTGATTTGATCCTACCAAGTTAGATCACTAAACGCAAGTGTTCGCTCTCAGACCAAGCTAGTGTCGAACCGCAAGTGGATTTGCCAGACGAGGGTTGGCGGAATTTCTATGCAAGTATACACGTCAGACACCATCTCGCAGTGACTAACGATTATGACTCTTTTAAATCTCGTCCGCAGGCAGACTTACATGACCACAGACCCCCAAGGGTGCACATAGGTCCGTCAGTCTACTCGAGACAACTCCTTCCAGGTCCTCCTTGGATAACGGGATAGAGTTTATCACTCACTACCTTAACCTCCGATCTGGGGCTCAGGTTAGCCATGTGAGTTAAAGCGTTGACCTTAATCTCACACGGTAAACCTAGAGTGGCGAGTTCGATTCTTGCCTGGGCAAAGGAAATTATTTAGTGACGAAATTCATTAAATAACGTCCTAAAATCCCACCCTGGCTAGAAAAGGGTGGTAACCTGTAGATAACCCGTCCCGATTAGCCTAAGTTGTAAAAAGTGGACGTTAATAAATAATAATAATAATAACCTCCGATCTAGTCTCATTCGGTAGTGGCTAAAAATCTGTGAGGTCTAAAATGCCAATGGTAAAAAAAAAAAGATAAAAAATAATTCATTATAGGTTTTCTAGGAAAGGTTGTGTTGAGAAATCAATCGTACTTCTTGTAAAGATACATCAATAACAAACGTTGTTATTATTAACCGTTCATCAAGGTTAATATTTCACCTGTCATTCCTAATTCGTAATTTTCTTTTCCAAGAAACTTCAGTTTTCTATCAGAACTTCATAATTCATAAACACAGACGAAAGTAACTCCGTTTACCGTAAAATGAGAAATCTCGAAAATGGCTTAGTTACCAATAAATACATGGAAACTATTGTTTAAAAAAAAAACATAGAAATATGAAACGATTCATTGTCGAAAGCTTTCAATATGATACTAAATTAATTCAGTAGTTGAGCATGCACAAATAGTTTGGTTGCGGGGCTGAAAACCAACGGAAAACATTGCTTTAAATCATTTTTCCTGTTTTATTTCTTTGTAACTCTGCCAACTTTTCTTCCGGGTAGCGAACTAAAAGCTTTGGGAAGTTTCTCTTCCTTGCCATAAAACTGTAGGTTACAAATGCTTTGCAGGTGCCTTGTAGTACATCATTCACCGACAAATGAGGAAGAGGGGTAAACAAACAAAATTCTCATAAAATATAGAATGAGTAATCTGAATGCCAAATAAAAATGAACATATTTTTCAAAATGCAATGTTAAAAAAAACATTTGATGTTGACGCCACCCCCCCCCCTGATGTTACTTCCAACCCTACAGATATCAAATTAAATAAACAAAATTCTTGGTTCCATTTCGTTTAAAAATACCCAAATATCCGTAGCAGCACAAAGTGGACTTTAATAAACAAATAAATAATATTTATAATTATTTCATTATTCCATAATTCCAATTTATCGGATCAAATTAAAATGAACTTAATTTATTGGTATTTTTATGATAAACAAACAAGGCCCTAAATAATTTTGTTTGTTTGGCCGATTTTGGAGGAAGAAAAGGGAGATGCAAAACGACAACCACAAATATGAAATTTAAACATCCGAAGGATAACCACTTTTTAGAATGTGCACACGTACAGACGTCAAGCCGAGAACAGGAATCAAGAAATGTCAAAACAGATCAGAACAATTACTTTTAAATTTGAAAACCCAAAATTTTTTGAGATTACAGTACTTTCTTCACTCAAAAAAAAACAATTTTTTGCCTGGTTTAAAGCTAAATATATTATAATTATCTAAAGAAAAAACAGGGTATAATGTATAAATCGTTGCGATATTTCATTTTCTATCTGTTTATAGGCAAACGTGCACATAACAAAACTTGTTTTTATGCTATTAAAAGTAGCTTTTGTTTTAAACATAATATTATTAAATTTAATATCCTAATAGCTTGAAATATTAAGCAGGACGTCTGTGGGCTCCGATTCTGTGTAAGACCTTTTATTTTTTTTTCTTTAAACTATGATCATTTAAAAATTGGCAACCTATACGCAAACTAGGATATCAAAAAAGATTGTAGGGCGATCGGACAGGAAAAGGGATGAGGGGCATATTTCTCCGGATCAAGAACAGATCTGGAAGAGTAGTGAGAGCACAATAGCGGTGCACATCCTAGGAATGGGCCGATGGCTGTTAACAGCGGGGTTGCGGGGCGGTTGTGCGCTGTTGACCGTGTTGTTCAATGCCTCCGCGATAAGGGTGGTTAATTGTTGAGAGGTTTTGGCGCGGGTTGTTGTTCAGTTCGATTCCCAACCCCAGGGCCTTTTGTTCCTATAGGCTTGTACTCTCCGAGCCCCTGGAACCCATTCAATATTTTCAACCGACCTCACTTCCCCCTCCCCTTCCAGGATATGCCCCCGCTCTCCCCTCTCGCAATAAATCATTTTCTCCGCGGTTTTAATTTCAAATTAAAAAAATGCATCTTAAGTGAAATTGGTGGCAGGGAAACGAGATCCTTCGTGATGAAACTCAGATTCATGGGGCTGCGGAAACTAAAAAGATTTCCGACGTGCTGCTATATAATGTTCCCACATATTCTGACTCAAAACACTAAAAAACAACACTAAGTACTTGAAATACGAAAAATACTTAGAACAGCAATTGTAGACCATTAATAGATTAACAAGATTCGTCGAATAACATTGGACTCATAATAACGCAGGTATTTTGAATTTTGCAATCCTCTCTCACTTTAAACCCCCCATTATTCCTGGTCGGATTTCTCCCTGGAACAAATATGATCTTTAGTTTTGACTGAAACAAATAAATATCGAGTACGGTATAAATCAAGTAAAGATTTTCAAAGCAATAACATAAAATCTTAATTGATGACGACATCGCAAAATTTATTTGCATGAATCTCGCACAATCTTTTATAAAAAGATCTTCTAAAAAAAATATTTGGTAATTAAGTTTAGAATATAGGGGTTCATGTTATAACAGTTTATTGTTATTGGGGCATGAGTGAGAGTTGGTTTACTGAAGGCTGAAAACAGAACATTCTAAATATCTCGGTTGATATTAATCTTAGAGAAAGTGCCTATATGACAACAGTTATAGGGAATTAATTTACAATAAGATTAGCTCTATACAACTTTTCGATTTGACGTATAATAACGGAGAAATGTCGGATTTCTGAAACACTCTCCTTCAATACGACCCCCCCCCCCCATCGGTCCAATTTCATCCGTTAAAGATCTTGATCTTTATTTATATCGAAAACGCTAAGATATAGAGTTTCTTAGAGATGGTGCATACATACATATATATACAATGTTGAACGGACCTCATTTTCTTCATATCCTGGGTAAAAAACCTCAAGGTAAATCTGCAGAAAGTTCAATTATATTCCAGGACTACTAAAACGTGTTTAGCCAATTATAGTTATAAAGACAAAAATATTATATAATAATATCAGATTTTTTATTTTTTTTTAAAATGGAATTGAAGGTTAAATAACCCCTTGAGAAGGAGTGGTGGGCATTCGAAACGCGTCGGGTATGAGAAATGATAATATGAAGGAATTATTATTTTTCTGACCTTATGGTTAAAAAAACATTCATATATATAAGTTTTATCGAATGAATAGAAAAGAAGAAGGGTGGACTGAAGATAGAATTTCTATAAGTCTTCAAGGACTATTTAATGTATCGCAGTGTTACGTGATACAATTCATTATGCATAATAAATTTACATTCTACACGTGTATAGATAAAACTCAATTCAAAATGCTGGACGAAAGCAACTTTATCTACAATAGAATTACATTCCACACGTTTGCGCCTATAGAGTGAACCATTAGAATTTCTGTTAAACGTGTATAATCAGAATTAGAGAGGACCTAAAGTCTAAAAGTAATCCAAGCGATTATCCAGACAGGAAAAGACTATATTTAGCAGAGGACGAACGAATTACACAAAAGGTATTTTCCAAGAAAATAAAAGCAATTGTCTCCAAATCACGTGACGATTAATGATTGTCCTTTCTGAGAACTCTATATTAAAACCCAAACTGGAGCCATTGCTGGAGAGAAATTACGTTTACGTCAATAACTTCAAATGAAAAGTTTTCTAAATGATATTAAATTCTCTCAGTATAACTATACAATGCCTGCAAAATAAAGAAGTGTGTTAACGTTCATCCTTCTCCAACAATTTAATCTTACAGACGCTTAAATGCATTCTGTCAACGTTAAAATTCAAGTGATGGAACTGAACTCCCTGGAAGTGGATACATTTTGCTAGATTCCGACAGGTTCGTGGGAAAATTTAATTGAACGTTCGTTGGTGAACGATAAATGTTTAATCATGTCCTAATTAGAAAGGCAATATGTCAGGGGCGCTAATTGACAGCATCTACCTCCAAATATATTTATAGGAGAAAGGAAACGTTTCCCTTTTCAGTTACCAGAATTATATAAAAATAATGATGCAGTAATAATAAAATAAATAAAATCTATATAGTAATTTATGAACTTTACAAATAAGTGGTATCGATGAGATAGTAAATACTAATATAATGGGGAGAAAAAAAATTAGTAAATAAATATTTATATATATATATAAATTTATATATGTTTTTATTTTATATAACGTTACTATTGTTAATTTTTTATTTACCAATATTTCTGTTTTAGTTTTCCATTTTGTTTTTGAGTTCCTTTTCTGTTTTCGTTTCAGTTCAGTTTGTCAGTTTTGTGTTTTATTTCTATTTTGTTTTGCATTTTTGTTTTCGGATTCCATCTCTGTTTTATGCTGCATTTTGTTGTTGGGCTTCAATCTCTGTTTTGTGTTGCATGTCTGTTTTTCGTGTTCAACTTCTCTTATGTAGTTTTATATTCGTTTAAATTAATTTTGTTTCGTTTTTTAATTTTATACAGTTTTTTCTCCCGAGCAACATCGCCACAGTTGCTCCAAATAAATAAATAAAAATTTATATACCTACAACTTGTACTCATGAAATTGTTTATATATAAATTATTGGTAATACACTACAAATGCAAGTTATAAGCTAACTTGCATGGGACATGCAGAAAAAAAAAATAAACAGCCTTCTTATAGGGTTACTATAGAAAGGAAACCAAAATATATACATATACATATACACATATATATATATATATATATATATATATATATATATATATATACATATACATACAATAATGCCGAAATAAGCATTTATACTGATGGCAGTAAGGATGAAACCCGAGTCGGTTGTGCCTTTGTAGTTTTTAAAAGAGATGAACTAATAGAAGTACAAAAATTCAGACTTGGAGAACTGTGTACCAATAATCAGGCAGAAAAAATTGCAATCTTAAATAGCTTACTGTACATAGACGACAAACAACCTTCAACACACAGCAACATTTGCACTGATAGCCACAATTCTTTACAATCACTTCAAAATTATACAATTTATGACCCTTTGGCAGAAAAAGTCAGACAGTTACTTACAAGACTTAAACAAAATAATATACACATACACTTTTGCTGGATCAAAGGGCATTCGGGAATTTTGGGAAACGATCTCGCTGATTTATCTGCAAAATCAGCGTCAAAAGATACCAAAATTCCAAAATGCAATGTACGATTATCAAGCACACGTTATGTACTAATTATTGTACGGGCGTGTGGCTAATAAACTCCCTTCCTGTAGGGTTACTTCAGGAAGGAAATAAATAATATATATATATAAATGAAATCACGTTAATACTTTCACTAATTAAATAAAAAAAACTCCCAGCGCCCTTCATTGAAATTATAATTGACAAAACGACCTGCTTATAACCCATTATATTTCCTTATACATCGCACTTCGGCGGAGACCTAAAGGTATTTTGTTATATTCAAACATGTTAAAATATGAATCGCCATTGCCATTATAGCGGCATCTCAAATAAATGATAATAATAAAGGTATTGTGGTGTAATTTTGTTATGAGAGCAAACCTAAAAACTCATATTTCTACGGAAAATCGCTAAAAATGTTACGTTTAATACGTCTTATATTGATCTTTAAACATTAACATGAACATATATTGATGAATGGTATTTGGCGTGTTTAAAATTATCATCGCATTTATAATTAGAATAGGCGATAATGCTCAATACAAAAATCTGCTAAGAAATATAGCCCATGTTTTTTTTTTTTTTGTCATCGTCACTTGCGAAGGGAAAGACAAAACAAATCGAGAAACATAATGTATGACAAAGAATAAAGAAAAGGGAGGGGCAAGAAAATAATAGCTCAACATATATTAAAATATTAGCAAGGACAATTAGTAGGAAGAAATTATTAATAAATAAAAATGATACTACATTAAATCTCGATAAAAAGAAAATGTCTGAAAGGACTGATAGTGTTAATTTCCTCCTTATTAACTATAATAAATTAAAGGTTTTAATTTCCTAGTCCTAAATTATAAGTACCATTTCCTTCCACGGTTAGCGCTATTAACCCCATCCTCTTATACAATAAGCTTTTCTAACTCTTTTAGCTTTATATTTTCTCAATTAAGTTTTAACCTTCAATTAACTTTATCAGCAAATATCAAATGAAATATAGCATTATAATATAAGCACTGAAATATTAAGGCTTGTAGTAAAATAACTTGATGGAGATCATTCTCTGAAGATTGAAATTCACTCCCTTCAATAGAATTCTAGCACATCAAACCCCCGTCCTTTTATCCTGAGGGTGTAAGATGTTGAGAAACACAGTGTAAAAGGTAAAAAAAAAAGTCCGTCACGCAGGGGATGCGTAAAATAAGCAGATTTTCTACGTGAAGTTTTACAATAGAGAAATTTTACAAGAGCCGAGCAGTCAAGGAAACGGCCGAACTAGCTTTTGGTGGGAAAGTCACTCTCGTCCGTTAGCCGCCCAGATTTAATAAAAATGCAAATATCTCGGTTAATATTCAAGATAGAGAATAAATGTATATAACAATATTTATATTACATTTAATTTGCAGTAAGATTGATTCTGTACAATATTTCGATCAGACGTATAGTAACGGAGATATTTCGAATTTTCGAAAATCCTCCCCTCTAAACCCTCCCCCTCCCACTGGTCTGATTTCAGCCGTTAACGAACTCAATCTTTCTTTTTACATAAAACGACTAAATATCGAGTTTGGTAACGATCAAACAAAAACTGGGACCGCTAGAGCGGTAACAGGCAAATATATAGATAGATAATAGACACTAGTTAGGATCGATGGGCATTTGAAGAAAAATTTCGAAAACTCCGTCACGAGTAAAATACCTTAATAGTTGATTTCTCTGCTAAAACTACAGTTATTCTGACTGAAAAAAACATTAGGTAATATATAACAAAACATTGTAGTTTAATACCACGTGCAACACTTTTAGGTTATATAACAAAATATTTGATTTAATATCACATCAAATAGAGGGCATAGGGAAACTCTTCAATTATGAGTATTTCGAAAGACTGAAAAGAATTATTTTAATCAAAGTATTTAGTCATTGTTCACAATATTGCGGCAGACAAAGCGGTATACTTAACTCCAAAATTAAGAAACAGCATGAACATGTAAATAAAACATATTAAATGATAAATAAGTCATAATTTATTCAAATGAATTAAAGAATTCTTTTGTTACGAATATTCATTCCAATTTTTATCAGATTTCCCTTGAGGGAAATCAACTATTAATGTCTTACTCTTGATGCTAATTTTTAAAAATTTTCTGCAAATGTCCTTTGATCCTACCCAGGAGATGATGAAAATAATGTCCATTCAAAATTGTGTGTATGTGTATATATATATATATATATATATATATATATATATATATATATATATATATATATATATATATATATATATCTGTTAACGCTCTAGCGGTCGCAATTTTTGCTTGATCGTTACGAAACTCGATATTTAACATTTTATGCAAAATAAAGATCAAGCTCCTTAATGGTTGAAATTGGACTAATGGTAGGAGGGGGGGGCGGGGTTTGAGACGAAGATTTTCGAAAATTCGACATATCCCCGATACTATACGTTGGATCAAAAAATTACTTAGTATCAATCTTATTGGAAATTAAATTTACTATCAATATTGGTATATACGTTTATACTCTATCTTGAATACTAACCGAGATATTTGCATTTTTATTAAGTTGTGCGGACGAGAAGAGATCGGCTAACTTCGGTTCTAGTAGTGAGTTTCTGTCAAAAGCTAATTCATCCGTTTCCGTAACTATTCGGCTCTCGTGAAATTTCCCCTTTTAAAACTTCAATTGGGCAAATCTGCTTAATTTACGCAGCCCCTGCGTGACGGTCTTTCATTTCAAGCGTAGAGTGTCATTCAATGTCATTTTCAGGATTTCAATACATGTTGTTGAACGTACTGCTACGCTCTTGATAACGTATTTTCTCAATGCAAACTTTGAAGCATACAGACTATTTTCGCAAGCTACTATTACAATTATTGAGAATACTGAGAAATTCGTTAACAGAAAGACTTTTAATATTAATATTAAATAGTGGTTAAATTCATTAACATATATAATAAATAGCTTCCATTAGGAGTTACAGAACATTTAGAGAAAACTCCCATGATCAAATTTGATACGGATAACTGTTTGTTTAAATGCATCAATTAAAAAAATGAAGAGAAAAAAAAACAATTTGACATAGGAGAAAAATGTGAACTTTAATAAAAAGAATAAACGAAGATATGAAAGGTCAACATATCAACAACGAAATGCACTTTACTTTGAGTCCATCATCCTCAGTACACAAAATGACTGTAGACCTAAACTTGATATAAAAATAGCAGGACATGCCTTCAGAAATAAAAAAAAAAAAGATTATTTTAACTAACAAGGTTATTTATATAAAAAGACCTTTAATAACTGTGAATGTCTTCATAAAGCCGCTTTAAACTACCGAAAGAAAGACTAATTACAAAAGAGAGAATATAACCGATAATGAGCAATGAGGATTTGGCTACTAATTACCAGTCCAAGTTAAAATTAAAAAATAAATAAAAGTTCTTTAGGAAGTCATTAAATTTTCTATGGGCAGATCTTAAATCACAAACAAACTTTGTCACGAAGGGGCTACGTTAACTAAGCGGATTTCCCACGTGCGTCACGTATTTGTATTTATATAAAAGCCCGTCACGCAGGGGCTGCGTAAACTAAGCAGATTTCCCACGTGAAGTTTTACAATAGAGAAATCTGCCTAATAACAACTGTAGTAGTAAGAAACCTCTAAACCTAAAACATTATTTAGGGCGTAATAACCCAGTAGTTTCTAGCCCCAAAAAACAGTTAACCTAACCTCTAAACCTAATCACGAGGGACGAATAGTTATGGAAACGGCCGCCAGAGCTCTCGGCGGAAAGTCCGAACATAGCCTACTGGTGACCACACGCAGAATACAAATGCAAATATCTCGGTTAATATTGAAGGTAGAGAATAAATGTATATAACACTATTTATAGTAAATTTAATTTGCAATACGATTGATTCTGTACAATTTTTCGGTACGACGTATAGTAACGGAGATATTTCGAATTTTCGATAATCCCCCCCTAAACCCCCACCCCTCCCACTGGTTCGATTTCAGCCGTTAACGAACTTGATCTTTCTTTTTACATAAAACGACTAAATATCGAGTTTGGTAACGATCAAACAAAAATTGCGACCGCTAGAGCGGTAACAGACAAATATATAGATAGATATTTGAAGAAAAATTTCGAAAATTCCGTCATGAGTACAACCTCAATAGCTGATTTCCCTTAAGGGAAATCTGCTAATATAAAAACGTAAAAGATCAATGAGAACAATTTTTGGCATTTAAGCTTCAAATAAAGTGTCGAAAACTGAAAAATGCAAATATCTCGGTTAACGACCAAAATAGTGAAAAAACATACTTAACAACATTTGTAGAACATTAAATTTGCAATACATATTGGTTCTATGCAATTTTTCGATCCTACGCATAACGGAGTAATTAAGAATTTTCGAAATTCCCCCTCTAAACGCCCTCTCCCACTGGCCAAATTTCAGTCATTAACGGACGTGATCTTTAGTTGTACATAAAACGTTTAAATATCGAGTTTGGTAACGGCCGAACAGAAATTGCGAGCGCTAGAACGTTTGCAGACCAATATATATACTTTTTTTCGAAACGGACCTCATTTTCGTCATCTTCTGGGTAGGATCGATGGACATTTCATGAGTAAGACCTCAGTAGATGATCCCCCGTAAGGGATATTTGCTAAAATATCTTTAGAAGACACGAGTATTGAGTATTTGCGAAAATACCAAATATTCCATGATTTATTTGGGGGGTATAGAATAAAGGGCCATCATATCCATTTGTAATTGTTTGCTCTTGACAAGTTTATCTATTTTTGAAAATTCTTAGCGGGATAAGTAAATCGTCCACGACAGTTGCCAAGTTTTCGAATGTTGTGGCCATAACATAAGGTACTTTTCCAGTACGATTTCTCATGCCTTGTGAAATTTCTAGTTACCTTATGTCTTACCTGTCCCACTATAGTTGACTGTATGAAAAAAAATGTAGTCCTGTAATGGTTTTAGCGATGATCGAACATCATGCAAAAAGGATTTAATGGCCGTATTTCTAACTGAATTTATGATTCTATTCTAACATACAAAATTCGCCCAAATACTGGTTAATTCAGAATCAAATCTAAGCATAAAGCTTCCAGGAATGGTAATAAGATAAGAGCAATCTGAGGAAATGTAAGCTTAGCGAGCGTGAACATAAAATTTAATAATAAGGAATTAGGCAGCGGGCCATAAAATATCTGGGCTTAAAGCAGGACCAGGCGGAGATTAACATTCACCGGCCATATTAACGGCACCTGACCCAACGTCCTCACCTTTAAATATTGCATATCCATTCTATTTCACCATTGAAACCAATCTGCTTCGCCGAGAACCAATATATTGCTAGGAATATTATTAGCAGGATTCCGATCAGCTGGTCACATATTTCGAAAAAAATAAACAAATATCCATCAATGCCAGCTGAGGTTCGCTTAAAATTATTCGTAAAAACAACTTTAACGAAGCACACGATATTTAAATGATCAACGGAAAGATCAAGTTTGCTAAACGATGAAATCGGACAAGGTTCATAAGGAGAGAAAAGAAAATTTCGAAATGTTCTCGAAATATGAGTCGGATCAATTCAAAGTTACATAACCAATCTTAGTAGGAATTTAATTTCCTACAATGTTGTTCTGTATAAAGTTCTCTCTAACTGAAATATTAATCGTTAATTAATTTTTAGCAGATATCCCTTAAGGGAAATCAGCTATTGAGGTCGTACTCATGACGCGATTTTCGAAAAATTTCTTCAAATGTCCATCGATCCTACCCAGGAGATGACGAAAATGAGGTCCGTTCAAAACTATATATATATATCTGTTAACAGCAGTCGCAATTTTTGTTTACTAGTCACCAAACTCGGTATTTAATCGTTTTATGTAAAAGAAAGATTAAATGTAAAAGTTCGTTAACGGCTGAAATCAGACCAGTGGGAGGGGGGTTTAGAGGGGGGGATTTTCATAAATTTGAAATATCTCCGTTATTATGCAACGGATCGAAAAATTGTATAGAACCAATCTTTACTATAAATATTATATGCATTTATTCTCTATCTTGAATATTAACCGAGATATTTGCATTTGTAATCTGCGTGTGATCACCAGTAGGCTATGTTCGGACTTTCCGCCGAGAGCTCTGGCGGCCATAACTACTCGTCCCTCGTGAATAGGTTTAGAGGTTAGGTTAACTGTTTTTTGGGGCTAGAAACTTCTGGGTTATTACGCCCTAAATAATGTTTTAGGTTTAGAGGTTTCTTACTACTACAGTTGTTATTAGGCAGATTTCTCTATTGTAAAACTTCACGTGGGAAATCTGCTTAGTTTACGCAGCCACTGCGTGACGGACTTTTATATTTCTGTTTTCATCCGCTCACGTCACCGGACCACTTTAGCACAGATGGCAAGAAAGGAATGAAAACACGTCATGAACCGCTTTAGCAGATTTCTGTGCTATCTGGTATTAGCTACTGAAGTCGTACTCATTACGAGATGTTCGAACATTTCCATCAAATGTCCAACGATTCCACCGAAGAGCTGACAAAACTGAGGCCCATTCAAAAATCGAAACTCTGCGAGCTCTAGCAGTGGAAATTTTTGTGTTATTGCAACCCAATTTGGTATTTACACGTTTTATGTGAAACTAAAAATCAAATTCATTAAAGGCTTTAGAGGGGGAAATTCGGAAATTCAAAATATCTCCGTCATCACAAGTCCGAACAAAAAATTGTATAGAACGAATCTTATTGCCAAATTAATTAGATATAAATATTGTAGCATACAAATTTTCTGTATTTAGGATATTAAATTCGATATTATCTCAATATTTGCATTTTCTAGTTTCCTGCCTTCATTAACCCCACCACTACTCATGTCATATTTACCTTAATCTGATATATAATGAGCCACTCACTTGAAAGCTAAAATATCAAACACAGTTTTCAACAGATCATTACCAGTTAAGCGTTCAGTCAACCCACGAGGGAGGGAGGGAGGTAACGGGAGACCACTTATTATTTACATATAAAATATTTACTGGTTCAAAACCGTTTATTGCTATCGCTTTAGACTGTTCATACTTGACTAGGTTATTTTTGTCATTCTGTTTCAATTTGTTATCAGAAAATAAGTGATCATTTATTATTAGTTATCACTTGGACAGTAATTTTGCAGAGTTCATGTGGCATTTGACGGCCGGGGACGACTGCTTTATGCAGCTACACCGTACGTCGTCCAGTTTTGGTCTAACTCTAATTTAAAATTACATTTTTACGCTCAAATAAATTCTAGAAGTGTTATTTTAAATAATAAAGTGGTTTTTTTTTTAATATGATATAATAATCATGTTTAAATGGGTGGGCTCCCGATAACCGATAAGTAAAACTAATGACTCTCTATAACTGCTGTTCTATACATTTTTTTCGTATTTCAAATACTAAGCGAGGTATAAGTACTTTCTTGCTTTCAGCCTTCAGTTACCCCCCATTTCTAATCATCGGATTATTACTTAGAAATAGAATATATGTAATCTAGTGGGAGAGGTCAATACAAAGGAAATCTGCTTTGTTTACGCAGCACCTGCGTGACTGAGTTTTAGCAGATTTCCTTTAAGGGAAATCAGCTATTGAGGTCGTACTCATGACGCGATTTTCGAAAATTGTCGTCAAATGTCCATCGATCCTACCCAGGCGATGACGAAAATGAGGTCCGTGTCAAATTATATATATATATATATATATATATATATATATATATATATATATATATATATATATGTCGGTTAACGCTCTAGCGGTCGCAATTTTTGTTTAATCGTTACCAAACTCGATATTTAGTCGTTTTATGCAAAAGACAGATCAAGTTCGTTAACGGCTGAAATCGGACCAGTGGGAAGGGGGGTTTAGAGGGGGGGAATTCGAAATATCTCCGTTACTGTACATCGGATCGAAAAATTGCATAGAACCAATCTTATTGCAAATTAAATTTACTATAAATAATGTTATATACATTTATTCTCTATCTTGAATATTAACCAAGATATTTGCACTTTTATGAAGTCTGTGGTCGGGTATAGTTCAGATTGGGTCGGACGTTTCCGTAACTGATCGGCTCAGGTGGAAGCTTCTAACCTTACCTGTCTTTTCTAACCTTACCTTACCTTCGTTACTTTGTGAGATTTATCCAAATACGTTCTCTTCATCCGCACTCCCTTCTTTAGTTCTTGGACTGCTAAATTTGAGTTATTAAAATATAAATTATTCTTACAACTCAGAAGACATTTCAGTTGGTAATTTATTTTAATTAACTGAAAGATTTCACATTACCGTTTGTATTTAATCAGGGTGGTGTTGTGTTACCAGTATGCAGATTTCTCTATTGTAAAACTTCACATGGGAAATCTGCTTAGTTTACGCAGCCCCTGCGTGACGCACTTTTTGATGTATTTAAGCCTGTCCGAATTAAATCAACGGTTTTTGTTCAAATGTTTTGATGTAGCAATCACAGTTACTCTGTCATTTGGAAATATTGTTGATATGTTGCTAGAACGCTCTATAGAGCACTCTTTTGATGGCTTTTTTGGGAAAATTGGAATTTTTTTCGGGATCCGCCCCCACGCTGAGTCCATTTTAAGAGTCGTACTGTACATTGTATAGCATAATTCCAAATACTACAATTGCTAATTGAATTTGTGGATGCAGAGGTCTATCATTCTGTACATGCTTTTAATTAAAAGTGATATTAGATAAAGTACACAAGTAATGAAATGGTTCAAGCTATAATGAAGTAGTCGTTGCTGTCAGGATTGCATTTATTTATCCAAATACGTTCTGTTCATCCGCCCTCCCTTCTTTAGTTCTTGGACTACTAAGTTTTGAGTTATTAAAATATAAATTATTCTTACAATTCAGAAGACATTTCAGTTGGTAATTTATTTTAATTAACTGAAAGATTTCACATTACCGTTCGTATTTAATCACGGTGGTGTTGTGTTACCAGTATGCAGATTTCTCTATTGTAAAACTTCACATGGGAAATCTGCTTAGTTTACGCAGCCCCTGCGTGACTGAGTTTTCCTTTTCGTAGAGAGACGCAGTAACGCGGGGGTTTCCACTTCCTTCCTTGGTAAAACGGAACCCTAATAAAAGGGAGGTTTTTAAAGCGGGGAAGTGATGCTAACGACTTAGAAAGGCGAGGTAAATAAGTTGACGGCGAGAGCGGTGCAATAAATATCGAAGAGATAAGTAGCCTCTCAGATGCCACTGATAACAAGGGGGGATGGCGTGCGGGTACGTCAGGAGCAATACATCTCTTTCGCATGCGCAATAGTCACGGATCAAACCCCCACCTGCCAAGGGGGGGAGGTGCTTATCTACAAACCTCTCGCTAATCAGCTCTTTGCGACATCACATCCTAGGAAACCTTTTTTTCAACAACGAATCTAAAATATTTTAAAAAGTTAAGAATTCCCTTCACTCTGAACCCCACCTATTTCAAGTCCGATTTTAGAACTATCAGAGAATCACCTGCAATAGTTACCTAGTTACAGAATGAAGTTGTCCTAACATAAGGACGTTTTCCTGTACAAAAACTTGTACCTTGTGATATTTGAAGTTCCGTACTCACCCCAAGTATGGGTAAAAATATTCTATTTCCAACCATATTAGGTTAGAGTTGAACTAAACAGTTAAATATACATTTCTTGTTTTCAGCCTTCATTTACCCCCCACTTCTAATCATCGGATTATTACTTAGAAATAGAATATATGTAGTATAGTGGAAGAGATCAATACAAAGGAAATCTGCTTTGTTTACGTAGCACCTGCGTGACTGAGTTTTAGCAGATTTCCCTTAAGGGAAATCAGCTATCGAGGTCGTACTCATGACGCGATTTTCGAAACATTTCCTCAAATGTCTATCGATCCTACCAAGGAGATGACGTAAATGAGGTCCGTTCAAAATGTTATCTGGATATATATACATAAATATATATATATATATATATATATATAGATATATATATATATATATATAGATATATATTTGTCTGTTAACGCTCTACCGGTCGCAATTTTTGTTTGATCATTAACATTTAAATGTTTTATGCAAACAGATAGATCAAGTTCGTTAACGGCTGAAATCGGACCAGTGGGAGGGCGGGTTTAAAGGGGGGGGGGGAATTCGACATATCTCCGTTACTATTCGTCGGATCGATAAATTGTATAGAACCAATCTTATTGCAAATTAAATTTACTATAAATATTGTTATATACATTTATTCTCTAACTTGAATATTAACCGCGATATTTGCACTTTTATGAAGTCTGTGGTCGGGTATAGTTCTCTTTCGCATGCGCAATAGTCACGGATCAAACCCCCACCTGCCAAGGAGGGGGAGGTGCTTATCTACAAACCTCTCGCTAATCAGCTCTTTGCGACATCACATCCTAGGAAATTTTTTTCCAACAACGAATCTAAAATATTTTAAAAAGTTAAGAATTCCTCTCACTCTGAACCCCCAGCTATTTCAAGTCCGATTTTAGAACTATCAGAGAATCGCCTGCAATAGCTACCTAGTTATAGAATGAAGTGGTCTTAACATAGGGATGTTTTTCTGGACAATTTTTTGTATCTTGTGATATCTGAAGTAACGTACTCACCCCAAGTATGGGTAAAAATATTCTACCATTATATCATCATATTAGGTTAGAGTTGAACTAAACAGTTAAATATACATATACATTGTTGTGAATATTACGTAACTGAAAATTATAGTGAAGAAGTACGAAAAAAATGAAGGCGTCCGTTGTGAAGAGTGGGGTCGGGTCAAGAGTCTTCTAGACTTCGGAGCCGATGGAGTGGACTAATCCTTCGAGCCGATGCCCGAGCTATGTAAGGACCGCACAGCCCGCCCAACAGTTAGTTCTCGATTTTCTTTCTAGCGAATAACAGAGCGTTTAGTGCAGGTTTAGTGAACAGTGATTTTGAGTTTCAGTGCAGTGCAGTATTTAGGTGAAAATCTGTGTTGTACCATGTTTTTGTGAAGAACAGTGCAGTGTCGTATTCTTGTGAAGATCAGTGCAGTCCCGTGTTTTGTGAAATTCACTGATTCGCGTGATCGTGAGTTGTTGTACTAAGAAGTGAAGTTTTCAGTGAATATTATCATTAGAAGCGCAGAATAATTCACCAGGTGTGGAAAAGTGTATAGTACATTGTCAAATAAATTGTGCAGTGATAAAAACTCTAAAGTTTGATATATATATATATATATATAAACTACAAATGCAATCCTGACAGCAACGACTACTTCATTATAGCTTGAAACATTTCATTACTTGTGTACTTTATCTAATATCACTTTTAATTAAAAGCATGTACAGAATGATAGACCTCTGCATCCACAAATTCAATTAGCAATTGTAGTATTTGGAATTATGCTATACAATGTACGGTACGACTATTAAAATGGACTCAGCATGGGGGCGGATCCCGAGAAAAATTCCAATTTTCCCAAAAAGCCATCAAAAGAGTGCTCTATAGAGCGTTATAGCAACACATCAATAATATTGCCAAATGACAGAGTATCTGTGATTGCTGCGTGGAAAAATTTGAACAAAGACCCATTGGATTTATTTCGGACTCGTCGAAATACATCAAAAAGTGCGTCACTAGTAGCTGCATAAACTAAGCAGATTTCCCACGTACTAGGTGTGGCACACTAGTATGTCATCCGCCATCCCCTCCCTTTAAATTCACAATTTCTAAGTCAAAATATGACGAGTGGTAGTGGGCGGGGGTAAACTGAAGACTGAAAACAAGAAAGTACTAATACCTCAATTTTTAAATTTGCATGTACCTCACATAGTAGAAGTTCAATGAGAACAGCTAATTATTGATTTGAAATGAGTAGAAGTGGGAGTTATCTAAAGGCTGAAAACTAACAAATGCAAATATTTCTGTTAATATTCATGATAGAGAATATAAGTAGTTAACAACGTTGATAAGCAATTAAGTTCGAAATAAGATCGGTTCTATACAATTTTTCGTTAAGACGGATTATAACGGAGATAATAATTTTCGAAATTCCCCTCCTCGGTCCGATTTCAGCCGTTAACGAACTCGATCTTTAGTTTTAAACAAAACGTTCAAATCAAGTTTGATAATGATTAACAAAAAATTGCAACCGCTAAAGCGTTAACAGACAAATATACTCTTATATATTTATCTATATATTTATAAAAATCAGTTTGTTTGTACGTCCTTTATAGAATCGTAAACAGCTGAACCGAATTTTGTGAAACTTGGTATGTATATTACTACTAGCCCAGGTTAGGTTTTTGGCTGTATTAGTATTCTCAGAGACGAGTGGGGGTTGTAAGGGAGGCCTAAAATTAAAAATAGCGATATTTCGTTGCCGTTTTTCGGCAAACATGTAAATAACAAAATTTGTATATTCTGATAATTAGAGTAACTTTTGTAATATATGCCGTATACCAAAGTATAAATGAGTTATACACGAAAAACTATAGACGAGGTAAACAGTGTTATAGGACACGAAAGACTTGATCGAAATCAACAAAACTCCATATTTTTGCCAATAAGCTATATTAACATTTTTAGAAACCAACAGGAGTGGGGGTTGTTAGGGAGGCATGAAATGAAAAATTGTCATATTTAGTTTCCTATTTTTTTTTTTTATTTTTTTTTGGCGAACGTGCTCATGGCAAAAGTTCTTTAATATGATATTTAGAGTAACTTTTATTATACAAATCTTTATCATAATTTAGTATTTTAGTTGGTGGCGTTACAACGCGTGCAGGGTACATCTAGTATATTTATGTAATTTTAACGGACCTCATTTTTATCATCTTTTAAGTAGTAACGATGGATGTTTACGGAATTTTCCCGAAAATCGCGTCATGAGCAAAACTTCAATAGCTGATTATTCCTTAAAGGAAATCTACTAAAAAGTCTTTTAGCACTTTTTAGGGGAATTAAGACAGCTGTTAGAAGTACACGAATATCCTACAAAGTTTCCGTGAACTGAAAGTGTTTACTTCAAGGGTAAGAGTAAATTTCAGGATAGGAGGGAACACTAGAAGATATGAGGGGTACTTAATGTCAAAGTAGAGCAAAATCTGACTCGAGTAAGCCGCTTACATCATACAAGGGGATCGTGTTCGAGACTTGGACAATAATGGCCTCTCCCCACGTCACAACATACTCCTTTCTACTCCCATTATGGGCTTATTGTCGCCGTGGAAACCATCATACTAGAAACTGCTGTCAGCATGTGTTTGTGCGTGCGTGTGTGTGTTCTTTTGGAGGACAATACTCCAGAAACATTGTTACTCCAATATTCCAATATAAAACAAAGTACTGACTGCTTCCAAAAATACTTCCAGAAGATTTCCTAGCGCTGGGGGACATTTTAGTAACTTCATCATACCATAAACTCAAAGTAGATTACCTCACCCAAAACGTTATAAGGGATCATGCATTCAAAACAGAAAATAATTATATTGGTACTAGCGGGCCCGACAAACGTTGTCCAGCATGACATTTCAAGAGATTAGGATATTAAATTTGATAATATTATGTTTTAAAAAATCTACTTTTAATAACACAAAAAAAACAACTTTTTATATGTGCACGTTTGCCTAAAAACAAATAGAAAATGAAATACCGCGATTTTTTATTCAGGCCTCCCTTATAACCTCAACTCCCGTTCGAACCTAAGAAGAATTAAATCTAATTAACATATAGAGCAGTGTTAAGTTCGGTTCAGTCGTTAGTGCCCAATAAAATTGTTGGCTCCCACTTTAATTTTTTATTGTATATCTCGTTTATACTTTGATATACGACACAAGTGAATATAACAAAAGTTATACTAAACAACAAAATGAACAACTTGTATCCTGTGCATATTTGCCGAAAACCCAATAGGAAACTGAAATATCGCTATTTTTAATTTTAGACCTCCCTTAGAACCCCCACTCCTGCTCCATCTGCCGGGCTGACTTGTGAATCTAAACCATCCAGGGCGTCACCCAAACGCATAGTAAAAAAAACATAGAAATCGGTCCAGCCGTTTAGGAGGAGTTCAGTGACATACACACGCACAGTAGACTTATATATATATAAAGATTTCTAATATTATTTTGGCAATAGAAAGTTAATTTTCTTTCAGAGGTCTCATTAACATTTTCGAAATAAAGCTTAGCACTGATGTTTTTACTGATTTTCAATGATACTAAAAATTATTAACCCTTTTGGTCCATATGGATTTAGAATAGGAATATGTTTCATACCTGCCTGATAAGATTTCTCACTGAAACTAATGCCACGAAAGCGATTTAAGGCTGTTAGCTCCAGTTAAAATTACCGTAAGGATGCTTCGCTATGGCTACAACAGACCATTAGTCAGTTTTGCGAGATACAGATGAAAACCTCTCTAACAATTTTAATATACTTTGTGTCCATAATATAAAATACTTTTAAAATTAAACTTTATTTACATGCCGGATTTAAAAGTCCAAAATACTATTTTTGAGGCGCTTGAATTCGATACAATTGTCTCCTAATAAATTATATAGTCGAGGTGGAGAAATAGGATAATAATTAATTGAAATGAAGTACTACGAAGTAAGTCAGATATGAAGTAAACGACTGCAATTTAAAAAGATTATCATTCTCTTTATTTACACAAATAATTCCTCATTTTACAGAAGAACAAATTGCTTCTACAAAAGGTCATTGGCATAAGTTGCCCACTTCAGCAAAGAAGTAACAACTTTCTTTCACAGGCTCAATTTAAGTTGATTGATTTCACAGGGAAAAAGGAGAAAAAAAATTGATTCCACAGGCAGCCTGCCAATAATGGAAATTCTACCTGGGACGCGGATTGGACCGCTATAGAATCCAACTGCAAATCTAATAAGAATCGGAATAAGGGGTGGGGTTGGCTGAGTAGCTCTGGAGAAGTGGGGGGATTGTGGTATTCTAATGGGAAGCCGTTGGGAGATATGGTGCTGCCCCCTATGGCGGTTTCTTAAAGTATAATAAGTACTCCTGCAAGGTGGCAAGAGCCGATAACCCGCCAAGCTGCCGGCAAAACGGCTTGGGCTCAAATCCTAATTCCACCTCTCCCCTGGAATTTCTCTCTCACTCTCTCCCTCCCTCTCTCTCACTTTCTCTCTCCTTTCTCTCTCTCTCCCTCAGAGGTCCCCAGGGAGGTGAGAGAAGTCCCCCGCCCTCCTTCTCCTAATTCCCGTGAAATAAGGGCTCTATTACTTAAGGGCTGGAGCAGAGGGGAACTTTGCACCGCCTTAATCTTTGAGACTCTCCTCTAAGGATGAGCTATGCCCGACAGTTTCTCGTCCGGAACACTGACTTCTGCTAAAATGTCCCTAGACTTCTACTTGTGTTTATTAGCAGAATTTAATTCTCCCTTTCTATAACCGCATCAGCAATATGGTCATACATATTAAAACTAATGTTTAGTTGTGGGCGCATTTAATAAAGCAACCAAAATAACTTGCTTGAGTACAAACATA
Organism: Riptortus pedestris; assembly: GCA_019009955.1. NCBI lineage: Eukaryota > Metazoa > Arthropoda > Insecta > Hemiptera > Alydidae > Riptortus > Riptortus pedestris. The sequence continues at coordinate 104,414,739 of CM032230.1, read as the reverse complement.
AAACATTAATATGGTGTTATAAACGTCTCCTTGCAAAGCAGAGGGCAGGGAAGGGAGAGACTGACAAGGGCTAACCCCAACGGATTTGAACAAAAAGTTTTTAACGTGAGTTAAAGTTTAACGAGAGAACGTGCTTATTTGCCCCAAAGTCTTGAAGTGTTGTAATGACTAAATTTTCTAAGAGGTTTCGGTGGCTCAGATGACGAAAATGAAATCCGTTCAAAACTGTGTGTGTGTGTGTGTGTGTGTGTGTGCGTGTGTGTGTGTGTGTGTGTGTGTGTGTGTGTGTGTGTGTGTGTGTGTGTGTGTGTGTGTGTGTGTGTGTGTGTATATATATATATATATATATATATATATATAACGGCTGAAATCGGACCACGGGGAGGGGGGGTTTAGAGGGGAGGATTTTCGAAAATTCGAACTATCTCCGTTACTGTTCGTCGGATCGAAAAAGTGTATAGAATCAATCTTATTGCAAATTAAATTTACTATAAATATTGTTGTATACATTTATTCTCTATCTTGAATATTAACCATGATATTTGCATGTTTATTAAATCTGAGCGGCTAACGGACGAAGTGTCTTTCCCGCCAAAAGCTAGTTCGGTCGTTTCATTAACTGCTCGGCTCTCGTGAAATTTCTCTATTGTAAAACTTCACGTGGGAAATCTGCTTAGTTTTCGCAGCCCCTGGGTAACGGACTATTTTTGTGTCTCATCGATCGCATCCACACTGACATGAACGCCTATTTAGTAAGCTACATACTTGTTATATAACCTCCTGACAGTGAACCCACGTCTCGAATGCTCAAAGTAATAATGGGTGGTCCTAACCACCTGTTCCAATCGATATCCATATCTTCATCGATTTATAAAAACGTAGAAGTATTGATATATAAAACAAACAACGAATTATTTTGTGTAGTTAAATGAAAAAAAAAAAGTGTTTTTCACTTATTGTGTTGGTATTTAAATAAAAGTGCCATGAAACTAGTCAGGCACTAAAGAAGTGAATGAAAGTTGACATCTGCCCAAAAACCCTTGAGAGGTAACGAATTTCAAAGAGGACAATTGCTTTCTTGATTAGCTCATCTGTTTCATGGAGAAAAAATAAATTAACGTCACAGAACTGTGAGGATTAATTTTGCCATAGCATTAATTCGTTATATTCTGAGTGCAAAACATGTTTTTTTAACTACATAACTTTCTTACGGGATGTGAAATAAAAATCGTAGAGCATTAACAAAGGATAAACAGATACAAATTGTATTATTTGAGAAAGCGTATTAATTTATTCATTTGAGTGAATTCAATTTTAAAAAATGGAATAAATAACAACAAATAATAAATACATTGATTCTTTAGAATGTGCAATTTAATCCGTAAAATCCTTTCAGTGTTTTATTATTTATTGTAATTTAAGAGGAAATTAAACTTGATAGATAATGTATTACAACAATACAAATGCTTTAAATAGACGTTGAAACATTGTACTACTTACAAACTTCGAAGAAATACTCCAAACCAAAGTTTATTAGAATGCCGTTACTGGAATGTACCACGTATTGTTCAAACATTCAGCCGTTACATTAAACTTGAGGGCAAATGTGAATGTCTCCCGAAGCTTATGATATTGTTAACTACCTTGTATCGACAAACCTATAGTTTTCAACGGAATTATCTGTTTTGGCAATGACTGTGTCCATTTTGACTAATTTCGGCGTTACTAAGGTACGTACATAAGATTGATGAAATTTGATATTTTTGATTGTTGTAACGTAAGGTAGTTCAGCAACCCTACTTAGTCAGCTTCACCTAAAGGGGTGAGGAACCATTGGGGGGGGGGGGTGAAGGAACACAATGAAACTTTTTTTTGTTTATTGTGAAAAAAATTATAAATTATTGACTCTGACATTTTTCGGTCCTATGCATAGGAACGGGGATATCGTATATCATGGCCTTATTTTAAAATAATTTTAACTGAAAACAAACATTTTGTTTATTTTATTTAATCGTAAGTACAAGGATGTAGTACACACATCAGTTTTTATATCATGTTTTAATAGTACATTTTGAATTCTTATATCGATACTGGATGCACTGTTTGTTCATGGATATTTAATTTATTTATGGGCGACCAATGCATAGAATAATAAAATTTGATTTTAAGCAGTCGGTCTGCCAACTAATGAGTAGCATTAGCAAAAATTACTATTTAGGGTTAAGTTGATTGTTTTTAAGGGCAAGAAACTACTGGGTTATAACTCCTTAATTAAATTTTGCGTGCGTGCGCATGCGTGTGCGTGTTCGTGCGTGTGCGTGTGCATGTGTGTGTGTGTGTGTGTGTGTGTGTGTGTGTGTGTGTGTGTGTGTGTGGGCGCTCGCGCAAAAACTTAGTGCTCAAATAACATGTAGAGTTTATAAGTTACTATAATACAGTTACAGGTTATGTTATTTTGTAGTTAGCTAATTTAACAATAAAATACATATTTTAAGGAATAACTATTATTATTATTATTCCTTCTGCACTACTAATACTACATAGACATATTACGCGCACGCACACGCCCCCCCCCTTAAGGGAAATCAGCTATTGAGGTCGTACTCATGATGCGAGTTTCGAAAAATCTCTTCAAATGTTCATCGATCCTACCCAGGAGATGACGAAAATGAGCTCCGTTCAAAATTATATATATATATATATATATATATATATATATATTATAGATATATATATTTGTCTGTTAACGCTCTAGCGGTCGCAATTCTTATTTGATCTTTACCAAACTAGGAATTTAATCGTTTTATGAAAGAAAAGGAAGATCAAGTTCGTTAATGGCTGATATCAGACCAGTGGGAGGGGGGGTTTAGAGGGGGGAATTTTGAAAATTCAAAATATCTCCGTTATTATGCGTCAGATCGAAAAATTGTATAGAATAAATCTTATTGCAAATTAAATTTACTATAAATATTGTTCTATACATTTATTCTGTATCTTGAATATTAACCGAGATATTTGCATTTGTATTATGCGTGTGGTCACCAGGCTATGTTCGGACTTTCCGCCGAGAGCTCTGGTGGCCGTTTCTATAACTATTCGTCCCTCGTGAATAGGTTTAGAGGTTAGGTCAACTGTTTTTTGGGGCTAGAAACTACTGGGTTATTACGCCCTAAATAATGTTTTAGGTTTAGAGGTTTCTTACTACTACATTTGTTATTAGGCAGATTTCCCTATTGTAAAACTTCACGTGGGAAATCTGCTTAGTTTACGCAGCCCCTGCGTGACGGACTTTTTTTATTTACAGATATATATATATATATATATATATATATATATTACTTTCTAGATAATATCTCAGTTATTATGGATCGGATCGGTAAAATATATAAAACCAAACTTTTGGAAATTTAATGTCCTGTTAACTGTGGTCTATGCAGTCTTTCTGCAGCTTGAACAGTGAGCGAGATATTTGTAATTTTTAGAATTAAGGTTCAGTATTCCTCCATTGTTACTCATACGATTTCCATTTGAGTTATGAACCATTAAGCTGCCCATATCATGCTGGTTCTTCGATTACATAGGCTTCATATTACCGAAAAAATAAAGAATAGACAGCGGGTTGAGATATTCTGGGCGTCATATAACAGCTCGTGGGCCCTTGAGAAGCAGACTTTTTTTTTGTGTTCTAGACATGGATGACTGCACCGAACCCCTTGACGTATAAAGGGTCAAAGGGGGCACAGGAGGAACAGAGGAGAAACAGTCTGGGCAGCGAACACTGAGGGTGTGAAAAAGAAATAAATAAATAAGAAAAATATTAGGGGCTGACAAGCGATTGGGTTTGGTGCAGTGGAGGCTACTGAGGGTGACTCTAGCTTAGTTATGGACTATTAGACTCTGGCCCATGAATAGAACTCTACCGTAAATAATGACGTAGGCTCAATGATCCGATGTCGATTCTGCTTCGAAAGGCAATAGCAAAGATGGCCTTGCGCTCTATATTGACGCGTTATATTGTCAAAGCAACTTATCATAATCATTTTTATTGACCATGAATGACTCAATAAATGAAGCGAATTGATTTATTCAATGGAGCTTCACAATAAACGTAATTATGATCATTAAAATACAACAATTCTTGCATTTGTAAACATGCATAATCAAGCCAAACAATACAATACTCAGTTTATCTCTAAAAAAGTCCGTCACGCAAGGGCTGTGTAAACTAAGCAGATTTCTTACGTGCTGGTATAACACAATTGTGATCTCATTTCATCCACATGTTCTCTATTTCTATGTACAAAAACGATGAGTAAAAGGGTAACTAAAAATTGATTTGCAAAAAAATGAATAGAACAAGAAATTTAGATTTAAATGATGTAAATAAATATTTTCGAAACAAGAAAGTAAAATCTTAATTGTCGAATACGCATGTATCTCTGATAATAAAGATCTCTTGAAAACAATACTTGGTGTGTAAGCTTAGAATAAAGTGGTTTATTATAACGGCTTATTGTAAATATGACATGATTAGAAGTAGTGGTTTACTAAAGCCCGAAAACAAAATAATTCAAATATTTTGTTTAATAATCAAGATAGTAAAAAATGTATATAACAACATATTAGGCTATTTAATCTCCTTATATTTATTTTTAGCTGGTGGTGAGGGTGATCAATGGTTAATCACAAAATTTTGTTATGGCTCCTCACAATTTTATTTCGTATAAACGCTGAGCGCATCGGCAGGGTTTAGCCTGGTAGCAAGTCTATAGGATCGCCCTACGCTCCTGATGGACGATGGACATTTGTTGAAATTTTTCAAAAATGGGGCCATGAATACATCGTCAGTAGCTGATACTTGTTCAAATTTAGAAGATGACTTACAAGAGGAGGGCACGGCCTTCCCTCCACCGATTTAAACGAAAAATATTTAGTCTTTAATACATAATGAAAAAACATTCTGTAAAAGCGAGAGAACACACTTCTCAAAACACGCGTTCGTCTAAAAAAATGTTAAAGTTTGTATGATAAAAAGAACTTTTCAATTATTTATTAATATTAAATAAACACTCTAGAAGCAAAAAATGAAAAAAAAAAAAAAAAAAAAAAAAATCTAGAAAAAAATAGTGGCTTCAGGCGAGATTCGATCTCAGGATTTCCGGCTACAAAAAGAATGTACTATCCACTGAGCCACGGGGGCTCCTCGAAACATATGTCTTGGGAACAGCTCGAGACGTTCAGGCAAACTTACATTTTTTTTAGACGAATGCGTGAGAAGTGCGTTCTCTCGCTTTTTCGGTTTATTTCATTAGGTAATAACACTAAAAAAATTTCCTTCAAATCGGTAGGGGGAAGGCCATGCACTCCCCCTGTTATATCGTAGAAGGCCCAGGTCCTGTAGCGCCCCGCAGTATCTTAAGCCAGCCGATGTGAGTAGATGACGCAGCAATGTTCCTTTGGCCGATAAGACCCAAACAGATAGTTTGGATTGAAATGTGACTAGAGGCGGATCCATAGAGATAGCTAGAAGCCTTATTGACCAAGTATGCGCTGGCCTTAAGCTTCTCACAACCCCTTCCACCAACCTTATCTCTTCAATTGCTTTCAGAGCTCCTTGTTCAGCAAGTTTGCCTCAAATAGAACAGAGAAGAGTTTCCTCAGTCCATAATTGCATTATTGCCGACACACCTCCAGCATTCCTCCGGCTTCTCTACACCTTACGACCTTCCCTTCATTCTTTCATATGCTCATCACATATTGGAAATAAGAAATGATACTTATTATGCAACAGGGCATTCTCTCCCCGGGTCTTTTTTACTTTAGCCACACCAGTTACTTATTAATATTGTTACGTTTTATTACAAAATCAGTTATAAACGTTGTTTGTAAGAGTTCTTTCGAATTGCAAACTTAAACACACACAAGCTTCAGAGTTTTTATCACTGCACAATTTATATAACAAGGCACTATACACTTGGTTAACTATTCTTAATTCTTACTCACAGTATGCACTGGTAGCGTCACTGTTCTTGTTATTTATTACACAGTCCAATAATTCGATCACTTACCGATACACAAAAAGATGGCACTCCACTGTCCTTTACTTCGCAAAGTTAACGGCACTGCACTGTAGCACTGCAGCAGGGAACGCACTTGAAGACAGCTGAGAACAAACTAAAACTGTCAGGGGATTTGCACATGCTTGTATAGAGGAGCGGCAACATCAAAGGACGAAGGTCTTAAAGGTACTGGACTCCTTAGTCTGGAAATATCCAGACACTGCTGGCGCCAACAGTCCCTCTGTCGGCTCCTTTCATCTAATTCGTACCTCCCAAATACGCACGCGTCTATGTTCTCTGTTAATTTTTCATGTATTTAACTTTCGCAACAATATTATCATCATACCGTTATTAAAGCAATGTTGATAACACTTAAGCAGGAGAGGAAGGTATCGGGAGACTAACACAGATAACTGTGTTAACTTATATATATATATATATATATATATATATATATATATATATATATATTGCTATAGAACCAATAGACAACAAGATTGGTTCTATAACATTTTTCGATCCGACTCATAATAAAGTAGAAATTGTGAACTTTCGAAGCCACCACTCTTCTAAACCCCCCCCCCCCGCTCTCATTCCAAGTCGCTTATCAGACATTAATATAATAGTAAAATATCGAGGATGGTATAGATGAAGTACAGTTTTTGAGTGAATACCGTAAAATCATAATTGATCCCAATACATATTTGGATACAACTCCCATTAAAGGCCTACTAAAAACCATATTTGGTATTATTATTATTTTGAAATAAGAAATTTCATGAAATATTGGCATATGGACGAGTGATGACTAATAGTGTGGGTTTACTGAACCCTGAAAATTAAAAACTTCTCAGTTAGTAGTTGAGATAGAGAAATACTGTATATTAAAAAAAATGTATAGGATATTACATTTGCAACAAGATTGGTCATATACAATTTTTCGATTTGACTCATATTAACGGAGATTTTCAAAATTCCTACCTTTAAACCACCCCCAGTGGTTGATTTCAGCTGTTAACGAGCTTTGATCAATATCGATTTTGATAATAATAATAATAACAGTTGCGATAACTAGCGCGTCACCAGGCTTAAATATTGGAACAGACCTTATTTTCGTTATCTCCTGGATGGAGACATTTGATCGTGGAAGATAGATTGACATTTCTTTATTCGAAAATCACGTCATGAATACAACTAGTTGTATTTTTTTGTATTGTAGTAGAATAACAAAAATAGTTGATTTCGCTTAGGAGAAATCTGCTAAAACAATGATGTTTATTAACAGCGATACAAATATATAAGCCCGCAAATAAGATTTCAAGTTTGGATGGAATTGCCTAACCTAAGTAAAGTAAATCAAGGGAAATAATAGCTCCTGTTTGAACTACTAGGCTCAAGTTAGGGGATAGCGAACGCAGGGGAACTGGTTTAGTTAGTCCTTCCATTAGAGTGTATTCCAAAGCACGGAGCACTGGCTAAAACAGTCAGGAAGCCCGATCGAGTCAAGGCTATTCAAATATTTTATACTAAAAAAGTGGGAATAGAACAGCTCCTGTTTATTGAAGGATAAATGGTTTTATGTTATTGTCCACATTAATCATATCCTCTTTTTGTTCCAGATACATATATATTTAATATTCAAAACATCACCATTCCGTCTCAACTGTACTCAGTGAGATCTAGTTAACAGTTTAGTAATACGCACAGAGGTAGAATTCTCAAAATGTAAATACCATTTTTTCTTGTTATTAGGTTTAAAAATGTTTTACATGTGCTATTTTTGTACTTTTGATTGAGACGGAGAGAGAACGAGAAACAGAGACAGAGACTGAAAGTATGATCCATACTTTTAGTGAGGTGTGTACAGCAAATGCTTTGAAATTTCAAATTTAAACATATAAAATTTTACACATTTTATTACTTTCTGAGACTTCCCCCCTTAAATATATAAATAAATAATAAGTAGATATTTCCTGGATTCTTTGGTTGGCATTTCGATTATTGAGTTATTTTGTTCTATTAAACAGTACTGACAGTTTAACGTAGAGTTATATATTATTATTATTTACATGGGGGAGGTTTATTCTCAGTGGAAACTGGAGTAAAATCCATATCGGGGGAAAATCCAACCGATATGGAGTTAGTGATTGTGACTTGTTAAGGGGAATTTAAAAATTTTCGCAGGATTCTGGCAGTATCAAGAAGTACCCCTTGCTGTGCTTCTTTTATAATTGTTGTTGGCAGATTCAAGTTCTTGGTGCCTGCTATCGTTGTTTTTGGCATGAGTCCATTTGAACTTACTATAATAGGCGTAACCATGGCAGATTTCAGTTTGTATACCTCTTTGAGCTCGATAGCCAATTCTTGATATTTTCTTAATTTTTCGGCATGGGATTTTCGAATATTCTCATCATTGGGCACTTCAATGTCAATAATATCAGCAGTCTTATTGATCTTGTCAATAATGAGAATATCCGGTTTGTTATGGTGCACAGTATGGTCAGTTATCATCGCTTCGTCCCAATACATCTTTACACTATCTTTTTCCAATAATTTGTGAGGACTATAGCGATAATAAGCGACCTTTCTGTCTACCATGCCGAATTTCTCTGCTAGAGCTTGATGGTGTACTTTTGCCACGTTATTGTGCCTTTTTAAGTTCTATTATTATTATTATTATTATTATTATTATTATTGCAAAGTTGTTGTTTTTCTTTTTCCTTTTCTTTTTTTTAAATAAAAATATCCAAATTACAATTAATTTTGTCAATTTTTATAGAACAAGTAATGTAGTTAATTATTAATAATGATAATGATTATAAGAATAAAATAATAATAACGAAAATAGAAGTGGTGCAGAAATCCTTTAATATGACAGTTATAATTTAATCGTTTTATCGGGTGGTGTAGGATAATCAGTAAATTAGTATAGATAACATTCCTGATCCCCAAGGAGTTTATTAAAGAAAAATCAAAGTTTTACTCCCTCATGGAATGAAGATAAACGGTTTTTTTACTAGTGTGTTTTTTTTTCTAGCAACCCTTTATATTAACAACATTAATAGAAAATTAAATTTCCAATAACATTGGTTCTTTATACTTGTTCGATCCGACGTATAATAACGAAGATAACCTCCCCTTCCCAGAGTGCGATTTCAGCCGTTAACGAACTTAAACTTTCATTTTACACAAAACGCATATATATAAATATATATATATATAGTTTGGTAAAGATTAAAAATAATTGCGACCGGTAGAGCGGTATAATCGTGAGTAGGATCGATGGACATTTGAGGATATTATTCATATATCACGTCATGAGTAAAAACTCCATAGCTGATATTCCTCAAGGGAAAGCTGCTAACTATCTCCAGATGGTTTAAGGCTGATGAATCATCAGATTCAGAGATTGGTTTTGGCAAAAAAAGACTTTCTAGTAAATTTTGTGAATGCAAGGAAACCCCAATTTTTTTCCCCACAGCGTCCAAGTATATTTATCCTCATCCCAGCCGGGCTATGAACACAATTTCCGAAGCTTTCGCGAATTGGAAAATTCTTTAAGGGGGCAATAGGAGTGTGAAACGCGTCGAGTGTGTGGAATGCCTCAGGAAGAGCCACAACCACTCGAGTGCCGGCTGCACCCAAATTGCTTTTTAACACCTCACACGGACTATATCCCCAAACCTATACCCACTCGAAGGAACGTCTATGTCAATAATGGAAATTTCTCCTTTGAGAGGAGGCGGAGGAGCGGGGAATTCGAGGTGGAATCTAATAAGAAAGGGAATAAAGACCTCTTCCTATCGACTCTCTCCCTCGCCGGCTCTAACCTCATAGAATATTAAGCATTTATTGTAAACTGGCCTCTCCGGTTGGCCCTCACAAATGGATTTTTTTTTTTTTTTTTTGAAATACAGTAATTTGAATGTTAACAGTAACCGACACCGCTGTTTCAGTTTCAACCCATAGTCGAGGGGACTAAAAAGATTACACTTGAGTGGGGTTAACTTAAAAAGGAAAAAAAAATACAAATTACTCTCTAAATAAACATAGGAGACATAAAAATCTATGGAACTAAATTTGTAGGAAATTAAATGATTAAAAATATTGATTATATAACATTTTTCGATCCGACTTAAAACAACGAAGATATTTCCTTGACAGGCTGATGAGATTTCTCCATCTAATAGCTACATATAGCTATGGGTTTTTTTTTTTTTGTTAATGTTATTTTAAGAGTTTTATTATTAATGTTTATTTTAATGATTTTAATTTTAATGTTTATCTTTATAGTATTAGTTTTAATTGTTGCAACTTTAATGTTTATTTTAATAAGCTTTAAGTTTAATGTTTATTTTTTTGCTTTTATTTAAGTTTTTTTTTAATAGCCCTAACTCCATTTTTTATTATAATAGTCTATAGGTGTTCAGTCATCATTTGAATTTGAATCTCCCGCGCTCGCTGAGTTCACAAACCCGCCACACACATGCAGATCACCAAGGCTGTGGCCTACAGCGGAAACTACGTTGCAGCTCAAGAAGGCATCGGCTAGTTACAAAGATACAGTCAGTCGAGCATCGACCCTCTCTGGGGTCGTTTCTGCGGGGGGGGGCTTTGCCCCTCTCCCTTCGCTACAGATAACCGCTTCATAGATAACCGCTCAGTTGGGATTCACCCGTTACAGATTATTGTCAATCTTTCATCTCCCGCAAAGCTACCATCATATGGATCACCGCAACCAGCTAGAAGACAGACTCTTATAGGGAACACAGAAAATAACAACGGAAGAAGACTCCACTTCAAGGAAAGTATATGTTTCCCGCAGGTACCTACTTCTAATAATGCTAGCATTATCTACGCAAATTATCAAATGAGTACTCACAATATAGGACCGATCGATCATTCTATGTATATATATTGCCGCTAAATTATTTTATAAAGTTAAGTTCCTTTTGTTTCTTGTTCAACCTCTATATCTATAAAGTGTATTATACTAGTATGTTGCTTAATCAATTCAATATACATGATTCTTTGGAGAACTCAAATAGTGACTTGTGTTATTTCCCCTCATCTTTCCATAAAATAGTAAATATTTCAGTCTAGTGCTCTCTTATTCTTGCCTTTAAAAAGCTTCCCGCCTTTACAATAGGTTTAGTCTAATTAATAATAGCTTTTTTTAAAGTATTTATTAAAATAGTTTGTATGAAAATTTATTTCATTTTTAATATATTTTAATAGTTGTAACTTTAATGTTTATTATAATAAGCTTTATGTTTAAAGCTTATTTTATTGCTTTTATTTAATAGTAATTTTTTTTAAATAGCCATAACTCCATTTTTTATTTTAATAGTCTATAGGTTTAGTCTAATTAATAATAGCTTTTTTTTAGTATTTATTTAAATAGTTTGTCTGAAAATTTATTTTATTTTTAATAGTTGAATTGAATACCTGTGTTGCCAACACGTAGGTTTCAGGGCATGAATTTGTCTTACCCAAAAAAAAAAAAAAAAAAAAAAAAAAGGAGGGGGGTTGAAACCAAAAATGTAAAGTAAAAAATAATAATTATATATATATATATATATATATATAAATCCGCACATATGTCCGCGATTTCCTATGGTAGGGGAACTCAAACACGGTGCAATAAGTGTAAGGCATTGATGACCGTAATTTTTTTTTGGTCCAAATCCAACAAACAAACAAACATGTAAACTCACCCAAATACTCCTTACTTTCCGGTTAACAATATTTAACACATATTATCAACTGCTTTGCAGGAATCGTTTCAGTGTTGAATATGGTGTTAAACAAGGAAATATTGAGCTCTCTAGAAAATATATTCTTTATTGATAACGTCAGATAGTATATATTTGAATCTATCTCATACAGTACATGTTCCAATATCTAATATTTAGAAGAAATATATATATGTACGTATACGCTCAAACACGTGAATTTGTAAAATCTTATTTTCGTCGTCTAGATAAAATTTGAAGAAATGTTTCGAATATCGCGTCATGAGTGCAACCTGAATAATTTCTCTCATCCTATATAATAAAATAAATTTGCTAATATTAGTTAATTCGAAAATTACTAATGGGTTTACTTACGTGAGCAGTAAGAATCAAACGACTTACCTGAAACAAATAATTGAATAGTCAGACAATTTTTAGAATTAACTATTAAAGCTAATTTATTTTTGAAACCTCATTTAACAATTATTTAGAGCATGGGTATTATAAATTCTACGATTCTCACCTGAGAGAAAATGAACGCAACTGTCTGCGTTCAATTTATTCACTTCCGGTCGAAACCTGTTCCTGGTTATATTCGTAGCTAGAGTTGGGCTTTCAACAACCATTACCAGAGCTATGCGCTGCTAAGATGGGATATAGGCATCATCGGCGATATATAGCAGATTGTTGATTCAAATGTGTATTCTAATGTTTTGTTTTAGAGGAAGCTATGTCGGAATAAAAAATAGAAAACTTCTAGATAGTTTTAGATAAAAAAAAAAGTATGGCGGGCAGGGGTGCGTAAAGTAGGCAGATTTCCCATGTGTTGTAATGACAAATCTCATCTCACAATACCTTATGTATTTCTCCCCCGAAGTACGAAGGCTACGCAAACAGATATTGAAATTTACCCCAAAAATAAAATTACTCAGTTACTAAAAGTCAGAGGATTATAATATGGTGTTTACTGAAGGCCGAAAACATAAAAAATACAAATAAGTCAATTAGTATTCCAGAAATGAAAATATGTGTCTATGTGTATGTATTGTAGAAAAATAACTGTCTAACAAGGTTGGTTCTAAAGCACTTTTCGATCCGACTCATAATAACGGAGAACTCATTTTCGTCATCTCATTTATAGGATCGATGAGCATTTGGAGGAATATTTAGAAAATTGCGGCATGAGCACAACATCAGTAGCTGATTTACTTTAAGTTTTGAATTGGATAACCCGTTTGTACTTCCCGAGAAAATTAGTTACAGAGTAGATACTGCCCTGCACTACACGAATGCCACAATGGTTGGTATTACATTCCCCTAAGTTAAGCGTTCTCCGATTGCTGGACGAACCTTAGAATTTAATAAGGACTAGTTATATTTCTTTTCAAGTTGTAGTTTTCTGCCAAACTACATTAATATAATTTATTCAGTTCCCTTCAACCCGTCTCTTGTAACACAGGAAGTGCATATCTACGATTTAAGTCGGTTGACAGTAGCCATAATTGTTTAAGAAATATTTCAAATAAAAGTCCGGCTGCGTAAACTAAGCAGATTTCCCAAGTGAAGTTTTAAAATAGAGAAATTTCACGAGAGTTGAGCAGTTAAGGAAACGGCCGAACTAGTTTTTGGCGGGATAGTCACCCAGCCGTTAGCGGCCCAGATTTAATAGAGATGCAAATATTTTGGTTAATATTCAAGATAGAGAATAAATGTATATAACAATATTTATATTAAATTTAATTTGCAATAAGATTGATTCTGTACAATTTTTCGATCCGAAGTATAGTAATGAGATATTTCGAATTTTCAAAATTCCTCCCCTCTAAACCCACCTCCCCTTGGTCCGATTTCAACTTCTAACGAAATTGATCTTTCTTTTTTTTACATAAAACGACTAAATATCGAGTTCGGTAACGATAAAAAAAAATTGCGACCGCTAGAGCGGTAACACACAAATATATATATATATATATATATATATATATATATATATATATATATATATATATACAGTTTTCAACGGACCTCATTTTCGTCATCTACTAGGTAGGATCGATGGACATTTGAAGAAAAATTTTTATAATTCCGTCATGAGTACAACCTCAATAGCTGATTTCCCTTAAGGGAAATCTGCTAAAAATCCTTTTGTTCTAAACATAATCTCAACCTGATGGTCACTGATGGTGTGAAAACCACAAAACATTTTGGGCAGTATGAATACAGTTTCAGCGAGAAAATGTTCTTTATTGGTGACCTTGTCATAAAACTATGAAGAATATTTAAAAAAAACAATGGTTCTAGAATAAGAAGAAATTTGTATGTTTTAACGTAAAAAATACAAATTTCGTCTGATATTATATAACGTTTTTCAAACAGCAAAATTGACATTTCAAATCTACTAAGTAAATAAGTATAAAGATATGTTCAACTGCAAAAATAAAAACATGCAAACCTCAATATTGATTAAAAAACTTCTAACAGTAGGATAAGAGTACAAAATTAATTTTGAAGTTTCTTGTAGAATATTTTTTATTACATTTATTTATTTATCAAAATTTGACTCTTTTTATTTAGGTTTTTGTGTATGATTGAATAACCATATCCAGTGTGTATATTCAGAACGCTTCATTCGAGCCGGAAATCGGGACAATCTAGATGGATTTCTTTGCAAAGAATTTAAATTAGTAACATTAAATTTAAAAAAAAAAACAATTATAATAATAATAAAACTCTTGGAGCCACTGTGGAAAAAAAATTAAACAGCATTTAAGTGATTAGAACATTAGAGGAAAATAATTAATTTCGAAATGAATTTTATTTTAAATACAAACAGTTCAACGATCAATTAAAACAATTTTAAAAAATAATCTTCTAAAAAGACTCTCTATTTTCTTCTGTTAAAATGTATTTTACTATTTAAAGATATTTATAGAGTTAGAGGTTTCTTTATTAGCCCAACCTCAACACAAACTTACGTAGGGGAAAGAAAAATAACCATAATAGCACCATCAATTAGTTCAGTTAATTAAAAAAATGAAAACAAAATAATAAATAAATAAAAAGACTTTTGTTCCATTCTGTTCTTATAAATAAAAATGAATACCAGTAAATAATAAATTTTTTGAAGAAATAGTAGTGGAAGAAAATTTCTTCATTTGAAGAGATTATTTACAATGGCATATAAAATTTAAAATAAGCGATAACTTTTATGAATTAACTTTGCGACAGAATAAACAGAAGTAGGGCACAGTCTCCGAACATATTCCTAGTTAATAATCTATTTTTTTTTTTTTTATTTTGAGAGAGAAAAAGTTACAATTTCCTCATTTAATGGAAAACATTCTTTTCTCTCAAATAAAAAGTAAATAAGTTATTGATCACTTATTTTGTAATGCGTTCTATAAAATCAATAAAATACAGCATTCACTTTGTCATAAATTGAGACAGAGAACCGCTAATGGCCAACTGTAATTAATAAAAACAATAAAGTAAAAGAAATAAAACGACTGTGACTTATAAATGAAAGTTTTAAAAATAACATACTGACACAATAAAAACTTTTTTAATTAAATCTTAGTAAATTATGACTATGGAATATAGTTAAATTGAGCTGCATAGTTTCAACACTTGGTTCCTCTAAGTTCTTTTTATTTTCATATAGCAATCTCATTTTGCGACTGGGGCGATTGAAAGACGTATCAGTTACCCATTTACCTCTAGTTTACCATACTTACGTAAGTATATATTTCTGCAAATATTTTCAGTATTGTACAATATGGCATTATCCTTTAATAGTTCAGTTACTGCTCAGTCGGCTACTCTTCAAATCATCAAACGGAAAATGACATATAGTGTGTACCAAATAGTCCTGCACACTCAGCTAATCTATCAAATAAAATGAATTTGACAACAAAGCGCTTTAGATACCGATAAGAACAGTAACATGACAACAGAAATGCACGTGAACGTATCTCTACCTGCCAGTAAGAATAAGAGAATTATGGGATAATAAAGGGAAAGAAACTTCAATATATAAGTTACATGCACAAAAACAACAAAAAAAGTTCAACATAAGCATATAGATAATATATATAGCAGACCGATGGCTTACCAGGAATTTAAGCATTAAGACACCAACTCAGGATCAACTCCAGACAAGGTTTTTTTTTTCTTTTCTTTTTAATCCAGCCAGACCAAAAAACCGCGTTGGATGTCAGGTACAAAAAATGAACGATATTTTAGTCCCACAGATATTTCTACTGTAAATAAAGAATGTATTCTCTTGAATAGTTTTAGCAGATTTCCCTTAAGGAGGTCGAACTCATAACGCGTTTAATTTTCTTCAAATGTCCATGGATACCATTTACCAGATGGCGAAAATGAGATCCGTTCTAGCGGTTGATATTTTTGTCTTATTGTTACCAAACTTGATATATAATCGTTTTATTTAAAAAGAAAGATTCAGATCTTTAACGGATAAAATACAACCAGGTGGAGGGGGGGGGGTTTAGAATGGAGAATTTCAAAAAGTCTTAATATCTCCGCTATTATGCGTCGGATCGAAACATTGTATAGAGCCAATCTTATTAAAAATGAAATTAACTATAAATGATATTATATACACTTATTCTCTAACATCAATATTAACTGAGATATTTGCATTTTTTAGTTTTCTACCTTCATTAAACCCCCACTCATACTCATGTCTTATTATCTATAAGCTGTTATATTGCGGTGCACTTTCTTTGAAGCCTAAATACCAAATATGGTTCTAATTGAACTTTTACGTTTTGAGATAAATGCATATACGCAACGCACGTGGGAAATCTGCTTAGTTTACTCAGCCCGTGTGTGACGGACTTTTAGATTTAGGTGAGAACACCTAAATACACACTTGCCCCTTCAGTGATTGTACTCAATATTTTTATTGATTAAATACCTTGTCTGAAGGAAATCTCTTATCAGATGAACAATTTTATCATTCGAATGACAGAAGTGGGAAATATACAAGAGAAGTCCATTCTATGAAGAGAGCACGCAGTATACATTAGGCCTCGATGCTGCTCTGTATTCTTGCCTTTGACGAGTTGGTTCGCATTCAAAACACAAGCCTTCCTCTCCTGATTTGATTTTATTCAATTTATGGGGTCCTAACGCCAGCACTTTTAGCGGCAACAACCGTATTTAGTTCATTCATACAAAAAAAAAACGGAGGTAATGCGTAAACTAAACAGATTTTCCATCAGTTACAAGCTTATTTCTGCCCGAATTAGAAACACATGTAAAGAGGAATGGAAATTAAAACTAGATTTGAGATGTTAGGATACAGGATTACATTAAATGAAAATATTATGAGCAGTAGCGGGTTAAACTCAAGGAAGAAAATTTAAAAAAACATTAAACCCGTTAATATTCGAGCTGTAGAAAAAAATGTATAGACAACAATTGGAGATGATTTACATCTCAGAAATAAACATTTCCCGATACGATTGATAATACTAGAGAAAACAGCTTATTTTTATTTTAGAAGCAACTAAAATGAGCTAGATTGGTCATGAAACATTAATACTACATACAACATGAAATGTACGATTTTTCATTTACCCCTTACTTTATAACAAACGCTTAAATGTCAATTGCAATAATAATGCCACCAGAGCTTCACCTCAATTTCAAATCCCCGCTCTTATCCATCTGTCATAAACTTAATATGTAATGTACATAAGACATTTATGGATATAACATTGCAAATAACTCTGTTAGTATTTGAATTACAGCATGATATATGAACATCAATTATAGAATTGAGATGTGAGAGGATTTACAATTCCTTTCGCTAAAACGCAGGCTGTGTATGCCACAGGGAATTAAGGCAGGCATCCGCTACGGAAGAACAATAAGACGATTGGTCCAATGCTGGAAAAACCATTGAACCAACTAGAAAGTCCTTAGCCACATGACTAAGACAACCAAAGGGTTGGGAAAATGCATAGCGGTGAACATTGATACCTCTTGAGCAAGAAGTAAAAATATTTTGTAGAGGCTCTCCAAATACAAGAGATATTGAACTAACCAGTAATTATGTTTCAGATAGTTAAGGTTCAAAATGCATGACTTCTAGTGTACAAAAAATAAGCAAGATCGGAAACATAAAAGACTTCTAAAACATCTAATGTTTTTAAAATACAGCATAAATTTCAATTAAGTCAGAAATTTCTAATATTTTAGGCACCCCATCATTTTAGGAGGGGGAAAGGAGGAAATCTTGCATATACTAAAATAATAAAAGAAACATCACTTATAATAGAAAGCCGCAAAAATAAATAACCAACATACAATAACAAGTCAATTATTATTCATTTCCATTGATTCGAATCTGACACGAAAAGATCTGGGATCTACAACGAGAAGCCATGGATGGAGCTAATCGTGGCTAAAGTGTAATCTAATGCCCAACATTGCAGGTTTCATGGCGACCATTTTATATTAAATGGACAACGATAAAATAAAACATCGCTAATTTTGTTAAAAATCTAATTTTATTGTTATATAATAATACTAGATAACCCGGCAAACGTTGTTTTGCCATATAAATTATTTCTAGTTTCTAGATAAATTCTAGTGTAGACAAAAAGTAACTTACTTATTATAAGTGTGTAAGTATGTGGTATATGCGTGAAATAGGCATGGAGCGCTATGAACGATAAGGGAATATAAAAATAACAAACGCCAAACAATATTATTTTTTATTTATTATAGTTTATTTCTTAAAATTACATATCACATATTAATTACGACAGTAACACTAACAAACAACATTAATCTTTTAATGCTATAGCGTGAACAATATTTTTTGTTAGCCCATCTTTAGCGAGCACAAACAAACTGGATGGTTTACCCACTCGAGAGCATGCTACGTACAATTGCCCGTGTGAAAAACATGGTGTACTCAAATCTAAGCCACAAATAGGCATCGTTTGGCCTTGGGATTTGTTGATTGTCATTGCAAATTTGTATTTTAATCGAAGTACAGTTAAAAACACTATAATTGATCAGTTATCAAGCGGGATGATAATGATTAATTTACTAAAATGGCTATAAAAAAATAGGGGTTGGCGATAAAAAAGTAAAAATCTAGCGTTGTATGTATTTTTTAATGCCACATTATAAAAAATAAAAACAAAAAATTTCGTCTAAAAATTAAAAAAAAAATGTTAAGGGTGACCAACCCTTATCAATTAGGAGTATGAAAAATAGATAGTAGCCCATTCCCTAAAAATCGGTAAAGCCGTTTCGGAGGAGTACGCTAACTAACATTGTGACATGGAAATTGTATATATTAGATATGTTATTAATTTAATAGATAAAAAAAATTGATGTTATATACTTTATATGGAATATACAGGAAATATAGCCCTTCTGTGCATGGGTAGTGTAAAAAGGAAAAACATTTAAAAAAGTTATAATAGATAATAATATTGTGTAATAACATTAATTCTAATATATTTCAATAAGAATGGAAATCACCATTATACAATATTCGTATAGTTAAAATTCTCACTCCTAATGAAGGCATTACATCGCTTCACTCTAAATACACCAATAATACAAAAATGCAACAACAAATTTCTCCACCTCGTAAAATAAGCGCAAATTTCCCACGTGTTGAACACCCTGAAAATCTGACACAGATTTGACACAGAAAAGACAGATCAAGTTCGTTAATGGCTGAAATCGTACTAGAGGGAGGGGGGGGGTTTAGAGGGGGGGATTTTCGAAAGTTCGAAATATCTTCGTTATTATGCATCGGATCGAAAAATTGTATAGAACCAATCTTATTGCAAATTACATTTTCTATAAATATTGTTATGTACACTTATTCTCTATCTTGAATATTAACCGAGATATTTGCATTTTTATGAAGTCTGTGGTCGGGTGTTGTTCGGGTTAGTTCGGCCGAGCTCGGCTCTGGCGGAAGCTTCTAACCTATTCTGTGCTTTCTAACCTTACCTAACCTTCGTTACTTTTGAGATTTATGCAAATACGTTCTGTTCATCCGCCCCCCTCCCCCTCTTTAGTTCTTGGACTACTAAAATTTGAGTTATTAAAATATAAATTATTCTTACAATTCAGAATCCGTTTCAGTTGGGTGTTTATTAAAATTAACTGAACGATTTCTCATTACCGTTTGTATTTACTTACGGTGGTGTTGTGTTACCAGTATGCAGATTTCTTTATTGCTAAACTTCACATAGGAAATCTGCTTAGTTTACGCAGCCCCTGCGTGACGGACTTTTTTTCAACTAAATATGAAATAAAATCATCTGCGTGAAATTTGAAATTACATTTACACAGCATGTTTTGTACAGTGTAATACAAAATTCTTTTGTGGCAGTGTTTAAAATGTCAAACGCAGGGGCACAGAAGAGATTAGTGTAAGTACTTTGAAAACATTCTAAGAGAGTTTACCTAGAGGAGCAGAGGGTCTATAACTGAAGAAAAACATCAGTGGAGTGGACACATGAAGTCGCTAATAGAGCTGCTAGAGATAAAACCTAATGACCAGTGAGCGCTAAAGAGATCTCTTAATCTTCACTAACTGGGTTTAAGAGCAGGGGCTTATAGTCCTTCCACTACCAATAGGGACAAACTGCTACAACAAATAGGGCTTCATAAAATTAAGATATTTCAGAACTGTGCGGCTAATTGTTACATTGTAAAGTTGTATGCGACCGATTAAAATATTTTATTGAACTATTCTTTTTGGAAATTTAATTGAATATAAATGTTGTTTTATTTCAAATATTAACGATGGTGGTTTCATTTTAGCAGATTTCCCTTAAGAAAAATCAGCTTATAATAATAATATATTGGTGAAACACCTTTAAATTATAGACGGAATTGGTTATGCATAACATATTATTTTGAAGAGTCCTCACAAATTTGCCACCCAGCCAGAAATATATTCCTAAATAATGAGGATTGCAACCATCCTATTAAAGAAGCAATCAGGAAGTATGGGATGGACAATATAGAAATTGTTCTTGATAAAAACTATCAATTAGAACCATGGCCCTTATTTCCATATATATGTTTAATTTACAATTCCCATTAACCAAAGTGTCATTATTTCTGGAGGGAGAACCGGCATCGAAAAAGCTGAAATATTTCCAAACGAACCATTCCAAATATCGGTTGAGATTTGAATGCTCAAAATAAATTAATTAAAGGCTAACTCTCAACAGAAATTATCCACACAATCTTTCCGCTACGATTTGTTAAGTTGACTATCAAACATTCATTCGGTGGGCAAAGGAACACAAATGCAGTGATTAGTATTCCTTCAGGAGAAATTCACTTCACGCGAAGCACAATGCATATAAATTATGAAAAATATCAAAACACGCAAGTAGAGTAGAATTGGGCCACTATATGCAATATTCATCGAGACCAAAATGGGTAAAGATTTTAATAATACATACATTACTGTACACTAATTGGCCTATTTTCTCATCAATTATGCTATTCCATACAGGAATACCGATAATCAATAGTTCGTTTCCCTACAAAGGTGATAATCATCTATAGAAAGGTCATCGAATTGCTCTCCATTCAATATTACACAGTATTGGCTAATTAACATACGACTTGTTGGCAAAATTATAGAAAAGTCCGTTACACAAGTGACGGAATTACACAAAGATGGCGACTTATCACATACATTCTAAATTTTTCCTTGATAAGATCCCTAACCCTCCATTGAAAATAAACAATATTTGAAATTTAACCAGCAATTGAGATGATTAAATATATAATAGCCTAATATAATGTGTATGGGAGGCTAAAAACGCCAAAAAGAAGAAATTTCCATCACCCAGGGGCTACGTAAACTAAGCAGGTTTCCCACGTGAAGTTTTACAATAGATAAATCTAAATACTGGTAACACATAACACCTTCGGGAATATTATGTGAATAAATACAAATGATGATGAGAAATTATACAGTCCATTTACATGTTGATAACCTCTAAAACAGGAAGCGTCTGAATTGTAAATAAACAGGTCAGGCAACCCCTCAGAGTTTAATAGATAGATAGAAAATATTCTTCATACGACAAAAAACAATCACAGAAATATATCTGAATACAATAAATTCACTTTATTGAAAACTATTAATTGTATCTAGTACTGTAATTTATAATGAATCAGTATAATCTCAATAACTCCAATTTTAGTAATCTAAGAACAAAAGACGGGGTGGGGGGGGGAGGAGTCATCAAAAAATATTTGCATATATCTCATCTAGAAAAGGTTTTTGAAAACAGTATTTGGAGTTTCAGCTTGAAGTAAGATGGTTCATGATATATTGCCTTATTCTTAACGTACGATGACTGGAATTGGGAGTTTACTGAAGGCAAAAATGTAATAAATACCCAATATCTCGGTAAATATTAAAGATAAAGAAACCATGTATTTAACAGCATTTATAGAACATTAAATCTGCACTAAGATTGATTATATACACATTTTCAATCCGAGGCAGAGAAACAGAGATATTTCGACATGTTTTCCTCTAAACCCCCCTGGTCCAATTTTAGGCGTAAACGAACTCGATCTTCAGTTTTACATACCAAGAGCGTTCATAGACACACACACATATATATATATATATATATATATACACTCACACACACGTGCGCGCGAGATTTTAAACGGGCGTCATTTCCGTCATCTCCATAGCAGAATCGATGGACATTTGATAAAGTTTTCGTAAATCCCATTACGGGTACAACCTCAATAGCTGACCTTTCAATCATCCTTTCACTCGCGGTGAGGACCTATTTATTAATAATACATGAGCAAACGGGCATGTTCCCAAAACTAAGAATTCAGAGGACGGGAAAGTGCGTTTACCACTCACTTCAAAACTGACGTATGCTGATTAATCATTTACAGTTATGTAAAATAAAGCACGTACTTAGTGAAGTTTCTGACATAACAGCAAAGAGGTGAATGATAATTGCGTACCTATGATTACGAGTTCTCATGATAAGCTCTAAAATTTTCTCTTATCGCTATATATAAAGTTCCAAGAAATGCAATTTACTGAATGATATTTCAAACTTCAAATAACAATTCCAAAGAGATACCAAAGTAAATGTTGGAAAGGATTTTCTAAATATTTCCCTAAGTAGTCGAGAAAACTTTCTATCTCAAAATAAGAGCCAGACCTTCTATCGAATTCCGCCCTTTTGTGCCGTAAGACGGTGTCTCCCTCGAGGCTGTGATATCTAACAAGGGGAACACGGAGCCTTTTCGGGCTATAGATTTGAGTGGTCTCATTAGGGGATGTATGCGGGGGAAGCATGCACAACTAAGGGAGGTCTCTGAATATTGACAGGGCACCCATTACCAGAACAGAACCTGGTTGTTCCAGCCAACCTACAACTCATTCCAGAAATACTGAAATAGTGGGGAAAAATACGATTCCAATACTCATAGACGACTATGGAAGGTCCTTTGAATATATTAAATAGAAAATAAAATCACAAATTCACATGCAAATATAAATCATGAATAAATTAGACGGCACTCCAAAATTCTCATTACCAATGTCATTGGCATTAACCAATAGATAGCGGAAGGTCAACATATAGAAAAATACGTCACGCAGGGGCTGCGTAAACTAATCAGATTTCCTAAGTGCTTGTATAACACACTTCACATCTTATCCTACCAAGTATTCTCTCTTTAATGTAAAAAAAAATCTAAGAGTAGAAGGGGGGGGTTGTGTTACTGAAGGGAGAGTTGTTGCCTCACTAAACCCCCAATATTCTATGTCCGATTTTAGCCAATAACAAATAAGATCTCTAGCCTTGACTGAAACGGCTAAATATCGAATATGGTTTAGATCAAATAAACATTTTCGGGTAAAAAACAAAACACCTTACTTGATCACGTCATCACATGACGTATTTGAATGTGTCTCACAAAGTAATTAATAATAATAAATCAATGAAAACCATATTTGGTATTTAACCTATGAATAAATTGGTTCCATGATATAACAGCGTATTGTTAATATGACTTGAGTAGGAGGGGGTTAGCTGATGGCCCAAACCAAAATATGGAAATCTGGATTAATATTCAATATAGAGAAAAGATGTATAAAACAATATATATATAGAACATTACATTTGCAATAAGATTGACTCTATAGATTTTTTTTCGATCTGACGCATAACAACGAAGATACATATTTCGAATTTTCGGCATTCCCCTCCTCTAAACCCGCCATCCACCTTGTTCGATTTTAGCCGTTAACGAACTTTATCTTCATTTTTACATAGAACGTTTAAATATCGAGTTTGGCGACGATCAGACAAAAATTGCGACCGCTAGAGTGTTAAATGTCGTCGTGAACGTTTTTTTTCTTACCTTGATTATTAAGTGAGGTATTTGGATTTTTTAGTTTTTCAGTCATGACTAAACCCCCAATCCTACTCATGTCATATCAACAATAAGCTGCTATATTATGAAGCACTCTTTTTGAAGCCTGAATACCAAATATTGTTCTCATTGAATTTTTACTTTTTGAGACAAATGCAAATACCTGACGCAGTGGGAAATCTGTTTAGTTAACGCAGCCCTCTGCATAACAGACTTTTTTGTTTAGGCATTGTATATTTTTGTCCTAAAACTGGATTATTAAAATTCTATTATTAATTCTTTTAGAATTCTATAAATTAATCACTGAATAAAACTTGTTGAGTCTAGACTTGTAGAGGTATGCGCAGTTGATTGGGCTTCATAGTCAGTCATTTTTTAGACATGATCAACATTGCTTCTGAGTTATTTTTCCTAAAATAAACATAGTATGTCTACGAATGACAAATATGATTCAGGCTTAGAAGTGAGGATTTTCTTAATAATGAGTGAAGTTCGGTGAGCTTCAAGGATACTTTTAACCTAAACATTAGGATTAGTTCAGTTCTGGTGCTATTATTAAATCTTGGTCAGCTTTGTGATTGAGATTTGGTGGTATCTTTACGACAGTTCATCCGTTGACTCATAAATATATAAAGTCGTAAGAATTAAGTAAAAAGGAAAAAATTGTATATAGTAACGAAGGCGAAAAGCATGATTTTATTTCCATTAGAGTAGATTCGGTTGGTAAAGTGGCTGTTATTAAAGGAGGAAAGCACATTTGGGCTACATTAACCTGAGTGACAGACCTCCTTCCCCAGGCCTAATGGGTCCCTAGTCAATACACAGCCACGCATACACCCACTTACATCCCGTATCCTCAGAAATTTTACTCCCACGTCACAACAACTACCTCATTTTTCACTTACCGCTCTAGTGGTCACAAATTTTGACGTATACTTAACAAACACCATAAATAAGCGTTCATGTAACGGCTGAAATCAGACTACAAGAGGGGGAAGATGTAGGGGAGAGGAAATTCTAAAATATGAGATATCTGTGTAATAAGTCGAAAAGAAAAATTGTATATAACCGATCTTATTGCAAACGTAATTGCCTACAAATGTTGTTATATACATATTAGCAGATTTCCCGTAAGGTAGTACTCATAATGTGATTTTCAAAAAATTTCTTCAAATGTCTATCCATCCACATCCAACCCAGAAGATGACGAATATAAGGTCAGTTCTAAATTTTATATATATTTGTCTGTTAAAGCTCTAGAGGTCGCAATATTCGTTTGATCGTCATCAAATTTCGTTTAATCGTCTTATGTAAAAAGAAAGATAAAGTTCGTTAATGGCTGAAATCACACAAGTGGGGGGGGGGGAAGTTTAGAGAGGAGGATTTTCGAAAATTCGAAATATCTCCGTTATTATACGTCGGATCGAAAAATTGAATAGATCAAATCTTATTGCAATTAAAATGTACTATCAATAATGTTATATACATTTTTTTTTATTTATTTATACAGGAGCATCCGCATCTTGGCGATTTGGCTCGAAGTTTCACAATGTAAAATGTAAACAAAATTATAGAAAAATGACAAAAAATGAAATAACAAATAAAAAATTAAATACTTAAATAAAATAACAATACTTAATTAATTAAATAAATAAATATTAATACTTAATAAAATAAAATTATATATATATATATATATATAATTTTATTTAGTTTTGTTCCCCACAGCGATGGTGATTGGCATTATTATTTATTTATTTATTAACGTCCACTTTTTTGCAACTTAGGCTAATCGGGGACGGGTTATCTACAGGTTACCACCCTTTTCTAGCCAGGGTGGGATTATTAGGATGATATATTTACTCCTTCATGTGATTACTGTTTTTGTACTTTTATATTATGAAAAATATTTCTTTAATATCTGATTCTTTCTCATATCCGTGCTTTGTCTAAAGAATATAATAAAAGTTAACCCTTTCAAATCTTTTTAGGTACGCCGTAGACCTATTCTATTTTGTATTATATGTTTTTGTAAATATTGATGTGTTTTAGATATGTTAGTATTTGTGGAATATATTGGCTGCTGTCACTTAATAGTTCTGTCATATCGTGGGGTATGTGAAGGTTTTTTAGTTGGATGCAATACACATTTATGCTTTATCTTGAATATTAACCGAGATATTTTCATTTTTTCAATTTTCAGTCTGCAGCAACCCCCGCCCCTTCACAGGATACATGAAAAATACTCTTTTATATAATAAACCACATTATTCGAAGCTCAAATACCAAAATTGTTTTCAAAAGAGCTTTACTATACGAGATACAAACAAATATATATAAATATATTCTGGTGACACCTTCCCGTCTTAAGTTCTTGGGCTGCTAAACTTAGATTGATTGAGGCACAAATTATTGTGATTCATTATAAAATACAGTACTAGATGTAGTTAACAGTTTTCAATCAAATTAATATATTGTGTTCTGATATATTTCAGTAATTCTTTTTCTTTCCGGTGTGAGGTTAGCAGACCTGTTTGTTTACATTTCAGACGCTTCCCGTTGGGAGGAGAAATATTTCTTATTCCCCTTGTATTTATTCACGGTTGTGTTGTGTTACCAGAATGTAGATGTATCTATTGTTAAACTTCAAGAGGGAAATCTGCTTAGTTTACGGTGTGACGGAATTTATTTTCTTAGACATGAATATTAATTTGTGAAAGTTAATAATTTAACTCAGCATTTCAGTATGCATTCTGTAATATTCCATTAATTTAAAATCCCTCGTTAACTACATGAAATGGATTACATAAGAGCATGTAAAAAGGAAGAGGATTACTGGAAATTCAATTTCCTTTCTCACTAGAAATATATCGTTGGCCTCGTGGTAATAAGGAAATATGGTGATTGCTCTAGCAGTATATCTCCTCTTTTATAGCTTAGCCCATGAGTTCTTAAAGTTATTGTTCAGCTGGCATTGTTCATGGGTATACATTCAGAATGCACAGCCTCCCGAATAGTTCAACCGACCTATAATGTCGATCGGGTACTACAGTCCAACATTCCTAATGTTCTTCTATATCTTTCCTCAGTATAGCTTAAATAAAATATGAATGAAACTTTTATTATTTCAAGAATGCTATATTACCCATTGACGCAATTGTACACGTAAAACATTTATTTATGGTTAATTCAGACAACATTCAGTGAGACTAAAGTGAGTTATACTAAGTGAGAAATGTTCTAAGTATACCATATGTATTGAAAATTATATGTTTACTTACTTAGGCAGTTTTACCGTAAACAGTTCTGACGTGGACTCCGCATAACTTCATTGTTTTCAATTAAATTAAACATACAACGCGATTTTTGCAGTTTATTTAAAGTTATTTCATTTGAAAATCATATACGATGTCTCCACTCCAACGAAACTAATCACCAAATATCACCGAATACAATTTATAGAAATTTTTTTGATAAAGCAAAAAGTTCCTAAGCCCTCCTCCTCCTTAGTCGATTAAGCTGAAAAGAGGAGGTGCACAACTAAATGTAACAACTACATTCCTAAATGTGAAATTGCAACATTCTAAGACTATTTCTGAAAATTAAAATTTTTCGCGATTAAAATACATTCTTTACTTCGAACAAGGAAGTAAAAAAAAAAAAAAAATAGTTTTTAGCATTAATAATTGAGCCCTGTTCATGAACGTTTGAGTTTTTAAGACACAAATCTAATTTAGCCCTTCCATAAAGGACATCTTTGTATGTAATTTAACCCATTAAGGCCCACAACTATTTTCTGCCAACTTTTTAATTTTATTTTCTATATTTCGTTTATTTATGGTCTTCAATACATGAAAAAAATATTAAAAAAATTTTTGGACTTAATTAATACCCATAACTTGGTGTTACCATATGGTAACAGTGGGTTATTCTGCCACCTGGGTTTGAAAATATGCCTAAAATGAAAGTAAGAATGGATTTATTGAAAAAATATGTCAATGGTATTTTGAAATTAACTTAACATGTATTAAATGATATTTACATATATTTAAAATTTAAATTATCAATGTTTGTGAAATACAGAAAAACAGTCTATGTATAAGCCCACTTTGCACATGGTACGAACATGGGATTTACATTTTTCTCCCGCACATCTTCGTCTCTTCTGCTCAGGAGTGTGGACAATAAAATGATCTTGGTTGTCATAACGAGTTCCAGCAGGGACCCTAGCTGATGAAGGCTGTCTTCCGGAAGGTCCAGGATGCAGTCGCGGAGTAGCGAATTTTGTTAGATAATAACTCGCGATTTCCCTCCTGAAGTCCAACTGTGGTATATTTTTATTTCTTTTGAACAATATCCAGGCATTCTGGATACACGCATCAATTAGCCAAGTGAACACAGGCCACCACCATTTTTTCCTTCTAATACTTATTCTGTAATTTGATATATTATTGTCCATCAGGTCGGTTCCTCCGACTTAAAAGTAAAAACCCCATTAAGCATTTGATCTCATCCTTTGAAATCAGTGAAATGTCAGAATTTTTAAATCGGGAATATTTATTTGTTTCTTGAACTAAATGTTCAAAAACTTCATCAGAGAAAAAATGCTCAAATATTTCCACACAAGACTTATTTTCAAAGGTATTGACATTTTCTGGAATTTTTTCCTTATGTGTCAATTGCAAATCCCCTTAGATAAATTTTGGAGTTGGCTTCCCTTTTTTTATACAGTTTAAAATCCATTGGCCACAGTCTCCAGAAGGCAGGTCGGAGGAAATTATTGAGGGACTCTTACCTCACTTTCTTCACTATTTCCTATCCCGCCAATTCTGTCATTTGATGGAAACACAATCTCTGCTGGAGCCAGAAGCTGCTTTCCTCCCAGGTGCCTTATGTCTGGAATGTCTTCTTCACCCCCTGACTCTTCATCAGTGACTACTGCAGGCTCTGGTGGTTCTACAAAAACTGCATCTGGGTGTTGTTCAGTATGAATCTGCCCCAGAAGAATATCTATAGCTTCCTGGAGTGTCAAATCAGGGCTGAAAAATACAGGGGGTATAATAGCCTAGTGTTACCGTATGGTAACGCATACATAAATGCATTCCTATATGCATTTATTTCTATAGGAAACTTTTGGAAAAATATTGTATCAAAGAAGAAACTGCTTAGGAGTAAATATATCTCATTTTCATAATTTAAAAATAATAGCATTGGTACCTACCTTATAATTTGTTTCAAAAGATCGAAGTCAATATTTTCAGTCATCTTGCTTCTATCACTGTTGCACTCCAAATGAAAGAAAAAGAATGAACACCTGCCAGAAGTAAGGGGTGACTCCTCTAGACATGTTCTGACATCTTTTACAGACATCAGCTAGGGCAAGGGAAGGAGGGAGAGACTCCTGTCAGGACAGGTCAGAGCGTTACCGATTGGTAACAGTGGGCTTTAATGGGTTAATTTATTAGATACTTGGTCAGCGAAGAGCTTTAATGGCATATTTATAACATTCAACAGTTGGACAGAAAATAAACGAATTGACAACAAACTCCAAGAAATTCTAGACAACCCAAACAAAGGAAAATCTCTGGAAAATCTTACCAGACGAGATCAAATGGAGTTGACTAGGCTTAGAATCGGACATTTACTACTTACACATTCATACCTCATAAACCGAAAAGATCGACCTTCAACTCACTGTAACGCAGTACTGACCATTAAACATCTCCTGACTGACTGCAGACTACGTGAAAATCTCAACTTACCGAACGACTTGTACGAACTATTAACAGAAGGTAGCCCACATATAAATACACTCTTAAATTACTTGACAAGTGACATTTACAACAAACATTAAACCACACCTAAAACCACTGATTTCTCTACGTTTTACATCTCAAATTATGTTAATAATTCGTTTATGTTTTTTCGTGAACAATAGTGTATAATATATTTCTAAACTGGGCCTTAGACTTCCATTATCCTCATACCAGGATTTATCGCAAAATTTATAGTTTCACATAGTTTTATTTTAACGCTTAATTTTATTCCGTTATATTTTATACTATATTTTATACTATACTATAATTTTGAAAACTCTGGAATATGCTGGATGGTAGAGGAACCAATTGATAAGGATCAATAAAAAGGCCTTATCCTCTACTGATTTTTAATATTATGCAGAGTGCACTTTCGGAGTCAACGCCCCATCGTCAGTGCCTGATTTTATGATTTTAATTTAGAGAATTGAAAATAAATGATATTGAGCGACATCGCCTAGTTTCGGAGCTCATAAAATAAATAAATAAAAACACTTTTCTTCGAATTAATTTTCCCTACATCATTCAGGAATAAATACAATCTCTTCAGGAGTCATTGCTTTATCTGTAAAGTATAACAATTTATTATTATTTTTTAAGTTATTTTCCCATAACAGTTTGAAGATTATTAAATATTGGTTAAGATTCTAAGGACATTAATAATACATATGATCTCCTTGCATGAATGTTCTCTGGCACCATGTCAGTAGGACAGGGTGCATTAAAGTTGCAATTTGCATACTCAACCAGTATACAACTGTCATTGGAGTACTCAGAAATGGTTATACATAATGATTTGGTCTCGAGCGGCCTCTCCTCAATTCCTAATGCCTTTAATATTGGATAGAATCTTCCGTTGTAGGATTCCATGAAAATCAAGACTTCCTATTCATGAGAACATATAACAAGACAGAAGTAGAAGTACCAACTGCTACCTAAAGATTTATTTATCCACAAGAAATAGCCGTTAATAAACTTGTGAAATATGAAGTTTCGGACAACTATTTTTGTAAGTCAAAAAGGTATAGAAAAAGGTAATTTTGACGAAAAATTGACTCATGTTAGGCTTTTGAATTAAAGTAATGGTCTTAATCTTGGAAAACTTAGTGTCGTCAGTTCTGGTCTGTGCAATAGGAATTTATTTAATGACGAACTCATTAAATCTTTAGTTCCCTCCCCGGCTAAAAAGGGTGGTTAAGAGTAGATAAAAAAAAAGAAATTAATAAATAACGTGTTGAGAAAAGCATAATATTAAATTACTAATTGATACAACTATATCTAAGGCGATCGGGTGTAGCCATTTGAAAACATTAATTACAAGGATATAACTTTCATGGAGTAAAAAAAAAAATAATTAAACAAGTCCGTCCCAGATGTTCAGCCTCAACTAAGATGATTTTTTTCTGTTTAGCTGGGATAGCCCGAAAGGTCTATCATATCAACTCAAATTCGGCTTTTTACTTCACGAGTATTAAGAACGTTGTGTAAACAAGATTTAAAATTTAACTTGGGTATGAGATGATTAATAATAAAATTGATGAAAATTGATAATCTCAGAAGTAGGAGTTAAATAACTCACTTAACATTCAAATTAGAGAAATAAAAACACAGAACTAGAGTTGTAGGACATCAAGTGATTGACAAGATCGTACAACATTTTGAGATCCGACTAATAAAACGAAGATGAATTTTTTATTTTAAGCTCCCCAGTCCTGCTAGAAGGGTTACAAACATTAATCGTTTCAGCAATACAAAAATATTGATTACTCGAGAGAGAGAGAGAGAGAGAGAGAGAGAGAGAGAGAGAGAGAGAGAGAGAGAGAGATGCTTTTATTGTCATAGGACCAATGGTCCTCTCTTACGGACAATAGACATGTATGTTTACTATAAACTGGTTACTAATACTATAAATCAAACTAAGCAACTTATAAATTAAATTAAAACTTATCCAAAAAACATAAAAATACTGTGTGTATATATATATATATATATATATATATATATATATATAAACTAATGTACAAACATAAAACTAAAAATATAAATAAAACTAATATACAAACAGAAAACTAAAAATATAAATAAAACTATTAAACAAATGGCATTATGGTGGACTGTGGTACATGTCATATCCCCATCTCGGTCGTTAGAAAATGATTAATGCAGGCCTTTCGGAATGATGTTGATGCTTTTATTTCTGCCGGTAAAGCATTCAGCTCTCTTCCCGCAACAGCAGAGAAAGATTGGCGAAATATGTTTGTTCTGCAGGCTGTCAGTTTGAAATTGTTTCCCAGTCTCTCACTATTCATGGGAATAAAACCCTCATAAAGATTTTTGGGCACTCCGAAATCCAGGATTTTCTTTGAAAGGCATAGTATATTTAAGCGCCGATACACCTTAGACGTGAGCCATCCCAGAGCTTTCGTGTATGATGTTATGTGCTCATCTCTCTTAGCATTGAATATATATCTGATTGCTGAATTAAATGCTCTCTGAATTTTTATGTTATCTGTAGATGTAATATCTATGTAAACGGAGTCACAGTACCACATTAATGGCAAAATTAGGCTGGATACCAGTTTTATCTTAATTTCTAATTGGAAAAAGTTTTTATATTTTATTAATGGTTGTAATGATTTTCTTATTTTGTTAGCTACCGAAGCTGCTTGATCCTGCCATGAGAGATTGCTGTTAAATATTACGCCAAGTATAGTCATTTTTTCACTCTTTTCAATAACCTGCTCATTTATTGTTATTGAAAGTCTAGGCTGCTTAATTTTTTTTAATATTTTTGGGGTACCAAGCAGTAGCCACTTGGTTTTTTTTGTGTTTAGTGTTAATGAATTTTTTGAGCACCAATCAGTAATCCTCTTTAAGTCCTGATTTATTCTTATTAAAAGTTCATTTGCATTTTCCGGAGCACCCGAAAGCCATATGCTAACGTCATCTGCGTATAAATGAATGTTGCTGTGTAGAACACAGGATGTTATATCATTTATATATATTGAAAACAGAAGTGGCCCCAATACCGAACCTTGTGGTACTCCTGATTTATTTACGGCCCAGTTAGAAGAAATGTTTTTTAATTTAACTTTTTGCCTCCGATTTTCTAAAAAGGATTTTAACCAACTAAGTAATTGCTCGCCCATGCCCATAGCACCAATTTTCATTAGGAGCAACTGGTGATTTACTGTTTCAAAGGCCTTATTGAAATCTAGTGAAGCCCACAATACTACATTCCTACGATCTATTGATTTTCTGATGTCAGATGTTATAGTATGTAAAGCTGTACACGTGTTATGCCCATGCCTGAAACCTGATTGATGTGGAGACAATAAACTATATGTATTTAAAAATGTTTTAATGTAGTGAGCAACAATTCTTTCAGCAATTTTAGACATCACCGGCACAATCGAAATAGGCCTGAACTGATCTGGGCAGAGTGGGTTGGCAACTTTTGCTATTGGCCTGATTATGGACTCCTTCCAAACATCAGGAACTACTCCATGAGCCAGGGATGCATTTATTATGTCAGCAATAATATCCTCAGCCCCTACCATTTTTAACATATCTCTACTGATTCCATCCACTCCAGCAGCATTACTTCTAATTTTATCCATGCTCCATTTAACATCTTCTTTTGTAACATCATCGAAAATTATGTCGTCAGTAAATTCATTTGTAGGAAGAATAAGATTATTTAGTGGAGTTGTGGTAACCGGTGGGGTGACGAAAAAAGTATTCAAAATTTCTGGATCAATAGAAGCACATTCTTCTTTGCGAGGTTTTAGCACTCCCAAATGTCTCAGCTCTTTCCACATCTCTGTTGGTGAAGCTGAAAGTAAGGAGTCACTCATCCATTTCCTTTTCTTATCCCTGCATGCTTTACGTACTTTATTTCTAAGGACTCTATAAGATTCCCAGTCTTCTATCTGTTTATATTTTTTGAATAAAGAGAAGAAACAGTCCCTTTTGGATATTAATGTTTTAATTTCAATATCGATCCAAGGTGCCGGTTTTCTCCTACATTTCTTGGAGTTTCTCAAGGGAGCGTGTTTTTGAAAATATTCGTAATAATCATATTAAAATTATAAGCCTTATTATTTACATCGATGGGGCTAATAACAGTCGACCAGTCTAAGTTTTCTATGTCTTCCCGAAAAAGATTAATATCTATTTTTTTTGAGATTTCTATAATAACTTATTTTATGTCCATTAGCAAAATTTCCTCGTTTATAGCATATAAAAAGTAAGTCGTGAGTTGAGATCTCTGGAACTTGAATTTGCCCATGTTTTGTAACTTTAGAAGTATCAGAAACTATTATATGGTCTATCCATGTTTCCGCTTCTACTGTATTTGTGATTGTATGGTAGAGAGAGAGAGAGAGAGAGAGAGAGAGAGAGAGAGAGAGAGAGAGAGATAGATAGATAGATAGAGAGAGAGAGAGAGAGAGAGAGAGAGAGAGAGAGAGAGAGAGAGAGAGAGAGAGAGAGATCTTGAAGTCTCTAGTCGGCACTATAATAGATAGATAGAGATAGATAGAGAGAGAGAGAGAGAGAGAGAGAGAGAGAGAGAGAGAGAGATCTTGAAGTCTCTAGTCGGCACTATAATCCAGCTAGGAGCCCTAGGATTCGCACCAAAAACGCTTTTGTAGTGATAGCAACCAATAATGTTTTATCTCTATAATATTTTGATTAATGAAAGGAGAGTGAAAGGCTCACACGCGAGAGCCTACTGAGGGTTACTCCACGAAGACGATTGATTTCTGATGAAGCGGCAAACGCACTGTTCCCCTCCGGATGACGTGCTTGTCTCATGATAAAAACACTGACTCATCATTGATCTCATAAAGTAGCATTATTCCATCATGCCCTTATCATTCATTGTACGGCCCTATATATATATTCTCGTCGTAAAATTTATAATTTATTGCCCTTCTTGAGGGTTTTATGGGCGAATCCTTCTATTAAGTGTAATTGAACGTGCGACCTCTTCGCCCACCCTCCTGCAGTCAAATAAAGGCCTTTATCTCGTTATTCTCATCAGAGAAGGAGTGTGATAAATTAATGGGAAAGAATTAAACGCGGTTTATTGATAATAATCCGTGCACGTGTGAAAATTAACATATACAACAGCACTGCATGTGTATTTATAGGGGGTAGGACCGTAAATATTAACTCGATAAAATCTGGATTAGCCGCTGACTTAAAGCTCTTCTCATAATAATTTACATGTGAAATGTGGGTGTTCAATGAATTCAAGTATTTTTTTTTTCCATTTTCTACTGTTTTTCTTTCATAATTATAGTTATATTTATCTTTAAGATTTCATTAATCGTGTGAAATATATTTTCCCTTGTAACTCACGATATCCAGCCTATAACCTCACAGAATTTCCTTTTACCTTTCAGGAAAACACTCGCTGCCTAAATTCGTTATTTACTAAAGAGAAAAATTGTACACATATTTTTTATTTATTTATTAACGTCCACTTCTTGCTGCTATGGCGAATCGGGGCGTGTTATCTACAGGTTACCACCCGTTTTTTAGCCAAGCTGTGACTAAGGGTTTTATTCAGTGCAAACTTTATTGAAACTGCCCTACATGTTTCGGATTTTTATTTAATGAATTCCGTCACTAAATAAATTCTTCTGCCCAGGCGGGAATCGAACTCGCCACTCTAGGTTTACCATGCGAGAGTAAAGTCAACGCTTTAACACACATGGCTAACCTGAAATTCGAATTAAGCCAATCTTGTTACAAATATAATTACCTATAAATGTTGTTATATACATTTTTTCACGATCATGAATATTAATCGAGAAAACTGCAGTCTTTGCCCATGATATATTAACATTAAACTTTTATATAAACCACTTTATTAGAAGCTTAAATAAGGTTTTTATTGAGCTTTTATTGTGTGGGGTTAACGTAAATACATATCGTAATGTCGTCATCGAATACGATTTTTCCTTATTATCTCAAAAATATTTATTTTATTCATGCCAAACTCACTGTTTTATTCAAAACTGAAGATCATATTATTCAATGCCTTATATCGGATAGGAATACTTCAAAATATCTCAGTTATTATGAGTAGTGTCGAAAAATGTTATTGAACCAATCTTGTTAAAATATTGATGCTCTACAATTTGAAGTCTTATATAATTCATATTTTCTTTACTCAAATATTAAGTGTGTCATTCATACTTTTCTTGTTTCCAGCTTTCCGTAAAGCCCAAATTCTTATCAATGTTTGCCCTCACTTGGGAAATATACTTAATTTACCCAGCACCGGTGTGACCGACTTTTTAGCAGATTTCCCTTACGGAAAATCAGCTATTGAGGTTGTACTCATGACGGAATTTTCGAAATTTTTCTTCAAATGTCCATCGATCCTCCCTAGTAGATGACGAAAATTAGGTCCGTTCAAAACTGTATATATATATATATATATATATATATATATATATATATATATATATATATATGTCTGTTACCGCTCTAGCAGTCGCAATTTTTGTCTGATCGTTACCAAACTCGATATTTAGTCGTTTTATGTAAAAAGAAAGATCAAGTTCGTTAATGGCTGAAATCGGACCAGTGGAGGGGGGATTTAGAGGGGAGGATTTTCGACAATTCGAAATATCTCCGTTACTATACGTCGGGTCGAAAAATTGTACAGAATCAATCTTATTGCAAATTAAATGTACTATAAATATTCTTATATACATTTATTCTCTATCTTGAATATTAACTGAGATATTTGCATTTTTATTAAATCTGGGCGGCTAATGGACGGGTGACTTTCCCACCAAAAGCTAGCTCGGCCTTTTTCTTAACTGCTCAACTCTCGTGAAATTTCTCTATTGTATAACTTCACGTGGGAAATCTGCTTAGTTTACGCAGCCTCTGCGGCACGGACTTTATTTTTTTCCCCTCTTTACAATACTCATCACCATCATCATCATAAATGTTATTTTCTGTAGGATTGAATCAAGCTATGGATCGGAGAGCTAGCATTAGCTCGGCGAAGGCAACGAAGCATGAGTTGTGAGTGGTAGACGACATTAGCGAGGAATTGGAGTTCTTCTCCTCCTGGTGGTGACTGATGACAAGACTCCGGGGCTAGATGTATGGCTGGAGATAAGTGCTGGTCCCCTTCCAGCCTCCTCTTCTTCAATCTTGATGACATCAATGCCAGATGATTGACCTTTCCCACCAAAACCACTTCTCATTTCCCTCCAAATCCCGAGAAGCACTAATGACACGTCTGAGTCATACTGGGTGTATTGTAAATATAACTCTTTATTTCCTTTCTAGCATATTTATTAAAGAATGACGGCAAATTTCTTCAAGAGTCCGAAAATATAATCAAAACGGGTTTAAATTACATTTAAATCTCGTGCTAAGATGTAAAAATACATCCATAAATTAGCAACAAAGAAAAAACCCTCACGCAGGGGCTGCGTAAACTAAACAGATTTCCCATGTGCTTGTATAACACACGTGATCTCATCTCACCACATATTCTCTATTTCAACGAAAAATAACCGATGAGTAGAAGGGAGGATTGGGGGAGGCACGAATGACTCGCTTAGTAGTTGAATTACGAAAAAAAATGCATAGAAAACAAATTGTAGAGTTTCAATAGTTTCATAAGATTGATTCTATAACATTTAACGATCCAACTAATAATAGCGGAGATATTTTTAATTTTCCAATTACTCTCCCACTCTAAAATTCTCCTATTTCAAGTCCGGTTTCTCTCAATCACATATATAATCTTTAGTGTTGAATAAAAGGGTTAAATGCCAAGTATGGTGCAGACCAAATGAACATTTTCGAGACAGAAACAAAAAACCTTAAAGATGACGACGTGGCACAACGAATTTGTATATATCTGGTGAATTCGCATAATAAAGGCCCCATGGAAACAATATTTGGAATTTAAGCTTATAATAAAGAGGTCGATGTTATAAGAGCTTATTGATATTAGGACATGAGTAGGGGGATAACTGAAGGCTGAAAACAAAAAAAAATCGAAATATATCAGTTAATATAAATAATAGAAAAAAAAGGATACAGCAACATTTATGGACAATTAAATTTACAATAATAGTAACAAAGAAAATTAAAGAAAGTTATCTCCCTCTTCCCGGTTCTATTTTACCCGTTAACGAACTTGATCTTTAGTTTTGCTTGAAAGGCTTACATATCGAGTTTGATAGCGGAAAAACAATAATTGCGACCGCTAGAGCGGTAACAGACAAATATAAATATATAAATACACACACACACACACACACACACACATATATATATATATATATATATATATATATATATATATACAATTTTGAACGGACCTCATTTTGTCATCTCCTAGATAGGGTCGATGAACATTTGAGAAAATGTTTCGAAAATGGTCTTATCTGCTAAAATGAATTTATTTATTTATTAACGTCCACTTTTTGCAACTTAGGCTAATTGGGACGGGTCATCTACAGGTTACCACCCTTTTCTAGCAAGGGTGGGATGTTATTTAATGAATTCCGTCACTAAATAGTTTCCTTTGCCCAGGCAAGAATCGAACTCGCCACTCTAGGTTGACCATGTGAGATTAAGGCTAACGCTTTAACTCACACGGCTAATCTGAGCCCTAAAATGAATTTAAACCAATGTAAATCGGCCTAAATAAATTATAAGATTACGCCCCGATATCGATAAGAGTTAGAGTTAGACTAGACGAAGGAAAGCGCAGGCATAGATTGAGGCCGTGAATCTGAGAAGTAGCGATGACCCTCGGTGATTTCATGGACTACTGAACTGTAACAACCTTATCGCCATTTTCCTTATTACTTTGTTGATCGTTATCTAAAGGCTTAACTCCACATTATCTACACCTCAGCTTCAAATTTAGTGAGGCCATAAGGAAGGTCCTAACTCTCTAGAAATTTATGCCTCAATGCCAATCTGCATTAATCCTCATATAATTTCCATTTCATATAGTACGTTAATCCTTACTTTACTAGAATTCTAACTAAAAAAAAAAAAAAAAAAGGAAATAAATGATTACTTTTACTTAAAAAAAATTATTTTTTTTAAATTAAAAATTACCGTTTTTTAGCCAGGGTGGGACTAAGGATTTTACCTAATGAATTTCGTCACTAAATAAATTCCTATTCCCCAGGCGGGAATCGCCACTCTAGGTTTACCATGTGGGATTATGGTCTACGCTTTAACTCACATGGCTTCACTGAGCCCCATTTCTACTAATAGTAATGTTACTAATTAAATAATACTTCAATTGTTGGACGTACTAGATGATGATTCTTTGACAGGTGAGTTTTAACTCCTGAATGGTCAATAGTCCTTAGTTCATTCCAGAGCCCAGACCTTCATAGTTGGTCCTGTGCATCACGGGACTGTTCGTGTTTCACACTAATTCATCTGTGCTGTTCATTCATCAATGAGTCGATCCTGGCTCATAGCATACTTACATCATCTAAAATGTAGAATAATTTAGTTACCTAGATATATTTTAGTCACTTCGAGTATTAAACCTAGAAAAAGTCAGCCACACAGGGGCTGCGTAAACTAAGCAGATTTCCCACGTGAAGTTTTACAATTGAGAAATCTGCCTACTAATTAGTAACGAATTTCTAAACCAGTTCACGAGGGACGAACAGTTACGGGAACGGCCGAACTATCTTTCGGCGGAAAGTCCCGAATATGGCCGATTTCTGCCAACCGCTCACACAATACAAATGCAAATACTCGGTTAATATCCAAGAAACAGAATAAATGTTTAGAACAGTTTTTATTTAATTTGCAATATGATTGATTCTATACAATTTTTCGATCCAAATCATTAGCTACCGGGATTTAGAGTGACTAAATCTTTTTCATTTCTGTTTGTTTTAACTACAATTTTTTACTTCATTTTACTTACAACAAAAATTTCATAACCAAGGTACAAAAAGTCCATGAAACGACAATTTTCTTATTAAATCCTCATAATTCTCCTTACACCTCCATATATTGATTAACTTAAGTGTCGTGAACCAATAAAAGAAATGCCCGCATCACCACTTTAGCATGCCACTCCTGTGATTATATTCCGAAAATCATTCGGAAAATTGTTATTGTTCTTCGACATGAAATCGTATTTAGGTAGCCTGGCATCTTCTTGCTGACGTTGATAGTGGTGATTAAAGGTTAGTTCTTTTTGTAATTTTTGCAAATGTGCGTTACTTTTCTATATGAAAGAATGATTTCTTTCAAAGAAGCCTAAAAATAACATTGCACAATAAGATAAAACGCTTCTTTTTTTTTCTTATTGCTTAGGATTGTGGTAAGTACACATTCAGTAATCGAAATATTCGCCCCAGAATGCAATATATACTTTACATGTGTAATAAATAGTCTTATATTATCTTACATACGAACAAGTTTTTGTAACAGAGAATAAACATGATGCAATAGCTCCATGTTCTTCTACCCCTGAGCTTTTAGGACTGCAAAACGACCAACAGTTCAAGAAATGCTCCTAACCAAAAAGAAAAATAAATGGATAATTCCCGTTTCAAGGGGCGGAAAAGGCTCGTAGAAAGCTGTAAATATCTTGAGCAAACAGATTTTTCGCTAAGGGCACCGGAGCGGGGTATAAATATAAAGGAGCTGAAAGTCACATTACTTTGTCAGGACCAACGCTTACAGTCACAGGCCCGGCTTAATCCTCTTACCGCAAAACGGGCCACGATCTCTGTCACCTCCTACCCGCCTCCGTTAAATCTCTCTCTCTCTCTCTCTCTCTCTCTCTCTCTCTCTCTCTCTCTCTCTCTCTCTCTCTCTCTCTCTCTCTCTCTCTCTCTCTCTCTCTCTCTCTCTCTCTCTCCCTCTCCCTCTCCCACTCTCTCTCTCTTCCCCCCCCCATCTCTGCCCCCGCTGTACCTTTGGGTTTGCCCATACCAGCGGTCTCCATTTAATAAGAGATATAAAATTTTGAATAGATAAATTGGGCCAAGTAACTTAACCTAACTCATCGAGCACGGCTAAGCATAAAAGTGCAACATTTGGGAGATTTAGTTTAAGTCCGAAAAGTCCTAGGGGAACCCGCGACTCCTTTGCCTCTGTT
This sequence comes from Riptortus pedestris, assembly GCA_019009955.1. Lineage (NCBI taxonomy): Eukaryota > Metazoa > Arthropoda > Insecta > Hemiptera > Alydidae > Riptortus > Riptortus pedestris. The sequence continues at coordinate 104,373,539 of CM032230.1, read as the reverse complement.
CAAAGAAGTGTCAGCAAGAGCCTAACTAACTAGCCTACATACCTAAAGCCTAAATACTAACCTAAACTCACATAAACTGTACATATAATTAACAAATAAATTCAATTTTACTTGTCTTTCAACACCTCTTGGGCCAAGGTCCTAAAGACTGAAAATCTATCTGCATTACCAACTAGGTAGCTCTCAGGAGGCCAGTTCACATATGAACTCCAATCCTGTATAGCGTTAATGATCCGCTGACCCTCCACTTCCAGCTCCTGCCTACTATTTCCCTTAACTAAGAAGCACAGATCGTCTACATAAGCCGTAACCTCAATGCCAAGAGACCGCAACTTGAAGAGCAGCTCGTCAAACACCAGTGCCCAGATGTAAGGCCCCAGCACAGAGCCTTGTGCACAGCCCCGAGCAACTTCCCTCCTGATCACCGTCTTCCCGCATTGTATCATAGCTACTCTATTGCTTAAATAGCTCTTTAGTAGATGGTATAGATTTCCTGGGCACTGCCTTCTCCTGAGTGCTCTCAGGATGGATGGCCACCATAGTCCGTGATCCACAAACATCCACGTAGTGAGTCCTTGTGAGCACCTTAGACCTCCTCGCAGTCATTTGCTGCAAATGGGCGACTGCAATTGCCGGCCTCTGTTCACTTGAAGTTGGCTCTGTTCACTGTGTCGTAGACTTGAAAGTCACAGACATTAAGAAGTCAGTACAATCATATATGCAGTTAATAAAAGGGACTATGGGTAAACATTAACAGTATTGAAAAGCTAAAGAACATATTTTGCATTATTAAAAGCATATCAGCTTCCTATTACATGTGATCAGTTTACTTAACAATTTATTTTTGTTTTCAGAACTATTCTATATTGTTACTTACGTACTGTTATATGTTACTATATTATAAGTGTATTCGAAATTGTATTATAAATTACTTATATTGAATTATATATACAAAAATATTTTTCGAATATATTTTGAAACTCGCGCCATTAGTAAAACCTAAATAGCTCATCTCCCTTAAATCTGCTAAAAATAGGATGAAAACAAAACTTGGTGCTCAGTTAAGTTCCCTATGGCTATCATTCTGACAGGAGAGACTAACGCCCCCCCCCTTTCCCTTATCAGATGGTGAATTAGTCAGTCAGAACACGTAGCCCAGTTTGGTTGCTGTAGATATGAAGTGATGTATGGGCTATCTATTGATAGATTGCAGAGGCGAGGTAGCTACCTGACAAACTGTGATGCTTATTACAGTCCAATGACAAAGCCATCTTGCTTTATGGTCTCCACTCCCGCAACGAGTCGGCTAAAACGACCGTTTTTCAAGTCGACTTCTCTATCTTTCCCATCTCGTCAAACATTTACTCTGTGCAACTCTTTCAGGCAGGGGAAAATTCAGGCATCTCCATAAATTAACTCTATTTGAGTGACCTTTTATTATTCGGATAGCTTTTCTGATAATAAGTATACATGCGGAGGTTAATAGTTAGCAGGAAGTATGGAAATTAAGATTTTAGCAGTTAGAATCCATCGAATTTTATGTCCCAATTTAAAAATCGTCAGCGTTCAGGAAATACTTCGGTAACATCAAGCCAAATTTCGTCCTGTCCCTAGTATGTTCAGAATTCTATTTTCTCACCTTTCCTACAATATAAAAAGTCCGTCAAGCAGGGGTTGCGTTAACTAAGCAGATTTCCCACGTGCGTCGCGTATTTGCATTTACCTCAAAACGTAAAAGTTCAATGAAAACAATATTTGGTATTTAGGCTTTGGTGACAGCTTATTGTATGACCTGAGTAGCAGGGGGATTTTTTCTGAAGGCCGAAAACTAGAAAATCTATATATCTCAGTTAATATTCATGATACAGATAATAGGAATAAAACAACATTTATAGAACATTAAATTTGCAGATTAGTTTATAATTTTTTTCGATCCGACGAATAATTAAGGAGATATTTCAAAATTTCTGCCCTCTAACCCCCCCCCCCTTATAATGTCAACTTTTAATTTAAACAGTCAGTGCCATCAGGCCCTACGGTTGCCAAAGTTTTTTTGTTTACTTTATATGGAAATTTTATTAGTAGCTAAAAAAACTAAAGGAAATACAATCAACATCACTCAGCACTTGAGAAATAAGGGCTGAGAATTTGAATAGAATTCCAATAATTTAGTGGATTTGACATAAAGCAATAACATTATATATAGAATTAGATTATTCAAGTCTAAAAAGTTTTTAACATGTAAACTGCATCGGTTATATTAGTATTGAGATATTAGAAGAAAAAGCGACAGTGGAAAAAAGGAATTAAGAGTGATACAGAGTACTGAAGGGTAACCATTGAAATAAATTTTCGATGGAGCTACTAGAATGGATAAAATCAGAATTGTATATGTTGCGGAAAGGCTAGGTTACATGTGGCACATAGAATATAAGACAACGGATGCTAATATGACTTGACATTGCCTGTGAATGGAAAAAAAATTAAACAAAAAAACAGATTCTGAAGAGATTTCTGGGGTTCAGGTTCAGCTAAAAAGAAGATTTCGTTACTTCAAACGTCATTAAAAGAGCTAGTGAAGAAAAAGCCCAAGGCAGGCCAAAATGGGGTGATTATGGTAAGAGGCCCTAATGTGGACAGAAAGTCCTTCTGGAGAAGTCAAATAACGTCAAGTAATATCTTGATTCCCCAATTAGCATCTCTTAAAACAACCAACATATCATAATTTCACTTCCAGAGAAAGGAGACCGCTGGAGGATTGCAGGGAGATAGAGATTTGAGCGTAGAGTAAGTAGAACACATTCAACGAAGTTCTAATAAACCTCCTAAAACCCTGAAATTAACCCAGGTAAGCAATTGTCCTAAACTACCAATAGATAGAAGGAACAAGGAATGATAAGGAAAACCAGTCTGCCAAAAGAAGAGATGACTGCTTCAGAGCGCCTACTAGATTAGTTTTCTTCTTATTTTCCGAAAGTGCAAAGGAACTTTGACGAACGCAATCAACAACAGTGCTACGAATCCAAACCATGCGTCTACAATTACCGACAAATTCTTTTGATTAAGCCGTCAGCTATTCCTATATTCCTTTTCGGAAGAATCTGGCAGATCATGTTCTTTATTCAGTAGGTAGATCGACACGCGAGACACAAACACTCGCAAACAAACACGATGTGGCGTGTCCACAAAAAAAGCCACAGAGGTCGAAATTTCCCCACAGTCGGGATATCGATCGGGGCAACCAATCAAGCAAAACACAACGTTACTAACTGCCATCTCATTGCTAATGCTTTCCCAGAACCTTTTGTTGCTTTCCAATACAAGAGATTTCGATCTAAGAGATAACTCGAGAGGAATACAATGCTAGTAAAAAATAAAAATAGATCCATCATTGAAAAATCTATTTCTAATACGTAAACTCATTTGGTTATGAAGTGGTCTTCAACACGACAAATAAAACTGGCAAAAGCAATGATTTGGAGTGGACAAAACATTACCTAATGACGTGCGTCAACGAAAATCAAGTTAAGGATCAAGATCTATCCATTTTTGGAATGGGTTATATTTACTCCAATCAAATTTTAAAATTGCAATAATTTATCTTATTACAGTCTGTTTTGAGTGAAAAAGGCAAATAAATTTTAAACTTTAATAAAAATTATTTTTACTATGAATGCTCTCTCTTGGTGACATGAAATTCCTAAGAAACTCATGAATCATTTAATATGTTTCAAATATCGAAATTTAAATAATGTCCGTTTATGGATAATTTGTATTTCTTTAATGGCAGTGACTCTAACGACAACGATTTTTTAACTCTCATACTCAAAATTATAGTATATTGGTAGATTAAAGAAATAAGTATGACCCTTTTTTGTGTAGATATCAGGCGAGGAAATAAAATGTTCCTGAATTAGAATTTATGAAGTAATTTTTGAAACAGCTCTCCAAATATCCACAGATTTTACCTATCAGATGACAAGAGTAACAGTACAAAAATCAAGAATACATTCAAAAATGTATGTATTGTATTACAATTATTGTCCTAAATGTTTTCTAAGAAGAACGTTACCGGTAAATGGGATTTTTTTGAGTTTCCTAACCCCAACTCATTTTCACTAAAAAGGGTTGCAATTTTCAGACTACAAACTTTTAAATATTGATGATCTTTCCAAATACAAAAAGTACAAGGTATCACGCAGAAAATAATGGACAAAACCACTAATTTCTTCAGAACGGTTCTTGATCTCTTTGGGCTAATAAATTACTAACTAGTATTCCTAGAATCACTGACCGAGGCTGAGAATCAGACAGTGAAATGACTACGACCAAGGCAGTGACAAGACTGGTTAGGGTGAAAACATTTTTTTTTTTTACAAAACTGCAATACACCCCATGGGTTTGCGTAATTCCATTTGCCCTTAAAAGAGAGTGTATAAGTTTCACCTCTCCAGTGTAAAAGGATAGTTTTTCTGCCCAAACCATACTTTTTATTATGAACAAAATGTCATAAATTAAAGTATTTGCTACTACTTTTAAGGGATGAGAGATGTATTGTCAAAAATACATTTTGTTTAGCATTTTCTTGATAGCAATAGTTTCGCAATAGTGCAAAGGATATTATACAAAAAAAGACTACAGGGTCCAAAGTACAATTAGTTGTAAGGAACTTCTATTTTCCAAAAGGAATGTTGGGTGGGGGAACATGTAAACAGGCAAATATCGGAAAATACAGGTAAATTTAGGATTTTTTTGGAGGGTGTTAATTAATTAATTTCAGGAGACATTGTGTCGTATTCCAATCTCCTTCCTTTCTCCAAATTTCTTTCTTACTCCGAAAATTATCTAATCAGAACATGATATAAGAGACCATAAGATAAGTCTTCAAGTAAAAAATCTCAACTGTAGACGTTTACAGTGGGCTGAAGGCGAATATAGCAAACGTAGAAATAAATTTGTTTACATTCCAGAAAGAGTCAAATACACGGAAGACAACTATCTGCAGGGCACTGTTTCCACCGCACTAGATGGTTATGTATCAACTTAACAGTAAAGGAAATACTTGCGGTTGGAACTTTCACTTCCTCGAAGCCCACACACCGCTTGGTCTTCCAGATATCTACATTAACGAATTCAATTTATGATTTTACATGCAAAGTTTAAGTAGCCGTAAACTAATGGCACCCATAGCATTAATAGACAAATATCATATGACCGAAAGTCGTGTTAGCAGATTTCCCTTAAGGGAAATCAGCTATTGAGGTCGTACTCATGACGCGATTTTCGAAAAAAAAAATTCAAATGTCCATCGATCCTACCCAGGAGATGACGAAAATGAGGTCCGTTCAAAATTATATATATATTTGTCTGTTAACGCTCTAGCGGTCGCAATTTTTGTTTGATCGTTACCAAACTCGATATTTAAACGTATTATGGAAAAAGACAGATCAAGTTCGTTAATGGCTGAAATCAGATCAGTAGGAGGGGGGGGGTTTAGAGGGGGGATTTTTGAAAATTCAAAATTTCTCCGTTACCATATGTCGGCACTAAAACGTGTATAGAACCAATCTTATTGCAAATTAAATTTACTATAAATATTGTTCTATACATTTATTCTCTATCTTGAATATTAACAGAGATATTTGCATTTTTATTAAATGTGGGCCGATAACGAACGAGTGAGTTTCCCGCCAAAAGCTAGTTCCGCCGTAACTGTTCGGCTCCCGTATGGTGATTTCTCTATTGTGTAACTTCACAAGGGAAATCTACTTAGTTTACGCAGCCCCTGCGTGACGGACTTTTTTACCTATTAAGATTTGGCCGTAACTTCCATTTAGCAGATTTAATTTACCATCTACCAACCAAGCACTTACACGATTGCGTTTAATTATAACAAACATTTTGTACTTCATAGAAAAAATTGAGAAGTAATATATAATCCACTATAGCGCAACGCCATCAGCACAATGTAATTGAATATTGTGTATAAAATATAATAGGATTCACTCTTCAACAATCTATTTTATATTCAGGGGGCGCATAAATATGGAAATTGAGGACGACGTGTCTTGAAACAAGAGGGTACTCGCCACTTCCTTCGGGTCAATGAACAAAAACCAAGGTAATAAATACCAATTTTCAAAATATTTCGACTATTATGTGCCGATTCAAAATATAAATAAATATATATTTTTTTCTATTAAAATAATATACACTATTAATAATAACATATTAAATCTAAGTAAGGTTCTGCTATACCTATAGTACATTTCCCTAGTAGTTGCATTGGTAATGGTATTAATGTCGTACACAAGTGGTCACTCGTCACTTAGTTTATCACGAGTTGGACCAAATTCGTACAAAATGTTTCGAATTCTCATGACGATGGTTCAGTCGTAAAACTATTTTTTAGATTATTTTTAATTTCGACATGACAGCATTTATTTGAACTTAGCTCAAAGAAGCACTTTTTTAAAAAAAAAACTTTCAACCATCTATTTAACCTAATTGATGGCCAAAATTAGGTCAATAAAAATTTGAATTTTTGATGTGAATGTCTATATATATATATATTCTATGTAACTCAATACATTTGATGATTGATGATAATTTTCATTCGATTATTATCAAGCACCACCTCTTAAACGTTTAATCTATATATAATGGTCATATTCTATACATTTTGTACTTACAAGAATATTACCCGAGTTATTAGTATTTTTTGTTTTCGATTTTAGCCTTCAGTAAACCACCTCTACTACTCACGCGAATTTCACATTAACCTAAGATATCTCTAAATGTTTTAAGTACAGCATTAATTTCAAGTTTTTTTTTTTTTTCAAATAGTGCTCTTTCTAGGGAATAAACAGACAAAAAAAAGGTCATCTTTAATAAATATTTCCGTTACGTAAAAATATAGGTCAAGTTCCATTAAAAGTTTAACCTTAAAAAAGACGAGGTGTAGAAAATAAGTTATATAAAAAGTTATAACCATTCTGATAGAGCTCCTTATTTCAATACTGAAATTATAGTTGTATAAATATTTGTGTACTTACTGAGCTACTGGTATTTTTTATTTACTTTTGCCAACCTTCAGTAAATAGTATCTCCTATCTAAGCAAATATAATATTTCTATCATGTGGTCATGATAAACTACATTTAGAGTCAAATAGAGAGTGTATATATTTAAACATTGAGCTCATTTCTTTTTAATTTAAAAAGACCTCTGAGATTGTAAATGTCAGAAGATTATTCACATGTTAAAAACTCACAAAAAATTATTTATTAGCGTCCATTTTTGGAATAGAAATTATACCTACACTACTCGATGAAACGAATAAGTTATAACTGCCATATTATTATGACTTATTAAATCCCACTTTTCACAACTAAGGATGATTGGGACGGGGTATCTTCAGGTCACCGCCCAAGGGTTCATTTTCTAGCCTTGGTGGGACTAAGGATTTCATTAAATGAATTCCGTTACTAAATGAATTCCTATTACCCAGGAGGGAATCTACCTCTAGGCTAGATATAACTCGCATGGCTACCTGAGCCCCTAAAACGTCCGTCACGCAGGGGCTGCGTAAACTAAGCAGATTTCCCACGTGAAGTTATACAATAGAGAAATCTCCATACGAGAGCCAAACAGTTACGGCAAAGGGCCGAACTAGCTTTTGGCGGGAAATTCAAAAATCCGTTATCGGCCCAAATTTAATAAAAATGCAAATATCTCGGTTAATATTCAAGATAGGGAATAAATGTATAGAACAATATTTATAGTAAATTTAATTTGTAATAAGATTGATTCTGTACAATTTCTCGATGCGACGTATAGTAACGGAGATATTTCGAATTTTCGAAAATCCTCCCCTCTAAGCCCCCCTCCCACTGGTCCGATTTCGGCCGTTAACGAACTTGATCTTTATTTTTACATTAAACGACTAAATATCGAGTTTGGTGACGATCAAACAAAAATTACGACCGCTAGAACGGTAACAGACAAATATATAGATAGATAGATACAGTTTTGAACGGACCTCATTTTCGTTATCTACTAGGTAGGATCGATGGACATTTGAAGAAAAATTTCGAAAATTCCGTCATGAATACAACCTCAATAGCTGATTTCCCTTAAGGAAATCTGCTAAAAGTCCGTCACTAAGCAGATTTCCCTCGTGAAGGCTAATAATTGATAAACCTACATATTCCTAACACTACACCACCGTGAATATAAAGTGTATAAATACAAAAGGGAATATGAAATCTTTCCCTTCCCGACGGGAAGCGTGTCAAATGTACACAAACAGGTCGGCCAACGGCTCACGGGAAAGAAAAACAATAACTGAAATATATCAGAATATAACACATTCATTTTATTGAAAACTATGTAGTATTTCGCGTACTCTAATTTATAATGAATCAGAATAATTTTTATCTCCATTAATCAAATTTTAGTAGTCCATGAATTTAAGACGGGGGGAGGGGGGTTACAAGGACATTTTTGCATCTATCTCGTATAATTAAGGTCTATGGAAAACAATATTTGGTATTTAAGCTACGAATAATGTGGTTTATTATATAAAATAGTATTGTTTATCTACCACGAGCAGAAGTGAACGTTTTCTGATGGCTGACAACTGAAAAATCCAAATATTTCCGTTAATATTCAAGATAGGGAATAAATGTATATATAACATTTATAGTACATGCGTACGACCTCAGTAGCTGATTTCCCTTAAGAAATAAAACAGTATTTTCTAAAAATGTGTTCCATCATTTCTAAAGGTAAAGTCCCAAGAAACAGTGGCTATATGTAAATAAATAAACACTAAAGTCAAATATTGAGCTGTATATAAAAAATAAATGGCAAAGAAGAGAGAGAGGAGAATATAGGGGCAGTGCGTGTGATAAAATATTCACAATAGAACAGGGTTCTCTGTGATATCTGTCATGGAAGATATCAAGACCCTACCTCGATCTTTTGTCACCTATATCTTCCAGTCTCCATACCTTCAAGTCCAATATGTGGTTACAAAATGTCTTAAATTGCACAAAGCGAAACCCATTTTTCCCTCCCTTTTATATTTATTTTAGTTTCTCTGGAGTGGATGATAGAATTCCAAGAATGGCCTTTCAACTATTCCTGCCATCTTATTCACTCGTCACCCGAACTGTATACGACATTATATAAAATATAAATAGACCGTAAAGAATACGCTTCAATAAATAACTACAACAGCGTCATTCTACGTTGCATACTACTAAATCGCTGATCATGAAAATTGAAGTCGAATGGATTTTGATCTAATAGTTCATATTATGTTCGGCAGCTAAAATATCACTTTTTGTGTAAACTTAACTCTTATTAAGGGAGAAACACGGGCTTGAAAGGATTCATGATATGATTTACAAATCATCGTTGAGTATTTTACTGAAGGTATTTCACTATCAATAGGCTTTTGTAAATAATTATGTACTTTATCTTGGTTTATATTTATGAACTGTGCCATTACCAACTTATTTGCAATAAAATGGTGTTCAATCAATTCAAGAGTGCCTGTATTCTTCAGAATATAAACAAATCGTCATGAGCAGCAATCAAAGAAAAATATTAATAATTATTTCTTTCCTTTTTGATATCAAGTAATAAAAGTCAGTCACGCAGGGGCTGAGTAAACTAAGTAGATTTTCCGCGTGAAGTTTAACAATAAATAAATCTACATACCGATAATAAAACACCACCATATTATGTGAATAAATACAAACAATAATAAGAAACCATCTGAAGAGAAGCATCTGAAATGAAAACAAACAGTTCTGCCAACTTCTTACCGGAATGAAAAACAATTACAGTAATATATCTGAATATAACGTACTAATTTGATTGAAAATTATTTATTATATCTAGTACTGTAATTTATAAATGAATGAGAATAATTTGTATCCCAATCAATCCAATTTTAGTAGTGAAAGAATTTAAGAGAAGGGGGAGGGGCAGAAGAACATGTTTGCATCTATTTCGAAAATCGCATCATGAGTACGACCTCAATAGATGATTTACCTTAAGGGAAATCTGCTAAAATTCAAAACTAGGGTATTCCTAACAAGTACAACTTCAATTATGAGAAGTGAATATTTCATAAATTAAATAAAGTATACCTAATTATTGTTTACAAAAAAATTGATTCAGGTTACCCAGTGAAGTAAGGCCTTGGTGTCAATATACTATTGTTTATAGAAAGCCAAAATTTTATTTTTGGATAATAAATTTCCAAAATGTCAGAAAAGGCTATTTCTCGCTGGTAGTAAAGATTAAAACATTATTTTCTCCATCTTGTGGCGTTAGAGAGCTGTATAAAATGCCTCACTTTGTATAATATTTTAGGGGTGCTTATTTCATGTGTCCTGAATAGATTTTAGAAAGAATTCAGTAATATGTTTGAGATCATTTTAAAATTAATGTAAGCTAAGTGTAGTGAAAAGAACTATGTTTTCCTTCAATATTCGGAGTGAAAATGTAATATAAAAAACGTTAAAAATTATTAATAGACTTTGTAAAAGACACTAATGTTCTTATGTTTGTTTAATGGGAGCTAAGGAAAGATTAAAAACTTCTACGTTATTACTTCTAAAGAAGGAGATTTCAATGAGGAAGTGAAAAAAAAAAAAAAAAAAAACAAAAAAAAAAAAAAAAAAAAAAAAAAGTAAATGACCCAAGAAATTCACATTTTTGGACAAAACATTAGATTCTAAATAGAGCATTTTTCCGATCTTATTTTCCAAGAATATTTCGTCAAAATTTAAAATGCGTGTCCAATAAATCATTCATAATGGGTCAAGTTAGAACTCGGAATTTAGTATGTAAGTATATCATCTAAAATTGAAAATACTCTATTTACGTATTATTTCAGACTTGCTAGCTGGGCGTGCCTATGTTATACTAAGGTTCGGCTGTCAGATTAATCCGCCAGCTTGGACTGACAGAAAACGACCAAAAACTGTTCAGTGAAACCAACATGGTTTAATGGGACGACCTATTATATTTTTCCGGAAATTTAAAATAGTAAGTCATTCTCAATTCCTACTCTTCTGTCATGTCCCCCATAAAAGAAACATTAAATTAATTATTTATGTAACGTGTGGATGTATGATTTATGACAAGTAAATTCTCATCGGAATTTAAAGGTATTTATAGCCGGACGCTTCAGAACTATTTATAAACGGTGCAGTAGAAAATACACTGGATTTCTAGGGTAGCTACCTGACATGAATAATTGAGTGTATGCCTCTGTCACTTTGTATTTCCAATCAAAAAAAAAAAAAAAAAAAAAAAAAAAAAGGAAAGGATCGTCATTCGGGGAAATTAGTGATAGGAAACCATCAGATAGGCAAACCGCTGTATCATGTGAGGGAGAGTAGGGTAAATGTGTACCCGGTATTACCCTACTAGTGGGGTAAAACCGGGCAAAATGACTTTTTACAAAAAAAAGTAGGGTAAAACGTCTTTAAAAATATTAGATATTGTTTTTGAGACTGTAGTTATGCTAACAGATAAGCAGACTTTATTTCAACAAAACTTTATTTATTTGTAGTAAAACTTGTGGTTTCTAGAAGCCTTCAAACCTTAGCTACCCGGTTTTGGCACACTTTCCCCTATGTTATCTCATGCTATGTTGGTTATACAAACGATATAGCTCATTGTACATTTTAACAATTATAGATGTAGATTTAGATGTAAATATTATGCATTTTCAAGCTATTATCAAGTCATCCCTTGCATTTTTTTTTAGTACACCTAATAAAAGATTCTTAATGTTTTTTTGTCAAATCAGTATTTCTCTACAACATCAATGCGTTAGGTTTTTATGGGGAAAGAATAATAATAATAGATAACAATAATAGATTGATATTATGTCTTAGAAGTGAGGAACCATTAATATTATATTTATATTCAAATCCTTAAGTAGGCCTAGTTTTAAGTACTAACAAACAGTTTCGTAATAAGAATCCTCATAGATAGGCAACATGTTTCATACTTCAAAATAATGCTGTGTGAGGTATTATGAATTAAAAAAAAGTCCGTCATCCAGGGGCTGCGTAAACTAAGCAGATTTCACACGTGAAGTTATACAATAGAGAAATCTCCATACGAGTGCCAAACAGTTACGGAAACGCCCGAACTAGCTTTCGGCGGGAACGAATAGAACCGGCCATAGCTCGTCTGTTACACTTAATAAAAATGCAAACATCTCGGTTATTATTCAAGACAGAGAATACATGTATATAACAATATTTATAGTAAATTTAATTTGCAATAAGATTGGTTCTATACATTTTTTTTGTAACGGAAATATTTCGAATTTTCGAAAATATGACATTTTAGTGAACTATAGTACTCATAAGGAGTTTTATTTTATATCCTAGATTAATATAAGGTAAGTGAGCACAGACTGCTGATTTATACTAAAGAATCAGTAGTGGACATTTTTTTACAAAATCACAAGATTTTTTTTTTGTTAATCACAAGTCACAAGTGATTCTTTTATGGTAATAAAAATCCATTTACAACAACACGGTTAAAATCAAATTTGCACTCCAGGATATAAATACCAAACTTAGTAGTTTTCAATTTTTGACAGGTGCGGGTATCAGCAAGACATGAGAGCTTTATATAAACAATGCTACAATTAATAGGTTAGTGAACTGTATTTATACGAAATACTGTGCTTTCATTATCAATCTGAAAGTTTATCGAGTAGTTAATGTGCTACATCACAGGTGACTAGTTTCCATATTTGAATACGTTTATGTATCTGAGAAGAGAGAGGTCATTTGTGAAATTCTGGCTGACATCTGTCAAAATAACAATTATGACGTTCAAAGATTTATCGTATTTTAGAGCAGGTAAATAAATGCGAAATTGTCAATTAACCATTGAATGATGTACAAGTCGGTTCGCATGTTCATGTCATGTTTGTATATTACGGAGAATTAATTAAATAACATACATTTATTCTAAGAATCGAAAATAGAAATTTAATTCTTGTTATTCATTTGATACGACATTTGAACTCCCACATTTAACTCTATACAACTTTAACAGATTTCACCTAAAGGAAATCAACTATTGAGAACGTACTCATGACACGATTTGCGAAACTTTTACTCAAATGTCCACCGATCCTGTCCAGGAGATGACAAAAATGAGGTCCGTTCAAAGCTCTGTGTGCGCGCGCGTGTATGTGTGTGTGTGTGTGTGTGTGTACATACATATATATTTGTCTATTATCGCTCCGGTCCCAATTTTTGTCTGATCGTTACGAAACTCGATATTTAAATGTTTTATGTAAATATGAAGATCAAGTTCGCTAACGGCTAAAATCAGACCAGTGGGAGGAGGGAGGGGGTTAGTGGGAGAGAATTTCAAAAATTCAAAATATCTCCGTTCTTATACGTCGGATCGAAAAAGTGTACATAACTAATATTATTGAACATTTAATGTTCTATAAATGTTTTTCTATACATGTTTTCTTTAAATTGAATATTATCCGAGATATTTCCATATTTTAGATTACGGCCACCAGCAAACCCCCACTCCTGCTCATGTCATATTAACAAAAAGCTGTTATATTATGAAACACTTTATTTGAAGACTAAATACCTTCCCCGCCCCACCTCTGCCTCCGCTGTACCTATGGGTCTCCCCATACCAGCGGTCTTAAATGATAAGAGATATAAAATTTTGAATATATAAACTGGACCAGGTAACTTAGCCTAGCTCACCGAGCACTGCTAAGCATAAAAGTGCAACATTTGGGAGATTTAGTTAGAAGTCCGAAAAGTCCTAGGAGAACCCACAGCTGCGACTCCTTTGCCTCTGTTTAGAGAAGTGGGAGCAAGAGCCTAACTAACTGGCCTACACACCTTAAGCCTAAATAATAACCTATACTCACATGAACAATACATATATACATATAATTTACAAATAAATACATTTTTACTTGCTTTTCAACACCTCTTGGGCAAAGGTTCTGATGGCTGAAAATCTATTAGCGTCGTTTACCAACATATGGTAGCTCTCAGGAGGCCAGTTCACATATGAGAAAGCACTCATTAGCCGAATACGCTTGGCGTTGAAACGCGGACATTGGAGGATCACATGGTCAGCCGTATCCAACAGGAGCACAATGGGGGATTCCTTTCGTTTGAAGAACGAAGACTAAATACCACAAATCGTTCTCATTGAACGTTTACGTCTTGTGATAAATGCAAATACGTGACGCGTGTGGGAAATCTGCTTAATTAACGCATCCCATGCGTGACGGACGTTTTTAAAAAGTATATTTGATATTATTATAAGAGCATAAGCTGCTCGTTATTCAAGATGTTCTAGATGTCGAGAAAACTACCACTAATATATACAGGGGAACCTGCGCAACCCCATAAACAATACGTATACAGCGTTTTATTTGTGGAGAGGGTTTTATGGTTGGAGTCATAAGCGGCAATAAGGTACACAATATTTAGGAGAAGCGGCCGTTAACATGCAGACACGATGATTATAGGGGTGTCTTAACGAGGTGCTTTATTGAGAAATGGATGCTGGCTATGCTGTACTAATCATCATTCTAAATTGATGAGTTGATGAGTACTGTAGGCATTCTGAGATGAGTTCACATCTCCTTCTGCCGGTTGTGGAGATGACGAAGTGATTCCCTCAGATATATAACAGATTTACAACTAATAATTATCATCCACGTAAAATATGACAATAAATTACATTGTAAAATAATGTCAATCCTGGTTATAGACAAGAGCTATTAGATTGTCGATAATGTCAATGTGACAGGAGTAGGAGTGGGGGTTTACTGAAGGCCATAAAATAAAAAAATGCATATATCCACGTTAACACTAAAGATGGAGAATACATGTATATAACAATAATTATAGTAAATTTTATTTTCAATAAAATTTGCTCTGTACCATTTTTGGATCCGACGAATAATAAAGGAGGTATTTCGAATTTTAGAAATTCTACCCCAGGAGGGGGGTTTATTCCCACTGGTTCGATTTCACCCATAAACGAAATCGACCTTTAGTTTTACGCTTATATATCTGGCTGGTTAGGTTAGTATCAAATAAGAATTGTGACCGTTAGAACGTTAACCTTATATACATGTACATTACACACATTATATATATATTATATTATATACTATATATATATATATATTCTATACATATACATCAAATCTACAAATGAGATTCTGTTCTCACTTTAATCAGAATATAAACAAACCTTGAAAACTACAGTTAACTTCTAGAAATATTTAAATTGACCTAAATGTTTAATAGGGATTCATATAAGTAGACAAGAACTGTTTTTTAAACTCTCATTAAAAAATAAAAAATAAATGCTGTTATAGGTTTGGTTTAGACCCCCCGCTACAATTTTATTCAAATAATCTGAGGTAAAAAGTAATATTAATTGTAATACGATTGTAATAATATAATATATTTGTATTCAAATCAGGCTTAAAGAAATCGAAAAAAAATAATAAAGATCATTAAAATAAGTTCTCAAACAACAAGAGAATATTAGAAATGCGTTTCTTAGAAGGAAACAATTGATCAGGAAGAGCAAAACGAATAACAAGGCCTTCCGTGTCCTCTAATATTGTTATTTTGTTGAGCCCAAAGTGCACTTTCAGAGTCAGTGCTCCATTTTAGTCCTGCTGACAAAATAAAGCCTTAAAAGAAAATAACAAACATAGCATGGTCAACAGTGTAAGAACAGTCAGAAAACAATAAAAAACAAAACATGTAAAAGATAAAACCCATAGGAAATTTAAAAAATATTCAACCAATAAATATAAAAACCATAAACGTTTTGTCATACACTCTCACCCCCCACCAAAACCTACCAACTTATATAAAATTAACAACAAACCAAATTACTAGGTAAGAAATATATTTGCAACAATATCACAATGGGGTGAAAATCCCCCTTACATGTAACACCAGAGGAAATATAGTGAAAATCAAAAATAAAAATTAAAAAAATGCTAAATGCCTAATAATAGAGAGGAGAAGGAGTTGTTTGACAGCAGGGTAGGACACTGATGATGAAGACCTAGACATGTGAAAGTGCCACTTTGCACCCCATGAAATAAAACACTAGTAGTGGCCAAGACTTTCTATTGATCTCGATCAATTTATTCTGACTTAACAATCATTACAAATTGCATTTTACAATCATCAATCCATAACTCAGGTTTTCAGTAAACATAAACTCGCATTAAAACATATTGTGAAGAAGTTTGTTAAGACCGTTTTCAAAACTTTATTTTCAGAGAAGTTAGACCACATTAAACATAATTTAGAAACACTATTTATTTCACAATGTGAACTTGCTTTCTTTTTTAAGCAGATATTCCCTTAAGGGGAAATCAGCTATTGAGGTCGCCCTACTCATGACGCGTTATGTTTTTCGCAAATTTTTCATTCACATGCCTCCATCGTATCCTACTTAGCGAGTTCACTGAAACGCAGCGTCCGTTCAAAAACTGTTATGTATGTATGTGTATATATACTATATATATTTGTACTGTTACCGCTTATAGCGGTCGCAATTATTGTTTAATCTACTTATTAACTCGATATTTAATAGTTTTATGCTTTAAAAAGGAAGAGACGTTCGTTAACGGCTGAAATTCGGACCAGTGCGGAGGGGCGAGGTTTTAGAGGTGGGGATTTTCCACGCATAACTACTACGTCATGAGACAACGAAAAATATTGTAATACGAACCAGTCTTATTGGAAATTACATGTGCTATAATTAGTGTTATATTGGAATTTCATTTACTTTCTAACTTGAATATTAACCAAGATATTTGCCATTTTTTTTTTTTAGTTTTCCGCCTTCAGCAAACACCCACTTTCTACCCCTCATGTTACATAAACAATACTCTATCTTATTATAACAAACTACCATTATTCGGAGCTTAAATGTCAAATATTGTACTCAAGAGAGCTTTATTATACGAGATACATGTAAATATGTTCTGGTGACCCGCCCCCCGTCTTAAGGCTTCGATTACTAAAATTTGATAGATTCAGATAACAATTACTCTGACTCATTATAAATTACAGTACTAGATATAGTAAATGGTTCTCAATAAAATTAATATGCTATATTCTGCTATATTTCAGTAATCGTTTTTCTTTCCAGTGTGAGGCTAGCAGATCTGTTTGTTTACATTCCAAACGCTTCCTGTCGGCAGGTTATTGAAATTGACTGAAATATTTCTTATTATCGTGTGTATTTATTCTCTTAATATTCACGGTGGTGTTGTGTTAGCAGTATGTAGATTTATCTATTACTAAACTTCACGAGAGAAATCTGCTTAGTTTACTCAGCCACTGCTTCTTAGACTTTTTTAAATGTAAAATGTCTAGTACTAAATGGCGTCTCTGAAGGAAACTTTTTAGAACCATTTAGTATATTTAAGCCTTAGTAGGAAAATGAGATACTGATTAAGAAAGAATTACACTAATTGCTATTTGGATGGGTGATCAACTAGCTCTTTTACAAGAGATAACAGCTTTGCCCGGCACTCTCTCATATTAGAGCATCGTTTTAAAGTCTTTATTATTGACCAATCGAAAGAGCTAAGTCCAAGAAATAGGTTACAGGTGGCAGATGGTTCAAGCAGACTCGTAAAGTTCTCCAGCACGTCATAACTCACTTAACTCTCCATTTACTGTCATTTTAATGGGCAAATGGATATTTTATGCGTCAAAATGAAACGACACTTTTGTAGCAGTAAAAGGAATCGCAATATCAAATTTTTCGTAGAATTAAATTCATGATCATGGATCACATCAAAAATTATAATGTATTACACAGGTTACTTTAACATAGATATAGCCTATTTATCGAACACATTTGCAAAGAAGAATGTGAAAACGATCAACATCATTTTAATTAAATATATCGGAAGAACAGGTTTAACATATATGGAAGTAAACTTCAACTAACGAACAAATTACGTAACATTAAATTTTGTAATGTACATTACGCACAATGATTGTGCATATATTAATCTTAATTTTTATATTTTTATTACTAAATTTAATTTAAACCACATCAAGGAAATTTGAACTTGAAACAGGAATAAAAAATCCTTTCTATTTCAGGTAACTAGCACAAAAATAAACACGCAACTCGACGGTTATTTCAACCTTAAGTTAAAGTAATCAATAAATTATAAATTAATAATACAATATATGCTAGGTGAATTGCAGAATATCCATAATGAAAGCATATCTCATTCATACTTCGTTAAGAAAAGTGCATATAACGAAACAATTAAACACGTTGAATGAATAGTTACGTATTCGGGCTATTTTATATTTCAAACTGTCTTATAACCCCCCACTCCTTGTTCGTATCTCGAAACTGTAATTTGCTTTTAAATCAGGGAGGTGGATCAAAGAAGGCAACATAGGTTCGTGTTCGTTCGAGTCCTGTTCTGGAAGGGTCTATCTATCTATCTATATAAGACACCCTGGCCGACCTTAGTCAGTTTTAGTTTGATTTAACAAAAATTACTCTAAATAACAAAATAAACAGCTTGTGTTATGTGCATTTTTGCCGAAAAAACAATAGGAAACGAAATATCGCTATTTTTAATTTCAGGCATCCCTTATAACCCCAGCTCCTTCCTGTTCATCCCTGAGAATATTAATAGCCAAAAACCTAAGCTGGGTTAGTAGTGATATACCAAGTTTCATAAAATTCGGTTCAGCCGATTACGATTCTATAAAGGACATAAAGACAAACATTCACTTTATACATATATATAAATATAAATATATATATATATATATATAGATAAACTGAATCCACATCAAGAAATTTAATTGACAAACTAGGATTCATTTATATAATATATACTATATTAGATAAATATATTATGCATTTATATAGATTAACAAACAAAAAATAAACCACATCAAGGAAATTTAAATTTGAACTAGGAATAAAAAATGCTTTCTATTTTAGGTAACTAGACAAAAATAAACAAACAAAAAATAAAGTTAAATAAAGTAATTAATTAATTTAAGAAGAACTTAAACAAATACGAATTTAGAAAAGCATGAATGATAATATGATAGGTGAATTGCAGAATCTCCATAATCAAATCATATTTCAGTAATATAATCTATGGTAGAGCTTGTTAATTTATATATGTTTATGGGCTAATGACATGTTTGAAATATATTTTCTTATTTAGTTCATCGATTAAACTATTTTTGTGTATATCGGTCACAAATGACGTAATTCATTAAAAGTTGTTTCCAGGCGTTCAAAGAGATAAATCGAAGGATTGACACTTGTCCTTTCAAAAATTAAATGCGCCGAACAATCGCTGCATTGAAAAATTTACATGGCAAATAAATTCTTGGTAAAAAGCTGTAACGCGAAATGCCAGGAATAGAACTAATTTAATGTTTAAAATGCTTTGTTGCACTTCTTTTAAAATTGTTTTTACATTAAAGCCATGTACTAACAGAACCTGTTATGTTAAACTAAAAATATCCTATACGTATCTTCTCAAAACGTATACGGAGATAGCAGGAATTTTTCATTTAGTTTGCCTCTAACCACCCCCCACCCCCTTTCCACTAAGTCGATTTCAAAAGTTAAGGCGGGCAATTATTTATTACCATTGTCCTAAAAGTAAATTTAAGACTAGGCGCTTTAGCAGATTTCCTTTAAGGAAATCAGCTATTGAGGTAATACTCATGACGCAATTTTTGAAAAAAATTCCACAAATGTCCATGGAACCTACCCAGCAGATAATGAAAATGATTTTCATTCAAATTTATAGATATAAAATTTCGTAATAAATACGTATATGTGTGTATATATACACTGCTCAAAAATGAATAAGGATATTGGTTATTTTTTCTTATCCTATTAATTTTAATTAAATCGACCTTAATTAAATTACTTTTTATGGGGGGAAAAACAATAATTTCTAATAAATATTAATGATATTTATAATTAAAAAAAAAAATGTTAGGCCCCATAAATACCACAAAAAAGCCAATATCCCTATTCATTTTTGAGCAGTATATTTATATATATATATATATATATATATATATATATACATATATTTATTTATATATAGTTAGTTATGTATATAGTTTTCGACTTTGCGTAAAGCCCCACTCCTACTCATGTCATATTAGGAATAAGCTGTTATAGCATGAAGTACTTCATACCAAGGCGAAATAGCAAATATGGTTTTCATTGAACTTTTAATTTCGAAGATACTTGGAATTATGTTGTGATGGCGTCATCAAATAAGATTTTCTTTCTTGATTCGAAAATGTTTATTTCATCAATACCATACTCGATATTAAGCTTTTTCAATCAACACTGAAGATAATATTTGTTATTGGCTAAATTCGGATCTGTAATAGTAGGGGTTTAGGGGAGGGATTCTAAAATTCAAGATATTTCCGTTACTATAAGTCGGATCGTAAAATGTTATCGTGCCAAAATTGTTTAACTATTGATGTTCTATGCGTTTTTTTGTAGCTCAAAATTAAGCTAGTTTTTCATACTCTGGTTTTCTGGCGTCAGTAACCCTCACCCCCATCTACTCATTAGTTTGGTGCGTTATACCAGCACTTGGTGAAATCTGCTAAGATTACGCAGCTCCTGCGTGACGGACTTTTTAGAGTTATTCGAGAAATATACAGACGTCGCGCCGAAACTACTCCAAATGTGTTAGGGATGTTTAAAAATCAATATTTCCTTTTAGATCAGAAAACCGACATTTGTCGCGGTTACAATTCCAGCCTTGCTCCGCAAAAGGGAGTAAAATATTCATGAAAGGTCTTGAAATGTTAATTGTAATACTAAAAAAAAAAAGGAATATAATGCGTACATAAATGTAAAATAGAACAGCAATTTCATCAGTAATTAAAGTTCTCTAGAGGATATTAGCTATAAAAAGAATTATTTAGGCCTATAGGTGGAGAGAGAGAGAGTCGAGTGGTAAGGCCATACCCCAGCAAGTTCCTTCCCATTTAACTGGAAGCCACGCTCCTCCCCCCGCCCCCAACCACCACCCCAAAACAAACAATTATACTTTAGCTCAACTTAACTTCGTAACTTAATTAAAGAAACTTACTTTGTATTGCTCTCGTTTTAAAGGACTCAGCCCCCAAATGAAAGCCTCTACAACGAATTCCAGCTAATTTTTACTCCACTGTTTTAATTTTGACCACTATATAAATAATAAATGCTTTCAAAAAGTGGGTTTCAACAATTATATGATGTGTAATTACGTAGAAATGACGTGTAAAAATAATACGCCGTGGCTAAAACTTAATTTACAACAGTCCTACGCCAGTAGACAATCTCTCTACCCTTTAGACTGTGGATCTTAGAAGATAAGCATCTTAATGTGTGGATTTTAGCATATTACCCTGTATAAATATTTGTCTCTATGTATATATATATATATATATATATATATATATATATATATATATATATATATTTGTCTGTTACCAAACTTGAAATATAATCGTTTTATACAAAAAGACAGATCAAGTTCGTTAACGGCTGAAATCGGACTAGGGGAGGGGGTTAAGATGGGGAGAATTTCGAAAATTCTTAATATCTCCGTTATTCTGAGTCGGATCGAACAATTGTATAGAACCAATTTTATTGTAATATTCTATAAATTTTGGCATGTATATTTCTTCAATATCTTGATTATTAACAGAGATATTTGCATTTTTTGGTTTTCGGACTTCAGTAAACCCCCACTCCTGCTCATCTCATATTAAGAATATTCTATTACGTTATGAAGTATTTTAATTGAAGTTTAAATACCAAATATTGTTCTCATTGAACTTTTAGTTTTTTAGATGCAAAAACGTAACTTAGTTAACACCGCCCCTGCGTGACGGACTTTTAATGTACGACTCCATGGTACTTGAGTATTATATTTTTTCTGTCTGTGATATTTGATAACTGGTCATCTCTTCTTAGAAAGGCCATACAACTAATTTGTGATGTGTTATAAAAGGCGTGCAAGGTATGGTTTCCTATTAGCAGTTTTCAGAGAAATCAGCTAATGAGATCGCATGCTTTTTTAAAATTACCTCAAATGTCCATTGATCCTAATTCGGAGATAGCGGAAGTGAGGTCCGTTCAAAATTATATCTATCTCCATATCTCTCTCAGTAAACATTTGTATTACAGCGGTGAAAATAAAGGTAATAATGTTTTCTGTTTCTGATCAAACGTTCGTGAAAGTTAACAGATAAAAGAAAATTTTTTATTATTTTTATGGGTGTGCTTAAACAATAATAAGAGGCACATTATTTATTATATGCAATTATACTTGTTATTAGTATTCTGTTTGTCATAAATCTTAGAAAAGAATTATGTTAATTCGATATATCAGAAAACTGATTATAATTTGGACATTAAAAAAAAAAAAAAGAATTAATCGACATTTACGTTAAATTATATTTATAATTATAAAATATAATTTTTATATGCCAATGCCAATGATAGGTGTTCATTTTAAAGATGCAGAAATTATTTAAGGATGGAATCGAAATAGCTTTAACATGACCCAATGTATTGATTAAGAATGTAATTTATTTTTAAATTAACACTGCATGTTAAATATATAATATATTTCAAAGACCATGCTAAACAAGTATTGGCCAGACTCCTACATGGTTCATCATGTTTGTAAAAAAAGATAAAATAATCTATCTATCGTCTCGTCGCAATTTATTTCTTAAGTCGTCTACTCGAACTCCAATTAGCTAAAGATCAACTTCGTTAACGGCTGAAGAACCAGGAGAAAAGGTGTGCAATCAGCATATATTCCTTGTTCAATGGCAATTTCTACCCTAACATACAATGTTATGGAAGCCAGCCAAGTTGTCCGCCATTAAGTCCCAAAATGCAGCCCGATGGTTACATGGAGAAATTTGACAAAGAACGCACTTTAAACGGCAAGACTAAAACCGAAACCACAAATGGATTTTAGGATATGTGGATGACCACGTTACGACATAAGGCCAACATTGGAGAGAAGACTTTAAGAAGAATTTCTGGGCGTGCATCTTAAATCAGTAAACCCCAACCCCTTATCATGGAGATCATATGAGATAAAATTCCATTTGTTGCGGAGAAAGGAAACCAAACGGACATTAATGCGTTATTGAGCAGTACAAACCCAACATCAACTACCAACTGATTTACAAAACTGCTTGAACTTCTCCGAGTCTCAAACACCCCAGACCAGCCACAGAAGAATTGGAATACTATGAGTACATTTGGTCGCTAGAGCTGACGAGAATTATCCAGAAGCCCACCAGAACCTCCCACAGTGTAACGACAACGAGTACAACGTGATGAACTGCGCTTATTTAAAGACTGGCTGACGGTCATAACTCACTACAGAAATTCCCAAGAAATCAATTCAAAATGAAAAAAAGAAAAGAGAAGACAAGAAAACAAATGAAGAAGTCCGGCTAAAACAGCCCGGTGATACATTTTGTTAAAGGTAACGCCCGAGAAGACATTTCGTTAGTATTTTGGCTAGGCATGAAAACAGCTAATGAATGTGCACAGCGACAGGAAAATATCACACGTGCATAGTTTTAACCATTCTGATAAAGACAATAAACTCCACACAAAAATCCCTGGGAGTATACAGCATACCATGTTGATTGAATACACAACACCCCCCGGTTTCGCCGCTGACACATCAAGACATATATAAAAAAACAAGATAAACACTTAGCTTCGAACAGAGAAGAAAGTACATTGGCAAAGGTTGACCGATACCAAGTGATAGGATACTTTCAAATATATACCATATATAAACTAAACACTCTTCAGTCTCATAGAATATAATAATATATATATATATATATATATTGGTGCGAATATTAAGTACATGAAAAATTAAACAGAGATAGTCACGTATTTGGGAAGGACGGAGAAGATGAAAGGTGCGGCCATATGGTCCCGCCCGTCCTCGGCAATACCAGTCCAGATCTAGAAGAGTCCAGACAATTTCGCTTTGATGTTTTCCGACAATCTATTGGGTTAAACACATGAAGTGTCCGATTTTTTAAACCCTAATCTTTATAAAGGATTAAAACGTTGTGTGTTGATTCCAAGCAAAATATTTACCATCTATAATAAACATTTGTTAATCCTCCTAGTCGCAAGCTATGTTTGTTTTTGTCCCAAGTAGGCTTACATATTTTAGTTTAATATCAATGGGGGACATGGAAACACGCGATTTCCGGATAATTTTTTTTTAACGAGTATAAACTTGGTCATTCCGCGGCCCAGTCAGCAAGGAATATTAATCATGCGTTTGGCGAAGGAAGTGCTAATGAAAGAACTATTCGTCCGTTGGTTTTCAAAATTTTCTTCAGGAGATACGACTTTAGAAAATCAGCCCCCGTGGACGACCTCACTCATCAGTGGAGGACGAAGATCTTAAAAAAGCTGTTGAAAGAAGACCCTCATAAAACAGCCAGAGAACTTTGCGTCAGAGCTAGGCACAAGTCATATGACTGTCTCCAGGCATTTAAAAACGATTGGAAAGGTGAAAAATCTCGATTCCTCGGTCCCGCACGAGCTCAAACGAACGTCAGCAGTTAAAACGCCAAGAGACGTCTTGCTCGTCAAAGAACCACCGAACCACATGTTTCAATACAGACAGTGAACAAATTAAAGGAGTTGGGGCTATGAAGTCCTACCACCCCACCCCCCATATTCCCCTGATCTCTCTCCTACAGACTACCACTTTTTTCGGAGTTTCAGACAACTTTTTGCGAAGAAAATTTTTTACAGATGATTTAGACATTAAAAATGCATTTTTCTGAATTTCTTTCAACACGTGACACAAACTTTATCAAAAGTGGGATAGAAAACTTGGTAAGTCGTTGGCAGAAGTTTTATGTGAAGAACAGTGTTGTGCCATGACTCTGTAAAGAGCAGTATAGTGACGTCTTTAAGACAGAGAAGTGCCGTTTACTTCGCGAAGATCAGTGCAGTGCCGTGTTTTTGTGAACTTCAGTGATTGGAAGTGAGTTATTGGACTGTGTAATAACACAGACTATCAGTGCATTTTGTGAGTAATAGCTAAGAATAATTAAGCAAGTGTGTAGTGCATTGTTAAATAAATTGTGCAGTGATAAAATCTCTGAAGCTTGTGTGTGTGTTTAATTCTGTAGTCCTAAACAACTCTAATCAACAACGTTTATTACTGATTTTGGAATTAACGTAACAATATTATACGAATTAATGCAGGTAGAAGAAAAAGGGACACACTTCCCCAGTAACAACTTTTTTATTTGAAGCGACAGACCGGTTTAGATGCAGTACAACATCGCCTGTTGATACACAAAAAACATCTCCAACAGTTTTTAAAAATATTAGAGTCAAATAAATAGCACAATCAAAAAATACTATATATCCCTTAAGGGAAATCTACTAAAAACAGGTGTGGTATTTTCCCGACCGGAAGTTGCAAACAACAAGAAGTCTCCTTTAACACCCAGTAACACTACCAATCCTAATACATCATTGTGATGTTTGATGAAATGAATGAAGATGTGACTACTAATGTCAAATACAAAACAAACAAACTCTGATTATTCAGATACCTATTGTTGTTATGAAAATTGGAATCTATTACTATATTACTAGTGTATTTAGTATAATTTTTTTTTCTCCAAGGTGAATCTGTTTTGGAGGCTGGTGCTGAAGAAAGAGAGGCACAAGAAATAGTCTAGAGTAGGGATAGAGGGCAGCCATATTAAATTATCTGGCGGGCTGTTGTGTGTGAAGGTAAAGGTAGGATTGGCAAAAAGCAGAGGGGCTAGAGAACCAGTGAATGATAAACGAGACCTGTATTAATGATTGGCCTAGGCTCGTTTATCATTCTCTCTCTCTCTCTCTCTCTCTCTCGCTCGCGCTCTCTCTCTCTCTCTCGCTCTCTCTCTCTCTCTCTCTCTCTCTCTCTCTCCCTCTCACTCTCTCTCTCTCTCTCTCTCCCTTTCTCCCTCTCTCCTCTCCTTCTCTCTCTCTCTCTCTCTCTCTCCTCTCTCTCTCTCACTCTCACCCTCTCTCTCTCTCTATCTCTCTCTCTCTCTCTCTCTCTCTCTCTCTCTCTCTCTCTCTCTCTCTCTCTCTCCTCTCTCCCCTCTCTCACTCTCCCTCTCCCTCCCTCTCTTCTCTCTCTCCTCTCTCTCTCTCTCTCTCCCTCTCTCCGTCTCTCTCTCTCTCCCTCCCCTCTCCCTCCTCTCTCTCCCTCCCTCTTCTCTCCCTCTCTCCCTCCTCTCCTCCCTCCCTCTCTCTCTCTCCCTCCCTCTCTCCCTCTCTCCCTCTCTCTCTCCTCTCTCTCTCTCTCTCTTCTCTCTCTCCTCTCTCTCTCTCTCTCTCCTC
The DNA here is from genome assembly GCA_019009955.1 of Riptortus pedestris. Classification (NCBI taxonomy): domain Eukaryota; kingdom Metazoa; phylum Arthropoda; class Insecta; order Hemiptera; family Alydidae; genus Riptortus; species Riptortus pedestris. The sequence goes on along the minus strand of CM032230.1, from coordinate 104,347,014 downwards.
TCTCTCTCTTCTCTCTCACCCTCTCTCTCTCCTCTCTCCCTCCGTCTCTCACCCTCTCTCTCTCTCTCTCTCTCTCTCTCTCTCTCTCTCTCCCTCCCTCTCTCACTACCACTCTTTCTCTCTATTCCCCCTTCCTTTCCACACCTCTGCCCAACTTGCTTTGATTATCCCCCAGGCGTGGGTTCCTAGTTTCTTAACCCCTTTGGCGCCTTTATAAACATAACATTTATAAGTCCCTCGAAGACGGTTATGCAAATAGACGCCCCTGTAAATTAATTGACGGTTCGGCAACTTTGAGTATTTGGGCTCTCGAAGTTGGATGTGACTGACTGACTCGTTTAATTAAGAAGATTGTACATTCAAATTGATGAGCATTCAAGCTCCCACTCGCACAAGAATGTAAACCTGTTGATTCATCTGAATGTTCTCGTAGTTTACACCGCTAGTTAAAAACTGTCAATAACTAAATTTTATAACAACGCACTTAATTGAACTAATTATTTAGGAGGCGGGACTCCATCTTCCTGTTCAACTCCACCATTTAATTCTTTCAACAGAGTAATAGCCCCTATTTCGAGAAGATTTGTTTCTACTAACAAGAATAAAAGTAAATTCTTTTAATATAGATTCACCGTTTGTTTTTATTCAACATATATTCACATGTTCTTCCAACTGACATTATGATAATTTCCTTTCTCTTATAAACATAAGAATTTGTTTCCATTGAATTATTCTATATAGTCTAAGCATTATGGATATTTTTAATTTTCTGACTTTATTTGTTGATGAAAAAATTTGCCTGTTGATCTACTAACTAAATAACAGCACTTTAAAACCTTCCACGCGGTTTTAAAGTGCTGTTATTTAGTTTTAGGAGTGATAGATTCTATTTTTTTAGGCCTGTGCTATCTTATTCTTATGAAATGTCGACGTTATAATGCTTGTTTGTTTTTCCATATACACTTATGCGTATATGCCTAGACAAGCAAAATGTTTCGCAATTGCAATAACAGAACAATTGTGCGAGTAAATAAAAAAAGTCAGACTCGTAGGTGTTGCGTAAAATAAGCGGATTTCCCACGTCTATTTCCCTCGTGAAGCTTAACAATAGTTAAAGAACTTGATCTTTTTTTTTTACTTAAAATTTCGACCACTAGAGCTGCTCATTAACAGTTTCGAACGGACCTTATTTTCTTCATCTCCTGGGTAAGATCGATGAACATTTGAAGACAGTTTTCAAAAATCGTCTCATGAGTACGACCCCAATAGCTGATTTCCCTTAATGGAAAAAAAGGATGAGTCAAGGAGTTTGAATCTCCATATAGTGCTACGGAGGATTTATAATTAAACTTTTATCATTTAAATTCAATAAGGGATTATCTTTTTTGATCCGGGCCGGGGGCGCTGAGAAGCTTATGATAGGGCTGATTCGGAGGACTGGCCATCAGCGATATGACACACAATGCGAGGGGTGGGGTCGGAGTCGGAAAAGTTATAATAAGAAAACTTGTTGCTACAATGGAAAACTCATAGCTTGGAGAGTCCAGGTTGTTTCACTAGAGAGGTGCATTCTGAGTAATGCATACTGCAGGTGGTAGTCACTTTAGAACTTCAAATCAACAGAACAGAAATAATGTTATTTTTATTTTGAACCCCGAAGTTTTTCCTGAGTAATAATTTTCTCACGTGTATTTATTTGTTTTAGCAAATTTACGTTAAAGAAAATTAGCTATTGATTTGTAGTCATGGCACATTTTTAAAACATTTCTTTAAATGTCATCGATCCTACGAAGTAAATTGACGAAAATGAGGTCCTTATAAAATTGTATATAGAGGTATATATATATATATATATATATATATATATATATATATATATCTACGCCTAAACCGAATTTTATGAAACTTGGTATGTATATTACTACTAACCCAGCTTAGGGTTTTGGCTATATTAATATTCTCTGTGACGAACAGGAGTGGGGGTTATAAGGGAAGCCTGAAATTAAAAATAGCGATATTTCGTTTCCTATTGGTTTATCGCCAAATATGCACATAACAAAAGTTATTCTACACTTTTGTTATATAAACTTTTGTCGTATACCGAAGTATAAATGAGTTATGCGCTGTAAACTACAGAAGGGATCAACAATGTTATAGGACGCGAAATACTAAATCGAAATCAACTGAACTCCGTATTTTTAACTATAATAATATGATAATCGATGATTTTGTTATATATAAAAAAAGATAAATGCACAGGAAACGGATGATATAATTGTGTATTCTGTAGAATTAAGTACATAACAAATACTTTTATTATTAACATATCCCCAGTACGCCGGACTCGGGTGTAAATACTAAGCATTGAGGCGAGAAAATGTAAGAATATTGTACAAACTAACGCCCAAAAAAAAAAGTCCGTCACGCAGGGGCTGCGTAAACTAAGCAGATTTCCCACGTGAAGTTTTACAATAGAGAAATCTGCCTAATAACAGCTGGAGTAGTAAGAAACCTCTAAACCTATTCACGAGGGACGAATAGTTACGAAAACGGCCGCCAGAGCTCACGGCGGAAAGTCCGAACATAGCCACTGCTGCCGAGCACATGCAGAATACAAATGCAAATATCTCAGTTAATATTCAAGATAGGGAATAGATGTATAGAACAATATTTATAGTAAATTTCATTTGCAATAAGATTGATTCTGTAATATTTTTCGATCCAACGTATATTAATGGAGATATTTCGAATTTTCGAAAATCCTCCCCTCTAAACCCCCCCTCGCACTTGTCCGATTTCAGACGTTAACGAACTTGATCTTTCTTTTTACATAAAACGGCTAAATATCGAGTTTGGTAACGATCAAACAAAAATTGCGACCGCTAGAGCGGTAACAGACATATATTATATATATATATTATATATATATATATATATATATATATATATATATATATATATATATATACAGTTTTGAACGGACCTCATTTTCGTCATCTACTAGGTAGGATCGATGGACATTTGAAGAAAATTTTCGAAAATCCCGTCATGAGTACAACCTCAATAGCTGATTTCCCTTAAGGGAAATCTGCTAAAAATATCATTATCATTCAGACTCAAATGATTTCCCGGGCGAAGCCGGGTACCTTAGCTAGTATATACTCGTATATGTGTGTGTGTGTGTGTGTGTGTGTGTGTGTGTGTGTGTGTGTGTGTGTGTGGGTTTGTTACCGCTCTAGCGTTTGCAATTTAGGCTTAATCATTACCAAACTTGTAATATAAGCATATTATGTAAAGATAAGTTCGTTAACGGCTGAAATCGGACTACTCGGAAGTTGAGGGGTTTAGACGGGGAGATTTTCGAAAATTCAAAATATCTCTGTTATTATTCGCCGGATCGAAATAGTGTATATAACTAATCTTATTGAACAATTAAATTAAGTTCTATAAATGTTGTTCTATACACGTTTTCTCTAAATTGAATATTAACCAAAGTATTACCATATTTTAGTTTTCGGCCACCAGTAAATCCCCTCTCCCCACTCCTACTCATGTCATATTAACAATAAGCTGTTATACTATGTAACACTTTCTTTGAAGCCTAAATACCTAATATTGTTCTCTTTGAACTTTTCTTACAAAAATCTGCTTAGTTAACGCATCCGCTGAGTGACTTTTTTTAACTTAAATTAACATAAATTTTATGCTATTACGGCTAATCGGACTGGCAAACTAAAGGTTACTACCATTTTAAAGCAGTTTTGCTAAATTTTTGATTTGTGACTCGTGGGATTTAAGTCGTGGGTTGAAGGTCTAATTAGCATACGTCCCCCCACATTGAGTGGGATGATGCCTGTTAATTGGATAAGGCTTTTATTTAGCTAATTACTCATTAAATTAATTTCTAGTCCACGTGCGGGAATCAAAGGATTAGGTTTTCGGAGAGAGTTAAAACCTACAACGTCTAGCCAGGGACCCATGTACTAAAAATAATTAATTAAAGAAAACATTCAAATGAAAACAAGACAAATTGAAAAATAAAAAATGAATTATGAAATTGATTTCAAAAAAAGTATGTTGCCCTTATGATGTCATATATAGAAACTATACTGAAAACGGTAATAATGAATTTGATTTACGAAAACTCAGTAATATAACAGGAATTACTCTGTATAGGTATTATGTGTGATAATAAAAGTCCGTCACGCAGGGACTGCGTAAACTAAGCAGATTTCCCACGTGATGTTTTAAAATAGAGAAATTTCATGAGAGCCGAGCAGTTAAGGAAACGGCCGAACTAGCTTTTGGCGGGAAAGTCACCCGTCCGTTAGCCGCTCAGATTTAATAAAAATGCAAATATCTCTGTTAATATTCAAGATAGAGAATACATGTGTATAACAATATTTATAGAACATTTAATTTGCAATGAGATTGATTCTGTACAAGTTTTCGATCCGACGTATAGTAACGGAGATATTTTGAATTTTCAAAAATCCTCCCTTCTAAACCCCCCCCCTCCCACTGGCCCGGTTTCAGACGTTAACGAACTTGATCTTTCTTTTTACATAAAACGACTAAATATCGAGTTTGGTAACGATCAAACAAAAATTGGGACCGCTAGAGCGGTAACAGACAAATATATATATATATATATATATATATATATATATATATATATATATATATGTAGTTTTGAACGGACCTCATTTTCGTCAACTACTAGGTAGGATCGATGGACATTTGAAGAAAATTCCGTCATGAGTACAACCTCAATAGCAGATTTACCTTAAGGGAAATCTGCTAAAACATAAGTTTATAATCTTAACTGAGGAACTTGCTTAACTAAAAGCGAATCGTTGACAGTTTTAATATTTTGGCGAAACTAATAATAATCAAATGAAAAAGAAATTTCCAATTTTACCAAAAAATGACCTGGCTTTGTTTTTTAGAATATTTGTAGTGGTTTCCGATTTTTTAATAAAACAATACCTCGTGACGGTCTTGCCAACGTTTGTTTTCAGACAAAAATGACGGTCACTAGATAACTCGTCAAAAGTATTGAGTTATTAGTTAAACAGCTAAAGCTCTACATGCAATTAATGTGGAAAGTAGTCGATGCATGTAGATGGTATACAATGTAGATTTCTACATCAATTTTGAATATCATCAAAGTCATAAAATATGAATAAGAATATATACATTCGGTTGGCAATATAGGCCTTAAGCCGCCCCCTCTCCTTGAGACTCTAGGGATTCGTGATCATAGTTATCTGTAGAAAGTGATTAACTTCAACAAACCAACCCCGTTAACCAAGGAAGACCTGGAAGGACTTGTCTCCAGTAGACGGAGGGATGGCGGGCCTCATTTCACCGGAGGGGGGGGGGGGGGTTCAGTGGTCAACTTACACGGTGTCAGCCGTCAACGTGCTTTTGTACGGGATCTAAGAAAGTCATAATCTTTAGTCCCGGGACTGCCTGATCTATATACTCGTTAGATTTCAGGTAATCCAAAAGACCCACGACACAAGCGCGCTGTGTTAACAAACTTGTGAATTCATGTTCTCCCTTGGTCGGGATCGAACCTGTACTATTTAGCAGATTTCCCTTAATGGAAATTAGCTATCGAGGTCGTACTCTTGACGCAATGTCCACAATCGGACACAAATGACCATCGATCCTACCTAGGAGATGACGAAAATGAGGTCCCTACAAAATTACATATATATCTCTGTTACCGGTCAAGCAGGTATTATTTGATTGTTACCAAACTCGATATTTAGTCGTTTTTGTAAAAAGAAAGATCAAGTTCGTTAACGGTTGAAATCTGACCAGGGAGAAGGGGGAGGGGGTTGAGAGAGGGAGAATTTTGAAAATTCAAAATATCTCCGTTACTGTAAGTCAGATCGAAAACGTGCATAGAATCAAAATTATTGCAAATGAAACGTACTATAAATGCTGTAATGTACATTTATTCTCTATCTTGAGTACTAACCGATATTTTTGCATTTTTCAGATATCAGTGTTCAGCAAACCCACACTTCTACTCATGTTACATAAACAATTCAATAATTTATTATACGAGATAAATGCAAATATGTTCTAGAGACCCCCCCCCGTAGTTGGCTCACCTGTTTGTTTACATTTCAGTCGCTTCCCGTCTGGAGGTTTCTTATTATCGTTTGTATTTATTCACTCAATATTGATGGTGATATTGTGTTGCCATTATGTAGATTTATTTATTGTAAAACGTCAAGTGGTAAGTCTGCTTAGTTTACGCAGCCCCTGCGTGACTGACATTTTTTTCACCACCGGCGTTCTGGGAATACTGCTAGACGCTCACTAGCACGGCCACCGGCGGACCTATATATGTCACAATCAATTGCTAAAAAAAATGTCGATACCGTCCAGACAAGTAGGTCAGTGTGTTTACTTGTTGATGTGAGTTAGGTCTCCAACGTTCTAGTCTGTGCGAGACGTGCTTCGAAACACGGCAAGTCCAAACTCGACCTGAGCAGAGAAGACCTTACTTTGTTGAAATTTGATTTCTAAGTACCTACGTGACGAAGTTCGCCGATCGCACAACTCCGACAACCCATTTCCATCCCAAGTTCCATTCCAATAGGCAAAAAGCCAGAATACTCTGTCGGAACAAAATTTTAGTTTAAACTTCCTTATTAAATTATCTCTCTGTTTTCAGGTTGCTTTAAAAAAAAAAAAAAAAAGAAAGAAAAAAAAAGGACTTTAAGAATAACTTTCCTGGGCTTTCTTCAAAACTTTTTTTTTTTCAATTTAGGTAGGAACATTATTTAAATTTCTTGTTGTCTGGGACATTTTTAACGAGTATTTTTAGAATAAGCTGTCTCTCCGAGGACTAGAGTCAACTATCTAATACTTTATAAGAATATGAGAACAAAGAGCTGCTTAAAAATCTAATTTGCATTCAATTTTAGTTCCAAGGATTTTTAAATTTAAGCACTCCTGCGTCCATATCATTTGGAATGATAAATATTTATAAAAAAACTGAGCATCATTCCTTTCGGAGAACTAAAGAAGATATGAATGTCAAAGATTGTGAGCTGGTTGAGGTAGTACATCTCTTAACACATTTATATTCCCTACCTATGCAGGTTGAACTTTCAAACCACTGAGGCTTTCATATTCTCGTATTGAATCTAAACATTTGTCAGAAAGATGTCTAACAGTTGCCGAGCCTTACTGTCAGTACTGAAGTAGCTCTGAGGATGAACGCTTAAGCCTCCGAAATTATTCAGCACTCGAATAAAGCACACGTGAAGGGGATAGCCTTGTTAATTATCGCACTTGTTGTGTGAAAAATTGGCATACACGACGGGTTGTCTCTTATTTACCTTACTATGATAATACATTTGTATTCTGAAAATCTCTCACAAACGAGTCAATTTTGTTCAGAAATGCTGCTCAGCATCTCCACGGCATAACACAACACTGGAAATGAGTTCAATGGAAATCGGACTCATGTTGTCAGCAATCAAAAATAATGTGACTTCGAAAAGGAATGCAAGTGGTGCTTCAGAAGCATCACCGAGATTATGCATCATTATAGGGAAGTGACAGCACCTGCGTTTTTACGAAAGGAGGCGGCGATGGTTACAGCATATGTCAAAAAATAGGGACCCTGTTGGTTGCCCAAGAAGGAGTAAAAACAGTACTAGCTTAGGACGGGGAGGCTTGGAGAAACCGCGTGAAATAGACAAGTGTTCCTAAAAGTCGGTCACGCAGGGGCTGCGTAAACTTTGAAGATTTCCGACGTGAAGTATTACAATAGAGAAATTTCCATATATCTTACAAAGTAAAAGGTTAGAAGACAAGAAAGGTTAGGTTACTCGAGTCCGAACAGTTACGGAAACGGCCGAACTAATCCGAAAACTTAAGACAATAGCTACACACACACACTTAATAAAAATGCTAATATCTCGGTTAATATGCAAGATAGAGAATAAGTGAATCTAACAATATTTTTAGTAAATTTAATTTGCAATAAGATTGGTTCTATACAATTTTTCGATACGACATCCAGTAACGGATATATTTCATGAGTACGACCTCAATAGCTGATTTCCCTTAAGGGAAATCTGCTAAAAACCTAAGGAATTTTGAAAGATGGTGGTTTCGAGAGCACAGATATTCATGGGAAAATTATCAAAGCAAGAAATAAGGAATTCATCTAAAAAGGTTCCTCGGAATAGCGAATTCGGTTTTAATGGAGGTGAGCTTTAGTGAACAGTGGTTTTAGTTTCAGTGCAGTGCAGAGTTATTTTTGTGGAGATCAGTGCTGCGCCGTGTTTTGTGTTTTTCAGTGATTTGGGGGATCGTGAGATCTTTTACTGCGCAACAAATAAGTGAAGCTATCAGTGCATATTGCAAGTTGTTGTAAGAATAATTTACCAAATGCGTAGTGCATTGTTAAATAAATTGTGTATTGATAAAAACAGGAAAGTTTGTGTGTTTCATTTTACAATTCAAAAAAACTCTAATAATCAACGTTTATTATTATTTTAATAAACCTAAATATATTATTATACTGAATTATTAAAATGAGATCCAATAAAAGGAAAATTATATTCCTTTAGAAGTTAGAAGAAACGCCGAATGCAACCCAGTAACCCTGTTAACGACAAAGCAGCTCTGAAAATGAAAACCTTTGAATGCGCATAGAGCAATAATTATTTCGTGAGGCAGAAAGGTATTTATTTGTGGCATCTCAATATTCTTTACTTATATATATGCATTTATATTATAAGGGTTCTAATATAGGGGATTCGCTAGAACAGAATCTGTTTATTTTTATCTGATATGAATGGCCAATTCTTAACGGTGTTGGGACAATTTCCACTGTTCCGTCAAATGCTGGAGCGTATGAGATTGGAGGCAGTGGTCGTAGAACTCATTTTCAATTGGCTTATAGATGTGACCGCAGTGCCCACTAAAATTCGTTTATTGGATAGTAATTTCGCACTAATTGGGCATTATCAGTCTCGGAAAGCTGTTGTGGGCTTCGCTTGGACTCCAATGAAGGAATTTTAGACGAGCTTTCGGTCGCAACTATGAAAACCAGTTGTTGATTAAGTGTTATCACTACTGGCCTCCCACAGGGATTACGGCCAGAATTACTCTCTGTCTCATGATGATATTTGAAAAAAATTCCGTCACGCAAGGGCTGCGTAAACTAAGCACATTTCCCACGCGAAGGTTTACAACAGATAAATATACATACTGGTAACACTACCTAGAATGTTAAGTGAATAAATACAAACGGTAATGAGAAATCTTTCAGTCAATTTATATTACAAATTAATAATCTCACCAACGGAAAGCGGCTAAAGACAAACATGACAGCCAACCTCGTAATGCTGTATGGCCGGAAAGACAAGCAATTAACGAAATATACCTGAATACAACATATTAATTTTATTAAAAACAATTTACTAAAGATATTGCCGTAATTTGTAATGAATCAGAATCAGTTTTATCTCAATCACTTAGATTTTAGTAATCCAAGAACAAAAAAAGGAGGGGTGAGGGTCAACAGAACGTATTTGCATATTTCTCACAAAATAAAAGTTCAATGAAAACGATATTTGGTATTTAGCCTTGTAATAAAGTGGTTTATGATATAACAGGTTATTATTAATATGACATTTCTAGGAGTTAGGGTTTACTGAAAGCGTAAAATTTAAAAAATCCAAATATCTTGGTTAATACTCGTTATACGAAATATATGTATAAAGCAATTTTTATAATACATTTAATTTTCAGTGAGATTGTTTCTATACAATTTTTCGATTCGACGTATAGTAACAGAGATATCTTGAATTTTCAAAATCCCTCTCCTCTAAACCCCTCTCCCCTGGTTCGATTTCAGCCGTTAACGAACTTGATCTTTCTTATTACATAAAACAACTAAATATCGAGTTTGGTAACGATTAACCAATAATTGCGACCACTAGAGTGATATATATATATATATATATATATATATATATATATATATATATATATATGGTGTTGTTATTCTTTTTGGAGTTTTAGTCAATGTTGGTGAAAAAAAAATTTAGTTTATGCCGATATTTCGAGAATCTTTATTTTCTCCTCTTCAGGACTGTAAAATTACAGGTACTACTTATAATATTGCACATTGTTATTACACATTATTGTAAAAGGGTGTTTTTTTTTCTTATTATTACTTACCAAGACTAAAGATACCTACAAACTATTACACATGGTTATTGCACTAGGACTAGGGTTATAGTAACCTTCCTTGTTTTGTTTACACAGCAGGGTCCACAGCCTTTTGTATGTTTTGTATATCTATTGTTGTACAGTACAACAATTATAATATAGTTGAACTATATTATAATTGTTGTACTGTAGTTGTTATATCATAATGGAAGTATTTTTATGAGTTTTAACAATTATTGCTATGATTTGTTAAAGCTATCTCAGCAACATTGACCAAAACTCCAAAAAGAATAACAACACCATATATAAATATAATCTGATCGAAAACATCAGCGCAATTTTATATATATATATATATACAGTTTTGAACGGACCTCATTTTCGTCATCTCCTAGGTAGGATCGATGGACCTTTGAAGAAAAATTTCGAAAATTGCTTTATGAGTACAACCTCAATAGCTGATTTCCCTTTAGAGAAAACTGCTAAAAAAGAATAAATGAGGTGATGTTACGCGTACAAAAGGAATTGAAAGGTAAATTTCCAATAAACCCAATTAATACTTGGGCATAATAGAAATTCAGTTTGATCCTTTTTTATCTTGAATATAAGAGAAATGCCACTGTTTAGAGGGCTGTTTTCAATCTTTAAAATCCCTATTGATTTAGGGGTTGGGGTTAAAATAACTTTTCTTATTATAAGTTGGCTGAAGCTATTGTTTGGTGGCCAGAAGCCGATCAGAGTATTGGGCAGGAGGATGGGTAACGACAGACAATCCCTTACCCCTGCTATCGTGCAGGCACAGGTGCCAAGGGTGGAATAATCCATTTAAGGAACCCCGAATAATATAGATTTACTAATGGAATTCTGAATAAGCCCGGCTACGGTGAGTTATTACTTCAACATAATGATTACGAGAATTTATAGTGACACAGCGAGGTAGGAAGTAACACAGTACACAGAATGCTCGAGAGTAAGAACAAGAATGTAAAGCATAGCGTTCAGGAAAGGGAGAGACGGGGAGGTCAGGAAACTGAGAAAATAATAAATAAAAAATACCTCCGTCCCAGTGTCATTGTGTACTCCGCACCCAAACGTATATTTACCACTTTAAGTATCTAGAAAAAATTATCTAATTATAATAATGTAATGCCTGTCTCCTTCAAATATTCATTTTTTGGAGAAAAATACGATATTTTAGATTTTTTGGCGGAACAGTTCAATATATAGCGTTTCCTGGTAACCCTAAGTGAGATTCGGAAAGAAAATAAAGATCCAAGATTTTAAAATTCTCCTGTACATGTTTCTATGCATCGGACAAAATATTCTATACAACATTATTTGTAGGTTTCCATAATGATTGAAAAATTCGTGTCTTTTAATATATCTCTCTCTTTTTTTGCTCTCTCTCCTTTTATATATATATAAAACAAAACAAAACAAACTGCCCTCCTTCTGGAGGGTTCCCCTCAGGGACAGCCTCCTAATCGGCCCAACTGGGTAATGTTAAAAGAAAAATATCACTTTTTTTTTTTTTTTTTAATATTTCTTTTTAAAACAAGAAATTTGTTGTTAAATTTTGATGGGCCATGTGGAAAGGAGTGCAGCTTTGCATCGTGTCTTTATTTGTACAAATGATAATTTATAATTCTCGCCGAATGCTTTATAATGGTTGTAGACAAATTCTGGAGGTCGTTCGTGGATAATCCCAGTTCTTTTAGAGTTTCGGCTGTCCTTTGGGATATTGCTCCTCTTGCACCGATCAGTAAGCCTTTTACACTCCATTTTTCAACTGAGTATTTTTCCTTGAAGTACCCACAGCAAGGTTCGTAAATCTTTCTCTTTTCCTCGTCTATTTCTTTCGACTGGTTGATATTGGTTTCGAACCTTACTGTGGGATCTAGGTATTATATATTAATATATATATATGAATTAGACGAAGTAATGTTTAGAAATTTAAATCAAGAACTATCATGGGGCTAGGTCTTTCCAGGTGACCTACAGTAATACAACATTACATATGAGAAATTCACTGGAAAGACAAAATAGAAACCATTGTTAATAGTCATCATAGCAATTGTGGTACTCCCCCCCCCCTCCCACTGGGCCTAAATTAATCATGTCTCTGGAATGATGATCACGAGTTAGGATTCTTCGCAAGGTGCTCCATCTTACCAGCTACGTCTGGACTATCCTCTTTACCAGCAGCCTGAAATACAATATAATTATATTTTTCGTCATGTCGAACCCATTCAATAAATGACACTCAACAGTAACGTTTCCTTAGAGGCATTGTTGATTTCAGGAGATCTCATGCAAGTCTTTGCTTGTCTTTTCCGTACAGACTAGTGACATCTTCGGAGACCAAGTTTAGGATTGGTCAACCACGTAAAGAACAATGCTACTAGCTCGTTCATATTCTTTGGAAGATTGCTTTTCACTTCAATAATAAATTATATAATTCAATAAAAGTCTGACGACGTCAGGCCCCATCAACCTGCATTAAATTGAATTGCAAACGCCTTTGATCTAAAACTGCACCACTAATACTTACGAACTCAACTTTGCATACCTCCATTAATCTCATTATGTACTGATGATTCAGCCGATATCGACTAATGAGTAGAGGATACTGAGCGGCAGCTCTCAAACAAATTTGCCCTAAGTTAAGTTCTAGCAGTCAAGTTCGTTAATGGCTGAAATCGGACTAGGGGAACGGGGGTTTAGATGTTTAGAGGTAGAGAATTTCATAAATCCTTAATATCTCCGTTATTATGAGTTGGATCGAAAAATTGTATAGAGACAATCTTATTGTAAATCCAATGTCCTGTAAATGTTGTTATGTACATTTTTCGCTATCTTGATTATTGACCGAGATTCGCAATTTTTAGTTTTTGGTCTTTAGTAAACCCCTACTCCTCCTCTGCTCATATGAAGACTAAATACCAAATATTGTTCTCATTGGACTTTTCCGTTTTGAGGTAAATGAAAATACGTAACGTACGTGGGAAATCTGTTTAGTTAACGCAGCCCCTGCGTGACGGACTTTTAATGTGGAAAATCACTTGATGATTCATGGATAAATTCATGAAAACCACAACCAGTTATAGCCTAGAAATAAAGTAAGAACAAAAATAACTACGAATGAACGGATATTGAGAATTTCTGAGTGTCCGAAAGAAATCTGAGCGAGGACTTCCTCCACGATTGTGTGGAATTCAATTAGTCCCTTTTGACGAGAGTATGAGTGGTTAGGGCAGATATGGAGGCGGCAATAAAAAAAAGGGGAATGAAAATAAATCTTGATGTGAGGGCGGGCGATAAAGGGGAAGCAAATTATAACAAGGAACCAGCGGAAGATTAGATGAGGGTCAGGGCTACTACCTCTCTGGGCTATGAGGGCTGAGAGAATCGAAACCAAATAGGACTGTCGTTCGAGATCTGACAAATTCAAAGCCGCCCTAATCGGATAGGGGATGAATTTATAGTTGATGCGATAGGGCGGAAGGGACCAACGGCCTGCCAAGATAACTTCACAGGTCTCCCTCTCTCATAGAGGGCGCCGCGCTGTCTCATCTCCAATTTTGCATTTTAATTAGCAAGGATTTATTTCCCAATTATACCCTCACCTCACTCTATCTCCTCTCTCCTGTTCCAGCCCTTTGTCGGCTGCTTCCGGGGACAACGGTTTCGTTCAGGAATCTCTAAATATTCAAAACAGGTAAACCAGAATTTTATGATATCCTTGTCTATCCAGCATTCCAGGAGAATGTACTATAAAGGCCCCTAGGGCACGAAAGAAAGTGTATGTAGTACTTTGGACTATATGTTATAATCATCTACACATAACTCAAAGGTTTGTTATAACCAAATTCACATTTCAAGACGGTTGGAAAAAAAAAAAAAATTCACACCCTTCAGCATTCTCTCGAATATTAACAAATATTTAAGCAATTTTTAATTATCAGCCATCAGTAAACCCCCTCTTTTAGTCATCACACATTAATAATAACCAAACATATCATAAAACGTCTTATTCCAAGCTTAACCAAATATCCTTTTCAAGGAAATTTATTATAATATAATAATTATAAATGTGATGGTTTCATCAATTAAGATTTTACGTTTATGATTCGAAAATGTATATTGGATCTGTATCATACTCGAATAAATAAACTTTTCATTCCGCGCTATAGTTTATGATCGTAAATGGCTGTTGAACCAGGTAAGGGTTTTTTTAGGGGGATCAGGTACTCCAAAATGCATAAACATCAGCTTATGACATTAAGGGATGTTATCCGTCACAAAATGTTGTAGATCTATCTTGTTACTCAAACCGTGTGACTGGTTAGGAATTTGTGCTAAGGATGTCCTCTGAGGTAAAAAATATATCTTTTATTTACAAACACGTTAGATTTTTAGGGGTGCCTTAGAAGTCTAAACTCAAAATTCTTCAATAGTCTTGCTATAATTGGTTTTATGAAAATTGTTTTATGCAACGACTTGTGTTTAGAATGCACTTTTCAGTATTAAATAGTTAAACTGTAGTATACAATTCAAAATTATTAAAAGAAAGTGCGACCAGAATATAACCTGTGAGACCACAAGAGCGATAACAGACAGGTATGTAAGTCAATATACATTATTACCACCGATTCAACATAAAATACAACAATGCCCTTGTGATATCACTACCCCACAAACATGTAAAAACAACAAAAACTACAGGACACTGAGCAACAAAAAGAAAAATTTCCAACTGAAGAAAATAAAAAAAAATAAAAATATAATAATGCGCTTAAATTATTTGCAGCTCATGTTCTCTATACAATTAATAGGTTATACACATCTGATTTAGAGGTCTTACTATATTAATGTGTTATTTTATTTCTTGGGCGGGTGACCTTCATAAATGTGGAATATGGCCGTAAAAAGGTTACAAGGTTTACTTCCGAACAATCATTTCATTTTAATGGTTTTGAAAAAAAAAATGTACATACAATTTGAAAAAAATGAAAAAATGAATCAATTATTCTAAAATAAAGTATTCAAGAAGTGAAGTTTAAATTTACAACTCTTAATATTTATACTATACAAAAAGTTTTAATTCCACAATGGCCATATAAATTAATAATTACTAACAGTGTGAAGCATGAATTAAAATTGAAAAAATAAAGCACCCACACTTTTTATTAATAACAACCAGCAATACGGGTTAAATAATTTGTCCAATCTCGACAACTGTGGCGAAAATAGAGAATGTCAGTATGTGACCACGAAAACGGAGTAATAGCTTTATTAATAATACAAAAACATTTGTAAGAGGCTGTGCCAAATTCAGAAATTGATAATTGCTTGGCAATAAAATAAAAAAAAAATAAATAAAATGTATAGTGAATTCACCATATTTTGGACATATTTAAAATATGAATCAGAAATGACCTTGGTAATTTATATAATTTATTTGCAATATGATGTACCTAGTTACGAAAACGGAGCTTTGTTACAATCACTTTCATTCGATAATAAGTAATTTTGAGATTTTAAGAGTAATATTTTTAATGTTGCAAATATGTAAGCTTAGCATACTTATTTAAATATGAACTCACTGTCAAACTCGCCGCTATAAAATAATTCAAAATTCTTGCTTTTATAATAAGTTCGAAATATGATTTTCCCTTTGTTCTCTAACCCTAGTGTAATACTTAATCAAAATACGATTGTTGAGGAAAATGAATTAATGGGCATATTACTGTCTATCGAATGCCTTCAATCAATTAAAAAAAATATGTTTAAAACTAAAGTGGTTTAAAAGAGGTATACACAAATTAAATTAAAATTGTAAATTGAGGTAGAATTTAAACGTAACAGGTCTCCTCTAAGAAAAAAAAATAATTTAAGTTAGGTCGTTTTTTCAACTAAAGCTAGTAACGGTTTGTCTACAGTTAATTACAAATAGGAATTATAACACAAATTTCAAGCTAGGATATGACTCAAGTATTTAATTTAGTGAAATAATCATTAACAGAATGTTTTCATAAATCGTATGAAAAACTAAAGAACAACATAAAATGTTAAATTAGGATTAGACTAATGCAGTGAAAATTCCTTAATTATTTAATTAATTTTACACCTAACTTTTAGTTAATTTAACTTTTAGCATTGGTATAAAACTTTCGAGCACACATATATATACATGAACGTATTATAATGGTTAAAGTTATCAGTGTCTACATTTAATAGGCTAAGTAGTAATTTCATGAAAATACTCGGTTCTCCCGGTAATTAAACATAGTACATAAACGATCATTTTCTTTGCATTGTGTCGTGTAGCCCCTGTCCCATTAGGAATTCTTAAATTACCAATTCGGCGATAATAATAGACGGAAAACGCATTGTAAACGTGTGTTCAAACTTTACAACAACATTTGTTTGTAGACATATGGTCGACGCTGTATGGAAGCCTTTGTACAATGCGTGTAGCGTTACAGCAAACAAAGCGTGGCACCGCGGTGCATTGTTTAATGGATCTACAAACCTGGCCCCTCTCTTCGAAAAGGACAGGCAAATATGAAAATTTAAACAACTATTCAAATATGTTCAAGATTTTGTTCGCGTTTTATTTCCACCGTTCGAAAAGAGAGAAAAACTAATTTAAGTAATCTTCAAAAGGGAGACCATTTAGTTTTCAAGTAACGAAGGGTTGTAGCTCAACTCAACTATCTCCTTCTAATCAAATATAGTTACTTTTTCGGGCTCATGTTAGCCATGTGAGTTAAAAGCGTTAGCCTTAATCTCACATGGCAAACCTAGAGTGGCGAATTCGATTCTTGGCTGGGCAAAGGTAATTATTTATTGACGGAATTCATTAAATAACATCCTAAATCCCACCCTCGCTAGGAAAGGGTGGTAACCTGTAGATAACCCGTCCCAATTAGCTTGAGTTGCAAAACGTGGACGTTAATAAATAATAATAATCTATCAAGTATGTTTTTTTTTTTTAAAAAAATGTCTCGCCACTAAATTAACAGAACGCATTTAGCATTTAGCGCCACAAATATGTCGATTTCTTTATGAAATATTGAGAACTTATGATAAAGACGCATTAATCACGCAATTATGCAATATTTCAGTAATACACAACTGTTCGTTCCAACAATTTTGCTCTGTGTTCTAAATGTGAGACTCGTCACACTATGTTAAAAAGAAATAGAAAGTATTCTACACAGTTCACTGTTCAATTGATTTAAAGACGTGCTAAAAAGGAGGCTACATTATTTAATAAAAGTAAATATACAGACAGAAAATGTAAAAAGAAAGCTTATTATAGCTTTACAATGAATAAAATTCATACTGTCCATGACTACGATTTATAATGAAAAGATGTACTTTCAAAAGTGGGATTGACCAAGAACTCATTTCTTTAACTTTTCAAGACCAAAACATTCTGTAAGCGCGATATCTAAGTTTTATAACCCTAAACGCAGAGACGGTAACAATATAAAAATATTACACTCAGTAAATCCTGGTAAAAAAAAAATATCACAGATATTAAGTCACTAATGATTTCTCAATCAACGCCGAGTAACTAAGCTAGTTTGTGTGCGCACACGCTCGCTCGAAAATAATACATGAATAAAATATATTGTCTATGAACATTATAGAGAGTGAATTATAGAGATAGATATGAATTATAGAGTTTGGTATTGATGAAATAAAGCCAATACAGAGTTAAGAGACACATTGATTTATTACTATTCACCGGATTGAAAATTGTTGCATACCTTATAAATCAAGTAATTCTTTACTTCGTATTTTACTGTTTTTTTTTAGATTTTAATGATAAATAATTACTTAAATAATAATGAATTCTTTTTATTTGAATTTTACAAACTACTAGGAGTCAAGAACAGGTATCCTGAATATATAGTTATTTTTAGAGGATAATTACAAACCATTTCTTAATATTCTTGAAGTATGTTTTAATAAAACTCGAATATATAGTACATGTATTGAGGATTTTTAGTGCAGTGCTGCTAGGTGGAAATCCTGCTTAGCGCCTGCGTGAAGGACTTTTTTTTACCACTATTTGTGTTACTTTTTTTTTACAGTTGTCGAAAAAGTGGCATTGCCTAACGAATTCACAAGAAAAAAAAATTAATCTATGGAAGTTTAGTTGGAATTGGACTCATGAAGCACGGAAAAGTTCTCTCAAGCAAGAAACTATGGAAGTTTAACAAAGGACTAACCTACAGCGCATTCTATAGAATAGTCGAGAGAGACCTCCGCAAGCTTGGCTTGTCTAAAGAGTTTCACTAACTTGTTTCAACAACTGTGTAACGGCATTATGAACTCAAGACAGCTGGCCGTAGAATTTCACCTTTATGGCCTAATCAAATAATATTTATAGGCTTCGTGCCAAATTAGTTTATTCCTCTAACTCGATGAATGTGTAAACAGGTAAAAAAAGTCCGTCACGCAGGGGCTGCGTAAAATAATCAGATTTCCCACGTGAATTTATACAATAGAGAAATCTCCATACGAGTCCCGAACAGTTACGGAAACGGCCGAACTAGCTTTCGACGGGAACGGACAGAAGCGACCATAGCTCGTCCGTTACACTTAATATAAATGCAAATATCTCGGTTAATATTCAAGATAGAGAAAACATGCATATAACAATGTTTATAGTAAATTTGATTTGCAATAAGATTGGTTCTATACAATTTTTCGATCCGACGTATAGTAACGGAGATATTTTGTATTTTTGAAATTCCCCCCTCTTAACCCCCCCCCACTTGTCCGATTTCAGCCATTAACGAACTTGATCTTTTTTTTTACATAAAACGATTAAATATCGAGACTCGTACCGATCAAACAAAAATTGCGACCACTAGAGTGTTAACAGACAAATATATATATATATATATATATATATATATATATATATATATATATATATATATATATATATATATATATATATATATATATATATGTATATAGAAAATTTTGAACGGACCTCAGTTTCGTGGCGCAATTTTCAAAAATTCTCTTCAAATGTCCATCGACCCTACCCAGGAGATGGCAAAAATGAGGTCCGTTCAAAATTATATATATATATATATATATATATATATATATATATATATATATATATATATATATATATATATATATAGATATATCTGTTAACGCTCTAGTGGTCGCAATTTTTGTTTGATCGGTACGAATCTCGATATTTAATCGTTTCATGTAAAAAGAAAGATCAAGTTCGTTAATGGGTGAAATCGGACAAGTGGGAGGGGGTTAAGAGGGGGATTTTTTGAAAATTCGAAATAACTCCGTTATTATGCATCGGATTGAAAATGTGTATAGAATCAATCTCATTGCAAATTAAATTTACTATAAACATTATTTTATACAATTATTCTCTATCTTGAATATTAACTGAGATATTTGCATTTGTACTGTGTGTGTGGTCGGCAGAAGTCGGCTATATTCAGGACTTTCCGCTAAAAGCTAGTTCGGCCGTTTCCCTAACTGTTCGCCCCCGTGAATAGGTTTAGAGATTCCTTACTACTACTGTTATTATTAGGCAGATTCCTCTATTGTAAAACTTCACGTGGGAAATCTGCTTAGTTTACGCAGCGTGACGGACTTTTTACGTTTTGAGATAAATGCAAAAACGTGACGCTCTAGGAAAATCTCCTTTGCTAACGCAGCCCCGGCGTGACGGACATTTTTCCGTGATGAGGAGCCATTGGGTTTAAGATTGAGTCAAAATGCTGTGGGAATTATAAGAGCCGTAGGTTCAATTCAATCGTGCGTTGGGAAATTACAACTTCAGGTCCCACCCATGCTAGATAGGGTACCAATAAAGTACACCTTTCAATTAGCCATAGCAGCATAAAGTGAACCTTATTATATATCCAATTTTCTACTGTATTATTCATTTGTATTGATTTCAGATCTGTTGAAGAAATTAGGGCTTTTTGAAATACTTACAACTTAACTTACAAAAGATTTAATGAGACTGTGTTCTTGTAAGCAATCAGATTGTAAGTCAGACTTGCCAGTCGATTAAATATTAAAATGTCCTTCTTTTAGCAGATTTCCTTTAAGGGAAATCAGCTATTGAGGTCGTACTCATGACGGGACTTTCGAAACATTTCTTCAAATCTCCATCGATCCTACCCAGGAGATGACGAAAATGAGGTCCGTTCAAAATTATATATATATATATATATATATATATATATATATATATATATATATATATATATATATATATATATATATATATGTGTGTGTGTCTCTTAACGCTCTAGCTGTCTCAATTTTTGTTTGATCGTTATATAACTCGATATTGAAACGTTTTATGTAAAAAGGCAGATCAAGCTGAAATCGGACCAGGGGGAGGGGGGTTTAGAGGGGGGATTATCGAAAATCCGAAATATCTCTATTACCATACGTCGGATCAAAAGCGTGTATAGAACTAATCTTTAAGCAAATTAAATTTACTATAAATATTGTTCTATATTTTGAGACATTTGCATTTTTATTAATTGTAACGGACGAAATGAGATCGGCTAACTTCGGGTCTAGTCGTGAGTTTCCGTCAAAAACCAGTCCAGTCGTTTCCGTATCTGTTCGGCTCTCGTGAAATTTCTCTATTGTAAAACTTCACGTGGGAAATCTGTTTATTTTACGCAGCCCCTGCGTGACGGGCGTTGCTTACGAAAAGCTTTACACCAGTCCTGCCTTCATTCCAATGAACAATACGAGGAGGGGGCGGTTTTCGTACGATTCAATGTTAAAGTAATATACTCTATTCGTATCCATAACTGTCATATGCCAACGGTCATAGTGTTTATACAGGGAGGTATCCAATGTACGCATTGTACGCCTGTTTCTGGAGATTAGATTACCTGAGTGCTTGCTAGAACAAAGCCAAGCAATAACAATCATGATCCTAGTTACAATGCAGAAGGAAGATAACATAAGGAACCTAGAGACCTTTAATGATGAACAACATTTTTAAAGATACTGCTGTTATTCTCTATAGCCAGACGTCAGAAATATTGGCTTTGCATATTGCAACAGACAGAGGGGGGGGGGGAGAGGTTACTTACATAAATCACACCTTGATGTTAAGCCCAAAAAAATTAGGGTAGTGTCCAATTTTTATTTGCATTGTGTCCCATGGAAAAGCCCCCTTTTTTTTTTTTTTTTAGTAAAGTTTCTGAGTAACTTTTAACTATATTTATACCTTTTCTATGCTCAATCCTATACGTTTATATGATTTTTTTTTTTTCACTTGCATTAAAATTGAACTTACTGCTATATGATGACAGCTGTAAATGTAACTGACAAAAATAGGCGGTAAAGGTCTCAAGTATAGTTATAATAAACGAAATGATGATGATGACAAGAAACACCTATTCGCTTTTAGTACACAATTAATCACTCAAATACAAATATTCAGAGAGATAAAAAAGTAAATGACATTTGAGTGAATCCAGCGAGGGACAAATTAGTTTTCGTGAATCTTTAATTAAGAGTAAATTCAACTGAATTACAACAGTTGAAAACCCGATTTTATCGTTTTTCAGAATGTGTTCACTTAAATGAGGCTTAACTTCCACAAATGTTAAAAAAGCTTACTGAATTTACAGGGGCGTAATCTGTGTCAATTGTAGATATAAAGAGGCAACCTGTAGGCTTCTATAGGGGTATATTATAGTCATTTTTATGCCGTATTGTAATATCGTTGGACATATTAAAGAAGTAAAATACGTCTTCTTTGTGAATATCGGTCAAAAGAAAGTATTGATATTTAAAAAAAAAAACAGTCTAGCCAGCGAATCGAAACAATTTATTTCCTTTCTCAAGGCCTACAAACTAAAAAAAAAAAAAAACAATTCAAATCTATGACCAATACATAATCAAAATATAATTCTTCTCCAAACTGGCTTTCTGCTCTTGCGTCTTCTCGTCACGCTTAATTGTGCTAATTTTTGGTAGGGTACGGCTAGCTTTCCCAGGCTATCCAAATTGGCGATGTAAAATGAATAAATAACTAAAATAAAATGAACTACTTTAGTCCCCGGGCTGCGACCAGGAACAACAGTAGTAGTCTGAGGAAGATATTAATAAGTTTATTAATTTATTAGCGTCCACTTTTTGCAAATAAGGCTAATTAGGACGGGTTATCTACAGGTTACCACCCTTTTCTAGCCAGGGAGAGACTAAGGATTTTATTTAATGAATTCCGTCAGTAAATAAATTCCTCTGCCCAGACGGGAATGGAACTCGCCACTCTAGGTTTACCATGTGATATGAACGGCAACGCTTTAACTCACATTGCTAACCTGAGCCCCCTGAGGTAACAGATTTTGTATACATCGATTATATATCAAGATTGGTAACGACAAGAGAAAAATTACGACCGCCAGAACGGTAACAGACATATATATATATACAGTTTTGAACGGACCTCATTTTTGTCATCTCCTGGATAGGATCGATGGATATTTGAAGAAAATTTTCGAAAATCGCGTCATGAGTACGACCTAAACAGCTGATTTCCCTTAAGGGACATCTCCTAATATGCTCAAACAACTACTTTTAAGAACAAATATTGATTCTAATTAGGTAACAGATTTTAATTGGTTTATTTTTGGTTCAGTCTTCATGTGTCCAATTTTTGTATGTAGACTTGAGGAAGGAAATAAATTGTTTGGAAACACGGGCAAAGCAGTTTTTAAAATGACAGTGCCTTCTGTTGACCGATATATTAATCAGTATTAGTCTTGCACGGAACGATAAAAAGGTCAAAACACCTCCACTCTTAATACTCCATTTATTAAATGCAGAGTGCTTTCGGGGGGAACCACCCCATCTTCAGTGCTCTGCGACACACAACATATCCATTTATGGGGAACAACGAGTTATAAAAATAAATAATATAAGTCAATTAAAAGATAAAGTCAACGTACTAAAAAGTTAAAAAACAAATATATTTAAAATATGTAAACATCCAATGTAAAAACTTAAAAAACTAAAACGTGTTCTAAATAACTGTTAAATGAAACATACAATAGAATGAACAGGTGATGGAGATGAAATACTGCCCTTGAGCTGACCCCTATTCAGCCGACATCTCCGGCGAGACTGGGAGCCTACTCGGGCCAGGGCAGCTACTGCAGAGGACGGAACATGTCTCAGCACGCCACCCTCCCCCCTAATATTAATATTATTGTCATCCAAGATGTCCGTCCTGATCCAGATCCGTTCTACTAAATCCATTTTCCTCCCTTTGCCAAGGTAGTCGAGCACCTCGATCTCAACATTATATTACACGTTGTTCCATAAATGTATATGTTGTGTCGCAGAGCACTGAAGATGTGGCTGTTCACCCGAAAGTACTCTGCAGTTAATAAAAGAAGTATTAAGAGCGGAGGTGTTTTGACCTTGTGATCCTTCCGTTGATAATGGACCTCCACCAGCCAACCCAAATCCTGAGATGAAGAATGTCTAAAAATCAACATTCCAAAATAAATACTTTAGTTTTAAATTAGACATGGCGATTTCTAAACTTCAGAATGAAAGTTCCCACAATAGGAAAACGTTTCGTTAAACACGTAATTTACAAAGATAAAAACGTGAATAGGTCGTTCGAAACATATTGCGCGCTCTTGAAAAGTTATAAGGAGGAAATAGGAGAAGGAAAGCGGAGGAAAGTTGATTAGGAATTATATAAGTTGTTCTCGGGGCTTTTACCTGACTCCAGCGGAAGGGAAGGGCTCACCCGAGGGACAATTCGTTACGACTGATTGTCCTATAAATCAATTTAAGAAGAACGAGAAGGAAGTTAATCAGGAATGTGCGCGGCTGCTGGAGCGGCAACACCTCTGGAATTAGTCCTAACGCCGGCTTGTTCAATCTATATTAGGTTTGCTCTGCTCAGAGACCGCAGGCACGAACTAGAGTCCGTCATATGGGGGAAGTCCCACCGGACCGCCCATATGTTATACAGCCGCTGAAGGAATGTCACAACTCGGCAAGACTTATGTGCTCCCCGCACTCTTGATTAGGGCTTAAATGACTTCTCTAGGCCGGCCGAAACTTTGCAGTAAGCCGCACAGTTCGGCCAACAAGATTCATCATTTCACACTCTGCTAGCGCCATAAATTTAGAACTTGAGCCGAGGATAATTTACAACCGTCTTAGGTCCGAATTAGAATTGGGGTATTGTTACTCTTACTCATTATCTGCAAGATATGAAGTAAAATGCAAATGTTATTTGCAGTTCTTGAGTATCTGAGAAACACACGTTTCTAAATACTTTGCGTCTGTAAGTCATTGTGCCCTTGGACCAGCAAAGAAGACGAATTGCGCTTGAACCATCGGAATTAATCAACTGGAGTATCAAGTCGTCTCCAAATGCATCCTTTGAATTGACTGCTTACATAAGTCTCAGGATAGTCCAAAATGTTATTTCGATTAACTGGCGGGATTTTGATTTCAGTGCAAATTTTCGCATTTAATAAAAACATTCGGTGAACATAATTGAAGCATTCAAAATCAGCAGCAGGCAAGTCAATTTTACGAGTCTACACTTACTTCTATGGAATATCCACTGTGCTGACATCACAAACATCAGCATTTATTTCCTTTACAATCTCTTCTTTTTTTCCTCTCCTTGTAATTTCTCCAGTAGCTGTAGCCTGTTACTCTGCTCGTTTTAACTTTGTTATTATCAATAAAAGTGCTTTCACGCTTACTTTATACTAAACTGGAGCCCGAACAGGTACTCAGCAGAAGTTTTCATTTTCAAGTGTGATCTATTTCCCAAAATTTTTAAAACTTTGGATTTTAATCCTTGACTGCTTATTACTAAAAGTATAGTGAAGCCTATCACTTTTACTCGTGATCTATTTCCGCAGTCCCCCAATTACATTGAAGCAGAGCGGATGTTCCGTAGACGTAACTTACGACTTATGATTCCGAATGCTTCAACTGGCAGTCCGTATATTTCTGTAGATCAATGAAAAAAAAAATTTGTTACATCATTTTGGTGTAAATCCTCACAAATCTTATTTGCAACTTCAGGGCTGTAACTGTGTTTTATTCAAAAAGCACGAAAAAATCATTCTAAGAATAGAGATTTAAGAAAAATAAAACAGTTTTGGCATATCATTCGCTAAACCTTTAACAGTTTTAATTTAAATAAAGTTAAGTTTAGATAATGATCGAAATTCAATCTAACGTAAAACTAAATTTAATAAAATACTCACATCATAAAAACAGAACGAAAGATATGGTTGTGGTTAAAAAACCTGGAATAAAATCTTGGACTAAAATATTTTAAATGAATTAGGTTGTTAACTTATGTTTCAATTTCAAGGTAAAAATTCAAGTGTAAACGATATCATTGTATTATTAGAATGTTGAAAGGATTAAAGATGAGGGAATTTTCTGGAAAATCATTTATATATTACAGTGTATATGGGGATTTCATTTCTTGGAACCAGGTTAAGACCCTTCACCTTTTAGTGCCCATTAGTATTTAAAAAGTCCATCACGCAGGGGCAAGGGAAATCTGCTAAAACCTAGACCGATGTTTTACAGGAACAGATGTGCTCTTTCATAAGTTCCTATATTTTTTTTCCACTGTTTTGGGGGACATGTTTGTTAATTGCAGGTTAACGTTAATTAATATATACTGAACAAACTTAATTAATACATTTCTGTTAATATATAACGAATGGCAGACATCATTATTAATTACTGGTTATCCATGTAAAGTGATAGGTAAGCTCTGTAGTCCGCACACCACAAGCTCCCACGCCAGCACACATGATGCCCTGCTAGATCCCCCTCAACCCCTAATTAGCGCAAATTCCGTAATAACGTGCCAGGTAGTTAATAATGCTTCCCTTCTGCACCTGACGGCTAACAATATTGATTAAGTATTAAGCGTGGAGTAGAGAAGTTTCCCGCTAATACCAAAGAAAGTTCCACACCTTGAATATATAAATTCTTCTAATTACTTTTTACTCTTGAATAAATAAGTCTCTCGAGATTGTCCATAACTCGTCTCACGAAAATGTCCGGTACAAATATTTATAGTTGGGGTTGATCAAACTCAATGTGAGGGTATTAATACTTTACTGGAGATCACTTGTGGAGAGAATTACAATTCTATTAAATTACAGATAGGTAGATATTATTGCCTAATAAATACATATTTTCTGAGTGACTCCTAAATGGAGTCTGGTCCATTTAGTGTTAGTAATATTACTATTAATATACAAAAAAAAATATAAGAACTAATGACATAATATTAACCTACTGCATGCATAAAATAATACTCTTTTTTTTAAAAAAAATAAATGTTTTCAAGTAGTACATAAAATTCCTTATAAACTTAATCTGATTAGAAATATTTAAACATCATTTGTATTTACTTTCATTTATTTCTTTACTGTGACGTGTAAATTGACTTCGTTGGACGTTTCTATATTATGGTGTTCAATTACCAAGATACGTAATTGTATATACTATGTTGCATACTGCTGAAAGGACTAAGTAAATCATGTTCAGTTTATGAATGTCCTCAATGTGAAGAATATTTTCCAGGGACATTAAGTCATCACTTGTGGCTATAAACTTTTTCAAGTAATGCTCTCTATGATACCTGTATTCTGAGCATTCCAATAATAAATATTTTAATCCGTCCGATATAAATTACTGGCAGCATTCACAAATTTCTCCGGATTTTCAAGTAATCGTTATTAATTCTTTTAAATCAAACAGATTATAACTCATGAAATAAACCAAGTGATATTAATAAATTTTAATTTTCCCCTAATTTTAAATGACTCTACTAACAAAGTGTTTTTGGCTTAGATCTGCTTCCTTTTGGTTCTTAAGTTTTCTATTACCCTTGACGACTTGGAGCCCTACATAGGTGCATAAACAGAAACCACGGAACTACGAACTTCCTGTATGTCGAGTTAACTACTAACTCAAATTGCCATAGTTAAACAAGCATTCAGTGTCAACAGGAAATAACTATTAGAACTATGTTGCTGCGAGGCTCTCATCCATACCCACAAAACAAGATGTTACTGTCGACAATTTTGGTCAAGCGAAACGTATGTATATATATGTATATATATAATTTTGAACGGACCTCATTTTCTTAATCTTCTAGGTAGGTTCGATGGACATTTTAAGAAAAATCATTCGTCATGATTACGAACTCAAAAGCTGATTTCCCTCTGGGGAAATTTGATGAAATCTAAAAAAAGAAAATATTTTCGCTGTTGGTATATTCCCTTTACGTACAAGGAACTAATAAATGCAAATGTTCAAACAGTTAATCGTAATAAATGCAATAATCCAGAAGGATAAGTAAATCAGGAAATCTGCATGCGGAATTAGTAATAAGTAGGAATAAAAAAAACCTAATTCGATACTTCTAACGAAATGAATCAAAGAGAAAGTCGTGGGGTATCAAATAAAGAAATCAACGGCAATCACACGAGAGGTGCGAGTGAGTCAGCCCGGCGTTTTCAACTGGATGGTAAACGCATTGTGGGCACGGGGCCGTAACGAGCACCGGCAGATGCGCACTTGCTACAATGGTTTGGCCCTTTGATTGAAAGCTCTCTGCATTTACATATTCATAAGTCTAAACTTGTTAGAAGCCGCACTCAGAACCACATGGGCTTGTGGCTATCGCCCCACACTTCCCAAAACCTTACTCCGGAAATTCGATACGGTCATTTCCTTGTTTACACCCTTTTCCATTCAGACAACCTTGATCAATTGCACGACCATGGAAATATACAGAAAGCAATGCACACTAGGCAACAAATAAATAATCTTTACTGATATATAATTAAGGGAAATCTACTAAAAGATATGGTACATAAAAACACATTATACAAAAAAATACAGATGGTATTTTCTTAAATGCTGTCATCACATCTAGCGAAACATACAGAGCTCTCATAAAGCCGAACAAATAATAAATACAATTTATAATTACTTACAACTCTAGAAGAATAAAAAAAAACGACATCAAACTGTAGTGGATACCCGTACACTTTGGAATTGCAGGAAATGAGGCTGCTGATAAAGCATCAATAGAAACAGCTCATATGGGAGGGGTCCAACTTCATGTCTATGAAGCTAATGATATGGGCACACGACTAAATAGCTAAGTCTATGAAAGATGGGACACAATGTGGAAGGAAGTACACCTTAACAATCAAATTATAAAAAGATTCTCCGAGGACAAGGCATTCGAAGAGAAGAGGTGGTGACTACAAGGATGAGAATAGGACACACAAATATTACACATACTCTTAATAATTAAAGATCCCAAACCACAATACTAATCATGCCATTTTCAATTGACACTACTGTATCTTAAAGAGGAATGTCAATCAATGCTCAAAGAATTTGGCAATCCTAGAAACATCAAATTGGCCTTACAAGACACTTCACAAACAGTTGATAGAATCATTTCGTTAGGCAAGAAGGAATCTCTATACAATAAAATTTAGGTACTGGATAATATTATAGGATATAAGAATATTTATTTATTAATGTATGTACCACAAAAATAAATTTTAAATTTCCTGAAGGGCATAATAACTAATTGAATCCCAAAAAAACATCCTACCCTCTCTTATACATCTAGTAAATATTTTGTTTCTTTTTTAACAAAACGTACAGGTAAAATAGTATTATTTCTCCTGTTATTGGTTAGGGAAATAATTCAAATGAGGAAAGTAAAAACATTAACTCTCTCTCACTGTAAATTTATTGTATCCTTAAAGCATTAGTCCCCTGCTGGTTGTAGCCTAGTTTAACATCCTCAAAGATAAAGCAATATTTCAGCAAATATTTAACAATTGTGAACGCACCTTATACCAATAATAAATTCCAATTTATCCGTAAAAAATCTGATGAAGACTCTACATGACTTCCTTGAACTATTATGAAATTAAATGAACAATTATTTTTACAACACTTCATATAAAATTATTTTGTTTGAAAGTGATATGCGATATCTCCATTACAATACATCAGTTCAAGAAAGGTCATAATGTTGGATAACAAAATGTATAGTTCTTTCTATGATAAAAAATAAAGATCTAGTGTAAATCTATGGCATCTCATTGTAATAATTGTAGGTGCAGAGAAATGAGAAATTTTTTATTTTCCTGTTTTTTGTGAACTTTTTTTGGTGCTTTATTGGCTCATCTATCCTCCAAAATGTTGACATAATGTCTGCCCACAATTAGTAGAGGAGTAGAGATAATTCCCTCATGATTCACAGTAGCGCAGAGATACTCAGCTATTTTAATAGAATTCATGTTACTTTTTTTAAAAAGATTACCTGTGGACTTTATGTAGGTTTTTAATATTTAATATATGTATTCAATTTTATTTATTTTTAAGAAGAGATGTTTTAGAAGCTCTAAGCCTCAACAAATATGGCGTTCAATATGGGTGCCTAATTTTAATACTCACATATTATTTTGATAATTCCCTAGAACTGTTGAGAATGAAAACTTAAATATTCAAGAATTCAGCAATTGCATCAAATTGTAACTGTTAATAAATATCTGAATATCTTGAGACAATACCAAAAACAAGTTCGTTGCAGATAAAAAAAAAAGTTACCTACTTTTTATGGAAGTAATTTATCAAACCGGATTCGTCTAATTTCCGCTTTTAAAATAAATCCCAATGTAGAGATAAGAATTGAATCAAATTTTTGGTATTCGGAAGATTTTATAACTAAGTACAACAGACCCAAGAGACAAATAAATGGATCCTAATAAAATCACAGTCAGCGGAATAATATACAAAATATTAATCAATAAAGTATATAGAGAAATATTAACAAACGAAGAAAATATATGAATAGAGCTTATTAAAATAACCTTCAAGGAGAGTAAAAATCGATGCTTTTAAAAAGAAGGAAAAGGCCAGAGAAGAATATTATGAGACAAACAGCAAAACCCTGTCAGGTGCAGACAGTAATAGGGAATACCATTTTCATAGTTGAGGAAATAAAGTGTCTTTTCCACTATACGCCCTTTATTACGAGAACTGTCGACAGTCTTCTACCATCTTTTAACCCTCTACTGAAGGGCAATTGTTATATAAACAAGTTTTAGGTAAAAAAAAAACATTTAAATAAAGTAATAATCTTCCTGCTACACGCTTTTTAGGAAAAAACATCTTTTTAATTTTAAGAAACAAATATAGTTTTATCTTAATACAATTTTACTGAGATACAAAATACCATATGAATCGAGTTATATTCTGAATAATTTGATAGCAAGTGGTTAATTTAGAGTTTTGAAACTATTACTCCACTAATTTCTTTGAATTACTGATCACAAAGCTATATATCAAAGTAGTATATAAAGATATTTATTCCAGTGTTTCATTATTTATTATCCACAAGTTTCGTAAGGCTCCGGCACAACATAAGAATGCTTAACAGAAATAAAAATCATGATATAAAAAAACAGTTTTAAAGGTTGCATACAACTAATATCTCCGAATTTTCTAGACGTTTTCATCTGTTTGATTCTTTAATTTCATAATGTATTTACTACTTAAATGCTTGGATTGAAATTCTCTAATAAATGCAATGTCTACACTTTTATAAATATGTATTAGGTATTAATTCAAGTATTTATTTATTAAAGTGGACGATAATAAATAATCAATACGTGAACGAAATACGGTGTCATCACATTTAGAAGGAATAGTATATTTTCTAATTTTAAATTTTCTGGCCTTATGGGACTCATGGTAATTGGTAAAAAAAAATCGTAAATATTTAAATACATCTAACCTAAATATATGATATGTATAAATCTTCTCTCCGTGAAATATAATAGATCCCTTAACGAAATAAAATATAAATAAATTCAAAGCAAAAATATATGAGCAATAAAAGTTGTATAAAGTCTGGAATGTAGCAAACCCATTCAATAAATATCGGTTTATTAAGAGATAAAGTTGGAGCCAAAGATGTCGCTACCCATCCCCCTAACCAGTCATCTCTTATTAAGATAATATACTTTCTATAACTTACAACCAACTAAATTATTTCACTTCTGCATATGTAGAAATTGAATTAATAGTCTACGCCTCTTTTAATTAATTCGTTATACCCAGCCTAGGGCCTTCCAGACTAAGAAGCATTCAAAATCGGAGGCTTTTCTTTCAATTTTAACTATTTTGGAATTACGTATGCTAACAGCTGACAGCCCAGGAATGTATTAACATAGCAATTTGACGTGTCTTCAAAATAAAGGAAATCGGTCACTCAGGTGCTTCCTAAACGAAACAGAGTTTACGTATTATAGTGAAACGCTAATAACATTCTACTCTCTATTTTTCCAGGAGCAAGAACTTAAGTTGCTTGCTTAGGGATGCAAGGAAACTTAAGTGAAAATCGTATGAGTTAAACGATGACTGTAAAATAACTATTAACTCGATTACTATCTCAGTTAAAGAAAAATATATCTAGGACAACAAGTGTTGAACTTAACATTGTTTATATTACATTTTTCGTTCTGCTTCACAATAACGGAGATATACACGATTTTGCATTTTACTCATGGTCTAAATCCCTACTTATCTTGATTCCATTTCGGTTATTGAAACATTATGGTCTTTAAACCATGTAATTTTGATAAAGACGTCACACTGGAAATGTGTTTGATTGATTGGACACGCTGCTGACTTTGAAATTACCTTTCAATAAAGGAAGGGAAACGAAGGAGGGCAGTAAAGTGAAAACATATTTGTTAGTGCTTTTGAGCACTCATGGTGGCCGCGAGCGTGGTCGCGGTGGAGGAAGTTGCTGACCAAAGGTACTTAGTGCGTTCATCCCACTGACTGGGTTTGTAGGAGGGGGGTAAGTTTGTCGCTGACTGTGGGTAAGTTTCCTCCCCTCATCCTGTAGACATTAGGCTAGGCCCTATATTGTGCTCGAGGGCCGCTCTAAGTCCTTTCTCACAATTAGCATAGCCCTTAGTCAACACATTACTCAGCCCTCGGACACCGACCAACGCTCAAATTGCCTAGTAATGAGCCAAGATATTAAACGGACCAGCGGCTTAGGCCCAAAGCTTCACTTTATATTAACAACTCACTTACTGGGCTTTAGAGGAACCACAAATTTCACTAAGTCTCCTCTCGTTTTCATTGGAAAAAACTTAATACACCAATATCATTTACTCTTTTTTACGCACTCTTTCATCTCCTTTTAAATGTTCTTCATTTACTACACATATTTATAATTTTTAAAATGTGTCTTATTACTGCAATGTTAGTTTCTGATACAATATTTTTCTCGTTTTATCTTTTAAACTTATCCTATGCTTCCTGTTCTCAGTTTAATTCTATTTCATGACATGTTAAGTTATTTACCTATATGAATTAGCTATGCTATTTTATTTATCTATTCTCTCTCTATTTAGATGTTCCAATTAGGCTTTATAATATGTACGCTAAAAAGTTTTCTTTCTGTAAGCCAATTAACTTCTTATAATAATTTCCATCCTAGATCTCGTTATGCTACATGTTCATCTTCAGAAATTAATAGTATATGATCCTCCCTAAATAGGTGATAAGAGGAATACATCTGCCAAAGGTATCTACAGAATTCTTGGTGCATTATTTCTCATAACATCCGAGTGCACTATCACACTAAACGGATAGCAGTCTACTCTGTAGGTGATGATGAATACTTACATTATATGTAAAACCGTAAAATATTGTGTTTGACAATCCAGTATGCCATGAAGTGAAAAAGGCGGGAGAACAACGTATCAGATAAACCATAGTCAATATCCCACGTTCGTTCATTAGCTAAACAGCGAATTTCAATCTACACGCTCAGCTTAATAAACAGTAAAAAAGAGATAACTGAAATGAAGGTTCTGCAAATATTACGTCCTGGCATGATTGGTTTTAGTAATTTTAATTTGCCGTCGAACCAATTGCCAACCTCTGGATGAATGATAATCATGTTCTTCAAAAAGGGTATTCATTGGCAAGCCTGAGTTCACTGGGACGATTTGGTAAGCCATATTATTTACTGCGGGAATGACAAATAGAGAAAAATTAATTTTTCTTTTTTTCAACTTCAAATTGGCTGCATTTAAGAACAGTAATTTACAGTTGCATTGTTTAAAACTTGCCCCACTCTTTCTTGATTAATGATTCAACATACACCTCTACTATCAATAAAATAAAAACTATTTTTAAGAGTGCAGTAATGACTTACCAAAGAGCCAAAAAAAGGAGCTAAACCTACAATATTTCTTTTTTTTTCTTTTATAAAAACAACATAAGAAAAGTATATACACACAATTAATAGAAGACTTACCTAAATTTTCGACTTCACAAGGAAGAACAAGAGTGTCTCCAATGACGACACGGTAATTCTGTCCACGAGTAACGAACCGGGGAAGTGTGGATGCCATGTTGTTCCCTAAAAACAGAATAAAGATAATAAAGTTATACCACAAAAATAACACAAAATCTACAAAACTTTTTAAAAATAGCTAAAATAGTAGCACACTCACGAAAAAATCGGTGTTCACTAATTTTGAAATAGTTTCCGTTTCCAATAATAATCTTCGTTTAGGACTCATATTAGCCTTGGGAGTAATGGCGTTTGGTCTCTATAAACTTGGCAAACTTAGAGTCATGGGTTCGCATCCCATCGAAAGGAACTTGTTTATCGGCGAACTCATTAAATAAAATCCTTAGTCCCAAGCTAAATAAAATATAAATAAAAGGGTGGTAACTTGCTGTTAACCCAGTCTGACTGTTTCACAGTAGTGCCGTTGGAATTGAAGAATATTGAGCACATGGAGGGAAGAAATCTCGAGTGACTCACTTGCTGTCTTTCCCAACGAGTGCATGCAAGTAGCTCTGAAGATGGGCAATAGTCTTTGAAAGCCCTTAGTGCTGAAATAAAAACCATGTGAAGAATTGGACGGAATTACTTCCCTCCAAGACCAAACTGAATGGCCGTAATTGTATAAAGCGGACTTAAATAAATTACTTTTTTAAATTGAATATAAGAAAACCATAAATTTAAAGTTTGTGTTTCAACCATTTTACCAAAGGTGACTGCCAATCGTCATTTAACTGCCAATATGATTTTTTTCAGTGACTATGTCTTGAGAAATGTCAAAGTCAAGTCTTAAATTCCTTATAGAACCAAATTTATTGATTTCATATGGAAAATTGAGTAACTAAATATACTCATTTCAGAAAAAGAAACAAATGTATGTTTCTCTGATGCACAGGAAAGTCTTATCTAGTTAAAAAGGTGTACACCAATAGAGTTTAACAGCTTTTCGTTATGTCAAAGTCAGTAACAATTGAACTGTGGATATCTGTCAAGCACTGAATTAGTTAATAATTGAATTTACATATTAGCACAGGAGAAAATAGGTAGCAGTTGATAGGTATCCTGCCTTAGCAACAACCTCTATAACGTTTTCACTCTTTCACTCCGAAAAAACATGACCCATTCTTTTGGGATCGAGCTATAAACAGAATGCAAGTTTAAGCAATACTCAACATGCACAGTCGGAGCAACATCGAACGTTGGATTTCACCAAATATTTCATTTCATTCAAGGAAGTTCAGATAGGATGGGATTTTAGCAGATTTCCCTTAAGGGAAATCAGCTATTGAAACAATACTCTGTTATATAATAAACCACTTTTTTCGAAGTTTAAATACCAAATATTGTTTTCAAGAAAGGACTTATACGAGCAACATGCAAATATGATCCGGTGACTACTAAAATTTGATTGATTGGGATTAAAATTATTCTGATTCTTTATAAATAAAATTACTAGATATAGTAAATAGTTTTCAATGAAATTAATATGTTATGTTTTGAGACGGACGGTATTTTTTCTTTCGGTTTGCAAGGGAGACCTTTAAGAACCTTAGCTTGAGCCAAGCTCGGGGGATTCGTGATTAGAGTTTTGACGTAATGAGTTTTCAACTCGACGTACAACCCCCGTTGACCAAGTGAGTTGTAGACTAACCTAGTAGACTGACGGGTACCATTCTATCCGGAGAATCTGCAGCCAGTTCACACTGTCAGCCTGCCTTTGGGCTGGAGCTAAGAAAGTCATAATCACTAATTATCTCAAAGGGCTCTTTAGACTCTCGCTTATCCATAAGGCCTGCGACACTAGCACGCTGTCCCACGCCCTATGCGAGGATCGAACCTGCCCCTTAACCCCAAATGGCCACCGGCGTCCCTTTACCTTTTAGCAGATTTCCTTTAAGGGAAATCAGCTATTGAGGTCGTACTCATGACGCGATTTTCGAAAAATTTCTTCAAATGTCCATCGATCCTACCTAGGAGATGACGAAAATAAGGTCCGTTCAAAATTTTATATATATATATTAAATATTTCTATTAACGCTCTAGCGGTCGCAATTTTTGTTTGATCGTTACCAAACTCGGAATTAAATCGTTTTATGTAAAAAGTAAGATCAAGTTCGTTAATGGCTGAAATCGGACTAGTGGGAGGGGGGGGGGGGGTTTAGAGGGGCGATTTTTGAAAATTCGTTATATCTCCGTTATTATGCGTCGGATCGAAAAATTGTATAGAATCAATCTTATTGCAAATTAAATTTACAATAAACATTGTTCGATACATTTATTCTTTATCTTGAATATTAACCGATATTTGCATTTGTATTGTGCGAGTGGTCGGTAGAAGTCGGCCATATTCGGGCTAGTTCGGCCATTTCCGTGAATCGGTTTAGAGATTCGTTACTAATGCCGTTGTTAGTACGCAGATTTCTCTATTGTAAAACTTCACGTGGGAAATCTGCTTAGTTTAAGCAGCCCCTGCTTGACGGACTTTTGTGAATATGAGATGTAGTAACGGCGAGAAATATCACTTTATAACAAGCATTCATCATATTTTTGGTAATGTAATATAATATGATAAAAGACAAAGCGTGTCTAGTGCAAGGACATTAATCTATAATGTTACGTAGACATTAATACCGTCACGTTCCTTTTTATAGAGTGATAAAAGCGTCAGCGGTGAGAAAAAAAAACGATAATACTACACATAAATATAAGAAGAGATATATAAAATAAGATAGGTCTGGAAGGCGAAGGAAATGATACTGGTTTCCCCTGTAATAATGTGAGGATGACTGTATATTAGGTGAGTAAAAAAGTTCACTATCCTACTCGGGCAATGTAATAAAAGCATCTTAAAAGTAAGGGATTTTTTTTTTCTTCGGGTTTTTATAGAAGAAGGGTAGTTTTTCTCATTTCGCTCGGAACGAGGGGTAGATGGTTAGGCTGAAAGTAGAAGTTCATTCCGTTCCAAAAAAAAAAACATAATTAGGGGCAGGCCGAAAAAAAAATTAGAATTACATTAGAGAAGAAGATTTGTCACTAGAAAATCCATATAACTGCATGTGTTGCAATGAGTTTGAATAACTTTCAATGAAAATTACAATACCTATGCTAAATAACAACAGCGTTTCATTAAAAAAGTCCGTCACGCAGGGGCTGCGTAAACTAAGCAGATTTCCCAAGTAAAAATATACAATAGAAAAAATCTCCATACGAGTGCCGAACAGTTACGGAAACGGCCGAACTAGCTTTCGGCGGCAACCATGGCTCGTCCGCCACACTTAATAAAAATGCAAATATCTCGGTTAGTATTCGAGATAGAGAATACATGTATAAATCAGTATTTATAGTAACTTTAATTTGCGATAAGATTGGTTCAATAAAAGTTTTCGATACGACGTATAGTAACGGAGATATTTCGATTTTCAAAAATCCCCTCCTCAACCCCCCCCTCCTACTAGTCCGATTTCAACCGTTAACGAACTTGATCTTCCTTTTTACATAAAACGCTTAAATGTGAAGTTTGGTAACGATCAAACAAAAATTGCGACCGCTAGAGCGTTAACAGGCAAATACGAGTATGTATATATATATATATATATATATATATATATATATATATATATATAATTTTGAACGGACCTCATTTTCGTCATCTCCTGGGAAGGATCGATGGACATTTGAAGAAATTTTTCGAAAATCGCGTCATGAGTACGACCTCAATAGCTGATTTCCCTTAAGGGAAATCTGCTAAAATCCATATACTTTTGCACGAATTCTAGTAAGGAGGAATTATTTACAACTTAGAATTTTTATAGTTGAAATGTGCCCTCAATTCAATCTTCGTTGAGAAAAAAATGGCTGAAGGTCAGTATATAAAAAGCACTTGAAATATCTTTCATTGAACTATTATTCCTCTATGACACTACTTCAGGAGAAGTACACTTCACATAAAAAGATTCAAAGTTACCATCAAAGCAGTCACGTCGAGACTGACTCCCCCGTCAGAATAATCAGGAATATTTACAATTAAGAGTTATAAAATCTATGCTACACAACGAGATTTTTCATTAGAATATCAATATAGTATGAACTGCAATTGTAGTGAGAAGCAATTATTTTTATTTTAGAGTTACAAAAATATGTGCTACACTATGAGATTTTTCAATAAAAAATCTATAGACTCCTAAATGAGTAGTTTATGAGTGATATATAGAAGAAGTATTTTTAAATTGAAAATGTGTTCTTGAAAATGGTTTATATGTGCGTAATGTTCAAAGGATTCAAGTTAGAAGCTGCGAAGGAAACGTAATACTTATTATTAAAGCAATATAATGCATAGCCAGGGA
Organism: Riptortus pedestris; assembly: GCA_019009955.1. Lineage (NCBI taxonomy): Eukaryota > Metazoa > Arthropoda > Insecta > Hemiptera > Alydidae > Riptortus > Riptortus pedestris. The sequence continues at coordinate 104,308,974 of CM032230.1, read as the reverse complement.
TTTCCGATTTTGATTTAAATCAGTAAGGTCTCCGTTTAAAATCTATTTTTAAATTTGTGTTTCAATCCCATATAAACAATAATTTCATAAATTTAAATAAAAAATATTATTTTACATACACTTATAACAATTTAGCTCTAATGGAATGGCAATTTAATATTCGACGTCATGCACTTAAAAGACAGTTGTTATAGACAATGTAAATAAAACAACTGTAATAATATTAACTTATATTTCCCATACATTCTTAAATTACTGACCGATTTTTTTTCTCTGTATACATCTTTATGTACACAATAAGTTCGTTAACGGGTGAAATCGAACCAGTGGGAGGAAGGTTAAGAAGAGCGATTTTCGAAAAATATCTCCGTTAGTATACGTCGGATCGGAAACTTGAATAGAACCAATCTTATTGCAAATTAAATTCACTATAAATATTGTTATATACATTTATTCTCTATCTTGAATATTAACCGAGATATTTGAATTTTTATTAAGTGTGTTTGGATAACGGACGAGATGAGATCGGCTGATGTTGGTTCTATTCGTGAGCTTCCGCCGAAGCTAGTTCGGCCGTTTCCGAGACTGTTTGGCTCTCGTGAAATTGGTTTAGAGACTCGTTACTACAACTGTTACTAGTATGCAGATTTCTCTATTGTAAAACTCCACGTGGGAAATCTGCTTAGTTTACGGAGCCCATGCGTGACGGACTTTTTTACATTTTTATTTATAATTTCTACACTGATTTTCATAATCAACAGGCTCCATTACACGTGGTAGGCAAAGAGGGAAAACTAAGTATGAGGTCTAATAAAAACTCTTTTTATGTTACTATGCTTATTTCAGCATCAAAACGCAAACATAAAACCAAGTGAAAAATAAAATGCGGCTAGCTAAGAGTCACATTTTATTATTTTACCCAGACCCCTACAGGGAGGGGGGAAAAAAAGGTTTGTCAATATAACCTTCAGAGATAAATAAACAAGGAAAAAGTTGGTTGAATCCAGTTAGTAGACTAGGGTCATTAAAATGCATGAGAAAATGGTTATGGGTATGGGCGGAAGGGGATAAAAGGTAGCCCATGAAGATATGATGAAGAGGGTTGGGGGTGTGATTGTAGGGGAGGCTTTCGGACCATAGCCACGCCACACTAGCTAGTAGTTCACACTAGCACACATACACACATAGCATCCCGCTACTTATACACGCATATCTATCACAAAGTGATTAATATTTCACACAAATTTAACCTGAGGATCGTTTCATGTTATATTGGAAATTGTATCGGTGTATTTACTTCGAACCAGAACACACGAGGCACAGGCTAATTCAGTCCGAAAAAAGTTGCAAGGAAAAGAATTGACATGTGAACAACCTGTTATTAGCAGATTTTCCTTAGGGGAAATCAGCTATTGAGGTTGTCGTTTTATGTAAAAAAAAGATCAAGTTCGTTAACGGCTGAAATCGGGCCGAGTGGGGGTTTAGAGGGGAGGATTTTCGAAAATTCAAAATATCTCAGTTACCATATGTCGGATCGCAAAATTGTATAGAACCAATCTAATTGCAAATTAAATAATGTACTATAATTATTGTTATATACATTTATTTTCTATCTTGAATATTAACCAAGATATTTGCATTTTTCAGTTTTCAGCCATCAGCAAACCGCCATTTCTACTCATGTTACATAAACAATACTCTGCTACATAATAAATCACATAATTCGAAGCTTAAATATCAAAAATTGTATTTAAGAAATCTTTATTATACGAGATACATGCTAATATGTCCAGGTGACTCCCTCCCCCCTGTCTCAAGGTCTTGAACTACTAAAATTTGATTGATTGAGATAACAATAATCTGACTCATTATTAATTACAGTACTAGATGTAGTAACTAGTTCTCTTAAGGAAATTAATATGATTCTGATATATTGATTTTCTTTCTGATGTGAGTCGGGCAGACCCGGTTTGACGCTTCCTATCGGCAGGTTATTGAAATTGACTGAAACATTTCTTATTTCCGTTTGTGTTTATTCACGATGGTGTTATGCTAGCAGTATGTAGATTTATCTATTACTAAACTTCACGAGGGAAATCTGCTAAATTTACGCAGTCCCTGCGTGACGGACATTTTTTTATAAATATATGTAGCTAATCTGTCCCAATTAGCCCAGAAATGTTTTCTTGAAGTTAATTTATCATTTAAAGTAGGATATGAATTTAACACAATATTGATAAGAATCCAGCACTTCAGGATAAGTAAAATATAGTATTCCTGTATTAAACACTTGGAATTTAAAATATGATTTAACAGGTTGTTTTTGCAGATCTCGCTAAAATCAGCCATTGAGGTCGTACTCATGACGGGTTATTCCAAAAATTTCCTTAAATATCCTAGTAGATGACAAAAATGAGGTACAAAATTCAAAATTATATATATATATATATATATATATATATATATATATATATATATTTGACTGTTAACGCTCTAGCGGTCGTAATGGTTGTCTGATCGACACCAAACTCGATATTTAAATTTTTTATGTAAAAATGAAAATCAAGTTCGTTAACTGCTAAAATCTGACCAGTGGGATAGGAGGGGGTAATTTCGAAACGTCTCTGTTTTTTCGCGTCTGATAGAAATTTTGTATAGAATCAATCTTATTGCAAAGGTAATGTTCTATAAATGTTGTAATGTACGTTTCTTCATTACTTTGATTATTGGCCGGGATATATGCATTTTTAAGGGATTTAAAATTCCAAATATCCCCGTTATTATGATTCGGATCGTAAAATGTTATAGAATCAATCTTGTTAAACTATTGAAACAGTACAATTTTGATTCTCTGCATTTTTTCGCAGTAACTCAAGGACTAAGCGAGTTATTTGTAATTCCTTGCTTTCAGACTTCAATAACCCCCCCCCCCCTTCTACTAATCGGATTTTTTTTTATAGAACTAGAGAATGTGTGGTAAGATGTTATACCGGGACGGGGGAAGTCTGCTTAGTTTACGCATACCGTGCGTGTCCGACTTTTAATTCAGTCTCTGAAACATTTGCCTTGGGAGTCATTGACAAACTATTGAAAGCAGTGCTCGTAGTTTAGTAAGCAGCACAGAATACAACCTGATTTGAGCAGACTAGAAAAATCTAGACCAATTAAAGACGGAGAACTAATACCATACACGAGCAAAATGGAACGCGTGTAGAAAACTCAAATGAAAAGATTGTATTACCCTATTCAAGAACTTTCGAATCCTTTTTTTCCCGCGCTGAAAATAATGATTAGCAACGAACTGAAGCTCTTTATGAAGCTTGCTATGGCATGCTTTTGGGTTTCGAGTGGTCATTTCTGTCGAGACTGCCTCTAGTCGTAGCGAGTGTTTGCATTCTGCAATTGTGAAGCCAGACTATGTGATTTGAAGCTTGAGTGGTCCTTGCAAATCTCAATAGCAACACAGCAGCCTTTTTGTTGACGTAACATGGCAGAGCCGAGCACAAAAGAAGCAAATCCTCTTTGAAGAAGCAATACATTCACAAGGTTCTAGAAGAACTCCAAAACTTCATTTCTTGCCAATTGATCCACTAATTCCCCATTTATCAAGTAAAACCAATTTCGATAAACAAGAACCTAATATTAATTATAAGTTATTCATAAGAAATTTTGGTATTTTATAAAAAAGATTGATGATTGATTGGATGTCATAACTGGGGTGTCCTTGCCTTCATCGAATTCCTCAATCGATCATATTTTTGATCAAGACTATCGCAGTATCACTGTTATAAGCTGGACTTCAAGCAGCAAAAAGTCAAATATAAGCTAATATTTTTTCTCTCTCGTTACTACTAAGCTGAAAGATAAAAAAAAAAAGTCCGTCACGCAGGGGCTGTTTAAACTAAGCAGATTTCCCACGTGAATTTATACAATAGAGAGAGCCGAACAGTTAAGGAAACGGCAGACCTAGCATTTGGCGGGAAAGTCACTCTCATCCGTTATCTGCCCAGATTTAATAAAATGCAAATATCTCGGTTAATATTAAAGATAGAGAATAAATGTATAGAACAATATTTATAGTCAATTTAATTTGCAATAAGATTGGTTCTATATAATGTTTTGATCCGACATATGGTAACGGAAATATTTCGAATTTTCGAAAATCCCCCATTCTAAACCCCCTCTCCCATTGGTCCGATTTCAGCCATTAACGAACTTGATCTGTCTTTTTGCATAAAACCTTTAAATATCCAGGATGGTAACGATCAAGTAAAAATTGCGACCGCTAGAGCGGTAACAGACAAATATATATATAATTTTGAACGGACCTCATTTTCGTAATTTCCTGGGTAGGATTGATGGACATTTGAAGAAATTTTTCGAAAACCGCTTAATGGGTACGACCTCAATAGCTGATTTCCCTTAAGGACCCACCCCCTCCCTCTAGTCCGATTTCAGCCATTTACGAACTTGATCTGTCTTTTTACATATAATGGTTACATATCGAGTTTCGTAACGATCAAACAAAAATAGAGCGTTAACAGACATATATATATATAATTTTGAACGGACCTCATTTTCGTCATCTCCTGGGTAGGATCGATGGATATTTGAAGAAAATTTTCGAAACTCGCGTCATGAGTACGACCTCAATAGCTGACTTCCCTTAAGGGAAATCTGCTAAAATACGTAAAGGTAGAAAGACCACTAAAAGCATATAGTATAGTTGATTCTTATTCCCTCCGCCTTCCCCAAAAATTTACGATTTAGTTAGTCCAATTATTGGGACGAAATGGACGGCTGCTTTGTTAATTCTAAATTCCTGTATGATCCTCTAGGGTCTTAAATTATATTCATTGTAGTCCATAAACTGTAGGACTGTCATAGCAGCTGAGGGAATCCTTAGACGGGCCAACAAACCCGTGCATAGCACTAAATCCGAGAGGCGATAAAGATTGGCCAGGGTGAAGTGGCCCTTTTCCCATCGGCATCAGAAGGGCTCATGTAGCGACCATTTGCATTTAATCGTGACGGTGTTTGCCTGGATTTATAGGTAATTTTGGGGGAAGATAACGACCCCCCACCACTAGCCTAGCACTAATTCTTCCGCCCCTCACCCCTCTCCAGACAACTACCAGTTATTGCTGTTACATATTAAATTATGATTTAGCTCGTAATAAACAACACAATCCTGAGGCAACAATCTAGGATTGTACACCTTCAAATTGACATAAAGGAGAACAAGCGGTACAGAGTAAAAAGTCCGTCAGTCGGGGGCTGCGTTAAATAAGCAGTTTACTAAGTAAATGTTCAATGAGAACAATATTTGGTATTTAGGCTTCAAATAACGTGGTTCATAATATAACTGCGTATGTTATTATGGTATGTCGGAGTGGGAGTTTACTCTAGGCCGATAACTAATACATCAAAATGACTCGGTTAATAATCTAGATAGTGAAAAAACGTACGTAACAACATTTATAGAGCACACACATTTTCAATAAGATTGGATCTATATAATTTTTCGATCCGACGCATTATAACGGAGATATTTCGAATTTTTGAAATTCATCCCTTCTATACCTCCTTCCCAAAGGTTCGATTTCAACCATTAACGACCTCGACCTTTAGTTTAACATAAAACGTGTATATATCGAGTTAGTTGACGATCAAATAGGAATTGCGAACGTTAGAGCGGTAACTGACAAGTGTGTGTGTGTGTGTGTGTGTGTATAATTCAATACAAAATTATATATCTATATAATTTTGTATTCTGGACCTCATTTTCATCATCCACTACGTATGATCGATGGACATTTGAGGAAAATTTTGGAAAATCTCGTCATGAGTACGACCTCAATGGCTGATTTGAGCGAGATCTGCAAAAACAACCTGTTAAATCATATTTTAAATTCCAAGTGTTTAATACAGGAATACTATATTTTACTTATCCTGAAGCGCTGGATTATTACCAATATTGCGTTAAATTCATAATCTCCTTTAAATGATGACAAATTAACTTCAAGAAAACATTTCTCGCAATTTATAAAACGATAAAAATTATTATTTATTTAAAGCCCACTTTATGGTACTATGGCTAATTGGAACCGATTAGCTCCCTTTTTCCATCTTTTCTAGCCTGCGTTAGACTATGATTTTTATATAATAAGTTTATACCTAAATGAAATTATAACTGAAAAAAAGGTCCCCAATCAAAGTTTCTCCAAATAGGAATATTTTGTTGAATATATGGCGGTATTTATTTAGTCAAGTTGCATCTTTATAGGTTTTAAATTATATAATACTAATGATTTAAAAAAAATTATATCTGTATAACTAATTGTATTACTAATTTCTTTAAAAATTGTTTCAATTGCTATGACTTAAGTTATTGTTTTAACAGTTATTGGCTGCATATTTCTCTGTTTCCTATTATGTGTGTTATGATTTTAACAGTGCACTGATGATGATGCTGATCCATCGAAACCTAACTCTGGTATAAAAATTTAAAACCTTGTGTAGATCCCCACGTGCCAGGAGATTCAAAATTATAGGTATTGCCTACTCGGGAATCGAACCCAAGAGTCCAGGTTTGCCAAGTGCATAAAGACCTATACTTCAAAACACCTGAGCCTTACAAAAATATAATTCATTCAAGAATTTATTCCTATCTTATCAATAAATGAGCCATGTAAACTAAAGACTGGAGAGAGAAGAGAACCTCGTTTTTCTTGATTTTTTTTTCTTACTCTTACCTTCATTACAAACGAAAAACTCTCATCAAGCAAGGGCCCCGTAAGCTAACTACTCCCAAAACGCACGGGAATGACTCACAAATGACGCCTTCTGGACATTCTAATCTCTAATACTACCTTTGTAATTGCACAAGTAAAAAAGACTTAAAACATAAGCTGTACATGCCACGAAACGCAACACAGCAACTTAAAGTGAGAAACTTAGGGACGACAGGTTTTCGGGGAGCTGAAAAGAAAGAGGTAGACTTAACTCCATTAATATTCCAGTTGGACAAAAATGTATAGATTACTTCAACAAGAAGTTTGAATATACAACAATTTTTTTTATCTACGTGTATGTCACAACAACGGAGAAATTTATTAATTTTCAAATGTGCTTCAGTAGGCCATTAAACAAGTGGTCAGGTAGGCTATTAAACAAGTTGAACTTCAGTTTCACCAGGGACATTTCAAAGGCGTGTTTATCTCGAATCTTTAATAGGCCGTTAATTTGATTGAAGATGTGTTTGTTACCCAATTCACTAGGCTAATTAACAGATCTAATTGGGAAAAAAATCACGTTGAAATAGAAACTAGAACTACATTGAACATTCGCAATCAAGTTTGCAAATATTACAGCTGAAGCTTTAATCCGTAGATAATAAATACTAAATTTAGATTGTTAGGTGTCTTATTTGGGAAAGGATACGAAAAAATGTGTTACGTTAGTGCACAGAGAGAGCATTATTCATAAACAAAACTAGTTTTGGGAACAACTGTGGAAGCCTTAACTCAGCAACATAAACAATTATGAACACAAATCGGTTCTTAACCCTGTAATCACAGTATTTAAAAAAAGTCCGTCACGCAAGGGCTGCGTAAACTAAGCAGATTTCCCACGTGTGCTACGTATTTGCATTTGTCTCAATAAGTAAAACTTCAATGAGAACTATATTTGGTATTAAAGATACATGGTTATTACATAACAGAGTATTGTTTACGTAACATGAGTAGAAGTGGGGGCTTACTGAATGCTGGAAACTGAAAAATGCAAATATTATTATTAGTTGCAAAAAGTGAACGTTAATAAATAATAATAAAATGCAAATATCTCGGTTAATAGTCAATATAGATATGCATAGTAAATTTTATTTGAAATAAGATTGACTCTATGCACTTTTTCGATCTGACGTATATATATTTTGACTTTTCAAAATTCTTCCCCTTGTCCGATTTCAGCTGTTAACGAAGTTGATCTTTCTTCTTACATAAAACGACTAAATATCTAGTGTATATTTATTTATATAGATACATAGATAGATAGATACAATTTTGAACAGATCTCATTTTCTTCTTCTAGGTAGGATCGATGGACATTTAAAGAAAAATTTCGAAAATCGAGTCATGAGTACGGCCTCAATAGCTGATTTCCGTTAAGGAAAATCTGCTAAAATATCTATCGTACAAAGTGAACGTAGAGTATTACAGCACTCAAGACTAATTGGAGAGGAAGAGTGATTAAATAATAAACTACATAAAAGGTAGGGTAAATAGAATGAAACTACAATAGAAATGGTTCCATTTGTTCCAACAATTAATTGCTGGGGGGGGGGGGGAGGTGAGAAAAAAGGGTAAACTTAATCCATGCCAATTTCACAAATTGAAAACATGACTCCAATAGACTAAGTGCCAACGAAATAAAAACGCCAATTCAATTGAATAGCTTTCCCACGCATAATACAACAACATATTGTGTCCTTCTGCAGAGAAATACAACCTCGTCCTTTAATTATTGCGAAAAGTAATGATATTTAAGGACGAAAAGATGGCAATTTCCTTAATAATGTACTCTAAAAATTTGGACGCCACCCCTTCAACAAACACAACCACCCCTAAACACAGAAGTCGGGGGACTTATAAATAAAATCCCTTAAATCAATGCCGTGTTTTTATTAGTAGACATTTAAGGCTTATTTCAGAGAACTAATTTTATACTCTTCATGAGATAGATAATATATTTAAGACATTTCGGAAAAGGGCCGCACCCTCAACAGACAAATTCAGCAGTTAAATCAAAATTTCTATCCTGCAAACTGCAGTATAGTAAAATTTCATTTATTGACAATAGTCGAATTAAAATTGTAGACGGAGCGCACGAAAATTATTTTACACACTATTTTTGTAGCATATTGAATATTTTGTTGAAACGACAGTTACGATAAGGTCTCAAAAATCTAAAACTTTAGCAAGGTTTCTAAATATAACGACCTATATGGTACCTCGTCAGGAAGACCAATAAATCATCAGGGGAACCTTCTTTGATCGCCGGTGAAGAATTAATATTATAATGCATGATCAGTGATTCCTTCAAGCCTAAGTTGTTGAAATCGATAGTAACTCTAAGGTATAATCGATTAAGTCCAAAATACTCTATATTAATAGTATTTATTTAGGTATTCTCTTTATTAATAGTATTTATTTAGGTGTTCTCTTTATTAATAGTATTTATTTAGGTATTCTCTTTATTAATAGTATTTATTTAGGTGTTCTCTTTATTAATAGTATTTATTTAGGTATTCTCTTTATTAATAGTCTTTATTTAGATATTCTCTTTATTAAGAGTATTTATTTAGGTATTATCTTAATTAATAGTATTTATTTAGTTATTCTCTGTATTAATAGTATTTATTTAAGTATTCTCTTTATTAATAGTATTTATTTAGGTGTTCTCTTTATTAATAGTATTTATTTGGTTATTCTCTTTATAAATAGTATTTATTTGGGTATTCTCTTTATAAATAGTAAATATTTAGGCATTCTCCTTATTAGTAGTATTTATTTAGATATTCTCTTTATTAATAGTATTTATTTGGGTATTCTCTTTATTAATAATGTTCAATTATATATCTATTTAATTATTTAGTGATGAAATTCATTAAATAACATCCTATGGCCCACCCTGGCTAGATTAATGTGGTAACCTGTAGATTACCCGTCCAAATTAGCCATATTTGCAAAAAGTGGACGTTAATAAATAATAAAAAATATATCTATTTACTTAATTCTTTAGCCCTCAACGTATATAACCCATATCACAAAATTCTTTATAAGGAAAAAAAGGTCACATTTGAATTCATAAAAACTCAAAAGAGATAAGATGAACGACTATTATAAAGTTCCAACATTCTAAAGCTAGTTTTAGCAGATTTCCCTTAAGGAAAATCAGGTACTGAGGTTGTTTGAATTTTCGAAATTTTTCTTCAAATGTCCATCGATCCTACCTAGTAGATGACGAAAATGAGGTCCGTTCAAAACTGTATATATATATATATATATATATATATATATATATTTGTCTGTTGGACCGCTCTAGCGGTCGCAATTTTTGTTTGATCGTTACCAAACTCGATATTTAAGCGTTTTACGTAAAAAGAGAGATCAAGTTCGTTAATGGCTGAAATCGGCCCAGTGGGAGGGGGGTTTAGAGGGGGGGATTTTTGAAAATTCAATATATCTCCGTTACTATACGTCAGATCGAAAAATATTATAGAATCAATCTTATTGCAAATTAAATTTACTATAAATATTGTTATATACATGTATTCTCTATCTTGAATATTAACTGAGATATTTGCATTTTTATGAAATCGGGGCGGATAACGGATGAGAGTAAAGCTTCACGTGGGAAACTGCTTAGTTTACAGCCCCTGCGTGACGACTTTATTTATGGTTACGAGAGATATGCACATACATAGCAAAACTAGCCAAAAATGTCTTCAGGGTAAATCAATACAGATAATTCCGTGGAAAATTGAAAAGCCAAAATTTTCGCGATTACAAGGAAATAACAAGTTTCTGTGATGTGCTAAAAATTATTGTTCTTCGACTAAAACATGGCGACACCAAAAATGAGAGACACATTTCGCCTTTGCAAATGAAATGATATTTTATTAAGGAACCCAAAGTTCACGGTTTCAGACTTCTGTAAAATCTTTTTTTATCTCCCCTTAAAGATGTTAAAGTGTTGAAATTCGGAACGAGGAGCATAAAGCAAACAAGAATTAAATTAAGGTGCTTTCCATTTAGTTAGGCTTATTAAAATTGGAAAAACATTTAGAAAGAAACACACTGTATTCCCATTGGTTTCGAGTGGCTACGAGTATCTTTATTATTTTTCCATTTCCTCCGGTGCTAAACGGTCTGTAAGGAAAAGCAGGGCCGAGAGCTCTCGCTTCTTTATGGCCAGATGTAATAATGTCGGATTATTCCAAGAAATTACTCTTCTCAAGCCTTACTTTCTTAAAATAAGTACGGCCAGAGCTGGTCTTCAGGTTGGCTTCTTGAGTACTCCTAGATTAAACTCATCCAAGTATTAATTTATTTTTTATTCCTATTTCTCTTATCTCTGCCTCTTCCTTGGAAGGAGCAAAACGCCCTTTAAGCTCAAAAGTAGGCGGTTTAAGTGTTTCCCTATAACGAAATTGCCTGTACTTTCATTTTTATAAATGTATAAGGCTTTTAGAGAGAGAAAAAGAATACCTTGTGCTTTTAAAGTAGCACCTAATCTTTAATGTCTTCTTGAACATTCTTGACGATAATCCAAGCACATTCTATAAGTTCAGTGCTGAATGTAAACCGATGTCTAAAATCAATAGCAAAGCTACTTCTGATATTTTTCACAGATTTTTACTGTAACAAAATAAATTATAATGATGGGAAAATATGTATTTAATGAAAATATTCCAAATGAGGGCGGGGTCAATAAAAAGACTACTTGATTATTTTTTTAAAGTGCTTGTCAAACACTCCATTGGTTGGTGACATTATAAAAATTGATTTTCAAAATCACACACTCAGCACTTCTGATAAGTGAAGATTTGAACACTTTATTAATAGTGTATAAAAACTGATTTTGAAAATCACAATCAGCACTTCTGATAAGTGAAGATTTGAACACTTTATTAATAGTGTATAAAAGTTGATTTTGAAAATCACAATCAGCACTTCTGATAAGTGAAGATTTGAGCACTTTATTAATAGTGTATAAAAATTGATTTTGAAAGTCACACACTCAGCACTTCTGATAAGCGAAGATTTGAACACGTTATTAATAGTGTATAAAAGTTGATTTTGAAAATCACACACTCAGAACCTATGATATGTGAAGATTTGACCACTTTATTAATAGTGTATAAAAATTGATTTTGAAAGTCACACACTCAGCACTTCTGATAAGTGAAGATTTGAACACGTTATTAATAGTGTATAAAAATTGATTTTCAAAATCACACACTCAGCACTTCTGATAAGTGAAGATTTGAGCACTTTATTAAGAGTGTATAAAAATTGATTTTCAAAATCACACACTTAGAACCTATGATAAGTGAAGATTTCAGCCCTGAGTAGGGTGGTGATAATTTGAATAAACACATTCTGATAAAAAGCATAAAAATCCTTTTGATTATGGCAACTACATCAAAGATATTAGCATATTTCGGATCGGATGAACAATGAGTAATAATTGTTTCTTGTTTGACAGATAACGTTGAGTTATGTATATTACAAATACTTCACTATAAGATAACTTCATAATGGAATTTTGGGGCAAAATGCACTAATGGTAGTCTTTACTTAGCATGGCTATTGAGTATTATTATAAACTTTTATAACATAGTAAAAAAGTCCGTCACGCAGGGGCTGCGTAAACTAAGCAGATTTCCCACGTGAAGTTTTACAATAGAGAAATCTGCCTAATAACAACGGTAGTAGTAAGGAACCTCTAAACCTAAAACATTATTTAGGGCGTAATAACCCAGTAGTTTCTAGCCCCAAAAAACAGTTGACCTAACCTCTAAACCTATTCACGAGGGACGAATAGTTATGGAAATGGCCGCCAGAGCTCTCGGCGGAAAGTCCGAACATAGCCTACTGGCGACCACACGCAGAATACAAATGCAAATATCTCGGTTAATATTCAAGATACAGAATAAATGTATAGAACAATATTTATAGTAAATTGAATTTCCAATAAGATTTATTCTATACAATTTTTCGATCCGACGCATAATAACGGAGATATTTTGAATTTTCAAAAATCCCCCCGTTAAACCCCCCAATCCCACTGGTCCGATTTCAGCCGGTAACGAAGTTTATCTTTCTTTTTAAATAAAACGATTAAATTCCGAGTTTGGTAACGATGAAACACAAATTGCGACAGTTAGAGCGTTAACAGATATATATATATATATATATATATATATATATATATATATATATATATATATATATATATATATATATATATATATAATTTTGAACGTCATTTTCGTCATCTCCTGGGTAGGATCGATGGACATTTAAAGAAATTTTTCGAAACTCGCATCATGAGTACGCCCTCAATAGCTGATTTCCCTTAAGGGTCTTTAGCAACCCACTACATTTTGTCAGATTTCAATTATCATAAAGCTAATGTATGAAGATTTAAAGCTTTCTTCAAATCTCCATTTCTCCTACTTAGAAGATGAAGATAATCTCATCAATACAACTAACCTATCAAAAAAATACAAATGGGTAAGTTGATTGTGTGTGTGTTTAAAGATTAGAAAAATATTGTTGCGAAAACTACGTATATGAAAAATTAAACAGAGTTAATCACATAGTTAAGAAGTACGAAGTAGATAAAAGGAGCCGACAGATGGTCTAGCCCAGGGGTGAGCAGCCTTTTAAATCAACGGGCCAATTTAAATTTTAAAATTTTATAATAATTTTAAATAATAATAATAAATAATAATTTAGAAAAGTTTATTTATTATTAGCATTAGAATATAAAAATTAAAAATTTAATATACAAATTTTAATGCACAATAAAAAACAACAACAATAAAATAAAAGAAAAAAGAATTTACTTAAAATTTTTAATCAGACATTTGGCACTGTTTTTTCGGGACAAGCTAATCAATATCAGCCGGAATTGATGAAGTAGCTACACGTATGCAGCTTTCTAATCGCGCATCAATCGGTCTTCATCGGTGGTCATTTTTGATTAATTTCATGGTCGAAAATAATTGTTCTTAAACACACGTACTTTTGAACAGAGACATCTAGACATGCTTTGCATTCTTCGTCAAAAGCAGAAATTTCACAGGGCTCACAAATGATTTATAAAAATCTTTGATGTTTACTGAGGAAAATACATTTTTTCAAATCATTAATTATTCTGCATGTCAATCACTTCCATTTGAATGTCTTCGAGAACAGTATCCACATCGATATTAAATGGCAATATTAAATATTAAAATGAGTGTGTGTGCATGTTTGTATGTGTGATAAAGAAACTGAGAGCATATGATTGTAAATATTTTAGATGTTAGAAATCTTCATTTTTTTGAACATACTAATTTATATTTATTTGATTTTAGTTTAGTTTTTATCTATTGAAATTATATAATTGTTTACGTAATTTTATTAGTCTATAGTTTTTAATTATCTAGTTTCCTTACAAGATTTTTTTTTGTTTTTGAACTTAAAGTTTTGTTTTTGTTTATTTATTTTATTTGTGTTTATTGTTATTTTTCGTTGTTTTATTATTTGATTGCGTTCTATTATTTAGTTGAGTTCTATTTAGTTGCGTTCCGTTATTTAGTTGTGTTTTGTTATATTGTTGCGTTCTGTTATTTAGTCGAGTTTTGTTATTTGATTGCGTTCTATTATTTAGTTGAGTTCTATTTAGTTGCGTTCCGTTATTTAGTTGTGTTTTGTTATATTGTTGCGTTCTGTTATTTAGTCGAGTTTTGTTATTTGATTGCGTTCTATTATTTAGTTGAGTTCTATTTAGTTGCGTTCCGTTATTTAGCTGTGTTTTGTTATATTGTTGCATTCTGTTATTTAGTCGAGTTTTGTTATTTGTTTGCGTTCTTAGTTTGTATTATTTAATTTTTTCTTGATTCTATTTTCATTTTTGTATTTTGTTTATATAAATTTTTTTTTTTGTTTATTTGTTTGTTTGTTGTTTGATTTTAAAGTTTTTTATTTAGTTATTTAGTTATTCTTTTATTAATAGTTATTTTAGTTATTCCGTTATTTAGTGTTTTGTTATATTGTTGCGTTCTGTTATTTAGTCGAGTTTTGTTATTGATTGTTATTTAGTTATTCTATTTATTTTCGTATTATTTATTGTTTTGTTTATTTAGATTTATTTTGGTATTATCTTTATTAATAGTTTTTATTTGTTTGCGTTCTTAGTTTGTATTATTTAATTTTTTCTTGATTCTATTTTCATTTTTGTATTTTGTTTATATAAATTGGTTTTTTAGAAGTAGTAACGTTTTCTTTTTCTAAATGTGGATAGTGAGACACATTATTCTGAAAAAAATGCTGTACCCACAATTTCAATTTCCGCTCAAAGCCCTGAATTTTATCATACAAATTGTGAATAAACTGTCCTTTGCCTTGAAGTTCCACATTAAGATTATTGAGATGCTCAGTCAAGTCGATAAGAAACCCAAAACCGCACATCCATTCTTTATTACCAAAATGAGGAAAGGCACATCCCTCCATATCCATGAACAATTGTATTTCGCTTTTTAAGATGTATAGTATTTTTAGTATTGCACCTCTACTAAGCCAGTGTACTTTGGTATTGAAAACCTTTTCACCATAATTAACCATGTATGTAGTGCATTGTTAAATAAATTGTGGAGTGATAAAAACTCTAAAGCTTGTGTGTTTAATTTTGAAGACCAAAAGAACTCTAATAAACAACGTTTATTTACTGATTTTGTAATAAATGTAACAATATGTTAGGATTAGAATAGAAGCTATGGACAAGAAAAATTCACATGTTTAGTTAGTCAGTTTTACCAAGGATTAACTCGGAAGACTGGCTACATTGTAGCAAAAAAAATTCCTTATTAACGATGGAAAATCAATCAAAAATCCTGCAAAGAAAGATGAAGCCTATTTCTGTGTAGTTTATTATTGGTGCCTCAGAAAGGGGGTCAGTTTTGTTCGCTTTATCTAAACAGTGCTCTCGACTCCCGTAGGGAAGAAAAGGGGGATGAGTTTCCCAGGAAAACCCGCTCTGATCCCTCGCCCAGTTTCTTTTATACTGGGCTCTCTTCAAACTAGATGATATACTCCCTGATAAATAAGGAGAGCTTTAGCCGCTCTCTCTCTCGCTCAAAATAACATTGTTCAAGGAGATTGGATAGTTGATGAGTTCAATCATTAAAGTTTTAGCAGACAACATACTTATAAAAAAAATTGTTCATAAAGAAATACTTGAAACTTGATATGGAAACAGACTACTAAACAGCTACATAAACAATGAATTCCAAAGAGATTCAGCACAGAACTGTTATTAAATATTAAAAAAAAAAACAATAATTAATAGTTGAAAAATGGCTTTGCTTTTAAAATGTTGTCTTTCAAATATCTACTCGTATCGGTTATCATTAAAGTCGTGAATTCATTTTCAGCGCACGGAAGGAATGAAGATTAATTTGACATTCTAATAGAATTTAATTTAAAGGCATATGCTTGCTTCAAAAGACTGATAACCTTTCATAACCTGACCTGGATTTTTTAGCAGATTTCTCTTAGAGGAAATCAGCTATAGAGGTTGTACTCATGATGAGATTTTCAAAACGTTTCTTTAAATGACCATCGATCCGATCTAGGAGATTCGATTTGTCTCTGTTATTATGCGTAGGACCGAAAACATGTATAGAATTAATCTTAATGCAAATGTAATGTTCTATAAATGTTGCTATGTACGTTTTTTTCATTAGCTTGATTATTGACGGATATATTTGCATTTGATTAGTTTTCGGCCCACAATAAACCCCAACTTCTAGTCATGTCGTATTAACAATAAGCTGTTATGTTATGAAACACGTTTCTTGAAGCCAAAATACCAAATATTGTTCTCATTGAGCTTTTACGTTTAGAGATAACTGCATATACCTGACGCACGTGGAAAATCTGCTTAGTTAACGCCTTCCCTTCGTAACGGACTTCTTTTGTATATTACCTCTTGAACATAATTCTGCTGCCGACATTAGCAGCAACTTATAAGTTTTTATTTATTGTTTGAAGACATTGAATTTCTTAAGTGTTGTTCGTGGCTGATAGTCAAGTAGTTCCATCTGATATTATTGATTGTCAGCAAAAGTCCTTCACCTTGTTGCTTTCTGAATTCTAATATTGATTTTCGATATTATGTAATAACTTTTGAGAATATTATTTTATTTTTAGGACAGAATAAAACCAGGAAGGTAGATAATAAACAAAAACGATTCCCGGATGATATGAAACATTTTTCACTGAAATAAGAGACAATTAAATACTTGAAATCCTTTATGGAAATATTCTCTTTTGAAACAATAAGTCTCAATTATATTCGTAGTTTTAGTCAAGCAATAGTGCGATTAAAAATAAACTAACGAATAAAAAAAATCTTCTCATTTGAGAACATACTAAAACATCATCTATAGAAAATTACATTTGAAATAAGATTGGTTCAAAGAATTTTTCGATTCAATGAATAATCACAGAGATATTTCAAGTTTTCAGAATTACCATCCACGAAATAGAAGGATACCAAAGGTGCCCAAAACTATAAGCATAAAAAGTACACTCATCTGATTTTTGGAGCAACCGATACGCAACTATCTTCTACGTGAGAACAATACGTGAAACATCCCATTGCAGATACCCATTATTTAATGGTCATAATTTCAAAAACGTTATTTATGTGATTTACAACAATAAGGTAGGTAATCCCTTAAGAAAACATTCTCTAAAAATGATAAAATACAATATAAAATTACATCGTCGAAAAAGATGACACTTCATTATAAATGAGCGGTAAAACAATTTTTTTTACTTATGAGTGTTTCGTAAGAAAATACTTTTCAACACGTAAAAACTTTCCATAAATACGGAAGAGGGGTTTAGAATCGAAATTGTTATGTAACTACTCTATTTTTACAATGAAAGAAAATCTAGCTTCTAATACATTCCAAAGGTGAATTGGAGCATGAAAAGGATACCTACTTCACACAACATTTCCTCAGGTGAGGTATAAATCGGTGCTCCAATCAAAGGCATATCTATGTAACCTCAATCGGTGGAAATTATCTCTGGAAAACATAGAAAAGCAATTTTCGCCATGATTTGCCACGCAATTCCGTCCAGTTTGCCGTAGCTACTAGCTTCACTTCGACAATCCGAGAATACATAATCTGATTTTGCTCCAGCCGCCGCCTATGACCTACTATTTAACGGATCAACTCTCACGTATACATTGCAACGGGTATCGTAATTTAAAATTTTTTGGTTAATTTTCCTTTTTTATTTTCGTATGTATTTTTAGTTTTCACGATGTTTATGTTTTCTGGTACGATAAATATTAAATTTTCTCTTCTAAAGAAGTAGAATAATTATTATAGTTTTAGCAGATTTCCCTAAGGGGAAATCAGTTATTGATGTTCTACTCACGATGAGATTTCCAAAAGATTTCCTCGTGTCCTAGATGACGAAAATGAGTTCCGTCTTGTCCTTACCAAACTCGATATTTAATCGTTTCATGTAAAAAGGAAGGTCAAGTTCGTTAAGGGCTGAAATCGGACAACTAAGACGGGGATTTAGAGAGGAGGAATTCGAAAATTCGGAATATCGCCGTTATTATGCGTCGGATAGAAAATGTGTATAGAATCAATCTTATTTCAAACGTAATTTTGTATAAATGTTATTATGTATGTGTTTTCATTATCTTGATTATTAACCGAGATATTTGCATTATTTAGTTTTCGGCCTAAAGTAAACCCCCACTCCTACTCATGTCATATTAACAATAAGCTGTTATATTATAAAGCACTTTATTTGAAGCCTAAATACCAAATATTGCACTCATTGAATTTTTACATTTTGAGATAAATGCAAATACGTGACGCACGTGGGAAATCTTCTCAGTAAACGCAACCCCTGCGTGACGGAATTTTTTTTTTTACTCTCAGGCTTCTGGAAAGCCGGAGGGCTTTACCAACCGTCATAAGTTTTCATTGATTTTATTTATAATATATTTATCTTTTTCTTTTTTTGTTAGTAAGCCTTGTTACTATTGACAACTGCATCAAGTAGTTGCAAATAACAGTGACGGAATCCAGTTGTTAAAGGAATTTAATTTCACTATTTAAATCCTTTCGAATTTTCTCAGCGAAAGACTTAAGGATATACTCACCTTTCGAGACAGTGATGTCAATGATGACAGTTGATATTTGTCAAAATTGGTATTTTTGCCGTTCACTTATATTTACGTTGGGTGCATCTATTCGGGTGACTATTTCGTGATTGGAGCCTGCTTATTCTTTTATTATTTTTTAGATACCTATTATTATTGAGTTTTTATCTAGTGTTAACCCTTGTTCTTAAAATGAATGGAAAGAAATGAGAAAGTTTGAAATGTTAAAAATAGATAAATCCAGACAGTGGGGAAAGAGAGAGGGAGAGTGAGAGAGCAACAGGGAGAGATTCTAGGGCGAGGGGTGGATTAGGTCAGAGCGAGCACCATTCCAGCCAAAATTGGGGATTTAAGCCCTACTCCAGCCCACAACTTACTGGGCCAAGCCACACACCTAACAACTACACTCCCTTCCAGTCTCTTTTTCACTTGACCAACATTAATCGAGAATAGGACTCGAAGGAAAATGCGCATACATCACATCAGAAACAAAACCAAGAAGAGTAAAGGGGGTAAGTTACCAGAAAAGGGCGTCGCGCAGGGGCTGCGTAAATCAAGCAGTGCTGAATTCACACACAACTAATACCATTAGCTATAGGTATCTAAAATCCGAAGAGCAGAAATGGGGTTTACTGAAGGCCGAAAGCATGTATTTACGAATAACTAATATTTGAGATAAAAAAAATATATACATCAAGAATTGCAGAGCAATTAGATTACCAAGATTAGTTCTATAACATTTTTCAATACGATTCATAATATCGGAAATATTATGCATTTGCTAAACCCCCTCCCTATTCCTCGCCCGGTTTCTGCCACTAATTAAAATGGTCATCAGTGTTGAATAAACCAATTAAATATCGAGCATGGTATAGATCAAATAAACATTTTGACCGATGACGTTATCACACTACATACTCGCATGTACACAGTAAAAATACAATGAAAACAATTTTAGCAGATTTCCCTTAAGGGAAATCAGCTATTGAGGTCGTATTCATGATCACGATTATCGAAAAATTTCTTCAAATGTCCATCGATCCTACCCCGGAGATGACGAAAATGAGGTCCGTTCAAAATTATATAACTATATCTATTAACGCTCTAGCGGTCGCAATTTTTGTTTGATCGTTACCAAACTCGATATTAAAACGTTTTATGCAAAAAGACAGATCAAGTTCGTTAATAGCTGAAATCGGACCAAGGGGGGGGGGTTAAGAGGGGAGATTTTAGAAATTTTGAAATATCTCCGTTACCATACGTCGGATCAAAAAATTGTATAGAACCAATCTTATTGTAAATTTAATTTACTATAAATATTGTTCCATATATTTGTTCTCTATCTTGAATACTAACCGAGATATTTGCATTTTTATTAATTGTAGACCGATAACGGATGACTGAATTTCCCGCCAAAAGCTAGTTCGGCCATTTGCCGGAACTGTTCGGCTCTATTATGGAGATTTCTCTATTGTATAACTTCACGTGGGAAATCTGCTTAGTTTACGCAGCCCCTGCGTTACGGACTTTTTAATATTCAAGCTGGCAATAAAGTGGTTCGCGCTACACCAGTATATTGATAATATGGCATATATAGTTCCACAGATTTACTCAAGTCTGAAAACTATAACTAAGATTAACAACGATAAGACAAAAATTAAGACCTCTAGAGTGGTACCTGATAATATATATATATATATATATATATATATATATATATATATATACATACATCAATTTTGAACGTACCTCATTTTCATCATCTCCTGGCTGAGTACAACCTCAATAGCAGATTTCCCTTAAGAGAAATTTGTTAAAAAGTACATGACATGGTTTGACATGGATGAAACCTGGAATGGAATGAGGCAAACAGCTCCTTCCACCTGGGGTAGGGCCTAGTATCATAGTAGATATAGACAGACAGGGTGCTAAGAACTAAAAACGGTAAAACTTGGTTACCATCATGGAAAATTCTATGAATTTCTAAAATTTTAGTATAAATTAATTGGCGAATTTCACACACCCAACAACAATAATTTGATCACACAAGTGGTAATTAGCCGGAAAAGTACTCGCTGAGATTCGCCTTAAAAAAAAGTGACTACCGTTATTTAAATTGATTTTTTCTGTAATCGTTGAATAATGGTAACATTTCTAAACTGAAATGAGTGAAGAAAGTGAAACATTTTGCAATAGAGTGAAGAAAGAAATCACTTTCTTCACAAGTGAAGAAAGTGAATTGCCTTTTTAATTAGTAATATGTATAAATTAAAAAATAATTTGAAGTTGGAAATTAAATGCTTTTAAACGTTTCTTAACATTGTAAGAATTTATTTTAACAAAATAAATTGAAATGTGAATGAATTATTAGTGGAAATAATCAATATATTTTAAAATTTAAATATAATAATAATTGCCTTCCTTGTTTATAACCTGCACTTGTTTATAACCGCACTACTTCACAATCATCACTAGTTGTTTTATAATTATGCTTATAACCTTTCACAACCATGCTTATAACCTACCAACAAAATAAAATAATCTAAACAACATACTAATTTTGTTCATATACAGGATAGATCTGATAATTTATTACAAGATTACAGAAAAAATTTAAAATTACACTCGTGACGAAAGTAGAATTTACAACTCTCGTGAAATTACCACACTTGCTTCGCTCGTGTTGGTAAACGTTTCACTCGAGATGTAAAATGATCTACTTTCATCACTTGTATAATAAATAAATATTTTAAATTTGTGTTTTAATATGTATCATTAATTATAACACTACAACAAAATAAATAACACAAACTAATGCAAACTGTAATGCACCGTTTTCGAGACCCAATATTGACTAAATTGCTAAATTTTGTCTGTGAAAAACTAATTTCTCTGTTAGCAACAGGCCCTAATAAAGTAAATTCACACGTAAACTGCTCGTTCCATCAATCATTTTAAAGTTACAGTTTAATAAGCATCCTTTGTATTAATAAACTTATAATAACAAAAAAATATATAAAATGACGATTTACCTCAGAAGGCAACGAAAAATACTCATAATTACAGGCAATTGTCGAGTTTATGTACTATATGGGAATTATTTAATCATAAAGTGAGATGTAACTATTTAGACGGTCTAATAAGCAAAAGTCCGTCACGCAGGGGCTGCGTAAACTAAGCAGATTTCCCACGTGTAGTTTTACAATAGAGAAATTACACGAGTGGCGCAAAGTCAAGAAAACGGCCGACCTAGCTTTTGGTGGGAAACTCACTCTCATCCGTTAGC
This sequence comes from Riptortus pedestris, assembly GCA_019009955.1. Classification (NCBI taxonomy): domain Eukaryota; kingdom Metazoa; phylum Arthropoda; class Insecta; order Hemiptera; family Alydidae; genus Riptortus; species Riptortus pedestris. Next base: position 104,286,713 of record CM032230.1, on the reverse strand, counting down.
CGCCCCGATTTAATAAAATTGTAAATATCTCGGTTAATATGCAAGATAGAGAATAAATGTATATAACAATATTTATAGTAAATTTAATTTGCAATAAGATTGATTTTATAGAATTTTTCGATCCGGGGTATAGTAACGGAAATATTTCATATTTTAGAAAATTCTCCCCTCTAAACCCCCGCTCCCACTGGTCCGATTTCAGCCATTAACGAACTTGATCTTTCTTTTTACATAAAACGACTAAATATCGAGTTTGGTAACGATCAAACAAAAATTGCGACCGCTAGAGCGGTAACAGACAAATATATATACAGTTTTGAACGGACCTCATTTTCGTCATCTACTAGGTAGGATCGATGGACATTTGAAGAAAAATGTCGAAAATTCCTTCATGAGTACAACCTCAATAGCTGATTGGAAATCTGCTAAAACATATATATTTATATTTTGAACGGTTTTCATGGTTAAACATTGACAGTCAAATTAATGAATAGAAACAACTAAATCAAGAGCGACCTAACGAAAAGTAAAGCATCAATCAGTCCTGCAAACCAGACATGTATTTACTAAAACGAAAGTGGTTTCCAAATAATTAATTGTAAACCAAAGAGCTGTGCTTTTAAGGATGTAAATAATTCTCCTTGACTCTAGGGGCTGGGAAGCTTGAAAATGCACGGGAGATTGCCAAAATAAACTAGCACCTCTTGGGAATTTAATCCTTTGACTCGTGAAGGTAGACCTATGAAACGATTATAGAACGAGTGGGAGAGATGTGGAGATTCACAAGCTTACACGGAAAAAGTCCGTCACGCAGGGGTTGCGTAAATAAAACAGATTTCCAACGCGAAGGTTTACAATAGATAAATATACATACAGGTAACACTACCGTGGATGCTCAGTAAATTTACAATGCAAGTTAATAATCTCTACAACGGAAAGGGGCTGAAGTGTAAACAAACAGGCCAGCCAGCCTCGTAGCGTTGCATAGATAGACAGGAAAGACAAACAATTAATGAAATATATCTGAATATAACATATTCATTTTATTCAAAACAATTTACTAAAGCTAGTGCTGTAATTAGTAATGAATCAGAATCAGTTTTATTTCAATCACTCAAATTTTAGTAAACCGAAAACAAAAGAAGGGAGGGGGTCAACAGAACGTGTTTGCTTATATCCCACAAAGTAAAAATTCAATGAAAACAATATTTGGTATTTAGTCTTCGAATAATGTGATTTATTACATAAGAGAGTATTGTTTATGTAACACTAGTAGAAGTGGGAGTTTACTGAAGGCTGAAAACTGGAAAATGCAAATATCTCGGTTAATATTCAAGATAGAGAATAAATGTATATAACAATATTTATATACTGTTCGTTTACATTTAATTTGCAAGATGATTTATTCTATCCAACTTTTCCATCCGACTTATAGTAACGGAGATATTTCGAATTTTCAAAATTTTTCCCCCCTATACCCCCCACCACCAGGTCCGATTTCAGCCGTTAAGGAACTTCTTTCTGATCTTTCTTTTTACATAAAACGACTAAATTACGAGTTTGGTAACGAACACACAAAATTCTCCACCGCTAGAGCGTTAACAGACAAATAATTTTGAACGGACCTCATTTTCGTCATCTCCTTCCTGGGTAGGATCGATGGACATTTGAAGAAATTTTTCGAAAATCGCGTATGAGTACGACCTCAATAGCTGTTCCCTTATGGGAAATCTACTAAAATGAGCACAAATCTTTCTCCGTCTAACAATCCCCCATGCCTGGTTGTCTTCTAATCAGGACAAGATGGAGTACACAGGATAAACCGCAGTTGATTGTGATGAGCCTGTACGTGCGCACTTGATGTTCGTGTAAAGATTGCTTTGGGATATGATTGAAAAGAAGGAGAGGGAGTGAGTGCGTATGAGCGAGAGAGAGAGAGAAAGAGAGAGAGAGAGTGAGTGAGAGGGGGAGAAATGATAGAGCTCCGTTGAGGAGGGAGTCCTGCTCATGAGGTCATGACCTCACTCCTGAAGGTACGTGAGAGACTCCGGACCGAAGCCTGGGGCTAGGGCCTTCCCGTAATTAAGCCGCCCACACTAAAACAAGGATTACTCTCCTATCGGACCTCAGGGAAGCTCAGTAACCTCCTACCTACCCTTATGGCACAGATACGACAGGAAGGTGAGGTCATGCAGCTACTGAGTAAACTATGCATATTGCATCGATGACATGCTGATATCAGCCCTCATTCTAGTCAGCCAATCGAATGAGGTACCTCGTATCGAGTAGTATGATTTATGTTTGTATGTCACAAGTACTTTCTGAGGGGGGAGGGGAGTACTAAGGGATGATAGCCACTCAATTAAAAAACTTATTAAATTCTTAACAATAACGGGCCTAAGTAAAGAAATATAAATAATAGTTCAACATATGGTGGACACAAGCCAGTAGTATAAGTATTTATACATAAAATTGATTTTAAAAAGATACTGCTGTTTTTGGTATTTGTCACAGGATCGGCGACAGAAAAAATTCCGTCGCGCAGGGACTGCGTAAACTAAGCAGATTTCCCACTTAAAGTTATACAATAGAGAAATCTCGATACGTGTAACGATCAGTTACGGAAAAGGCCGAACTAGCTTTTGGCGGGAACCATAGCTCCTCCATTACAGTTAATAAAAATGCTGTTAATATTAAAGATAGAGAATAAATGTATATAACAATATTTATTGTAAATTTAGTTTGCAATAAGATTGGTTATATACACTTTGTCGATCCTTCCTTTTTACATCAAACTATTAAATACCGAGTTTGATGACGATTAAACAAAAATTGCGAGCGCTAGAGTGTTAACGGACAAATATATATATATATAGTTTTGAACGGACCTCATTTTCGTCAACTCCTGGGTAGGATCGATGGACATATGAAGAAACTTTTCGAAAATCGCGTCATGAGTACGACCTCAATAGCTGATTTCCCATAAGGAAAATTTGCTAATAGGAGAGACCCATCATAGGCGAGGCTGAAGGAGGGGCCACGAGTGGACGGGATCTCTGAAAAGGGGGACTACCAAAGAAAAGGAAGGAAATGGGGCCTTTGATCACCTAGGCACAAATAACCCTCACGAGATCGGTGCCTAATGACAGTAAAAATAAATAAAATAAGTTTATACGGATTTCGAGCGTTTATAGCCTTACTGGACCAAGCCATACACCAAATAACCGCACTCTTTGCCAGTCTCTTTTTCACTTGACCAACATTAATCAAGAATGGGTCTCGAAGAAAAATGAATATACATCTCATCACAATACATCACCGAGAAGACGAAAGTTACTAGAAAATTCGTTATTCGTTATTTATAAAATCCCATTAGTAAAAGTGGAGGTTAACTGAATGCTTTAAACTAGAAACTAAGAATAACTCACTTAATATTTGAGTTACGAAAATATATATAGAACAATAATTGTAGACCTTCATAAGTTTAACAAGAATGGTTTTATTAGATTTTTCTATAAGATCTTTAGTGTTGAATAAAACAATTAAATATCAAGTATAGTATAGATCAAATAGCAATTTTTAGGTTAAATGATGACGTCATCTCGCTACGTATTTCCATGAACGTCACACATTGAAGTTGAATGAAAAACATATTTGGTATTTATGCTTCCAATAAAATTGTTCACGATATATCAGCTTACTGTTAATATGGCATGAGCATGAGTGTGGGTTTACTGAAGGCTGAAAGCAAGAAAGGGTAAATAAGTGGCACTATAAATGTATAATTTTGCACGGACCTCTTTTTCGTCATCTCCTACTTAGGAACGATGGACATTTGAGGAAATTTTTCGAAAATGGCGTCACGAGGATACACAATAGCAGATTCTCCCATTAAGGGAAATATACTAATAGTAAATATTTAAATTTCTATACTTTAGTTAGAACCTATATAAGACTCGATTTGTAGAACGTTTCAGGATAAAGAAAAGATCCAATATTATGTCCTGAATGTAAAATGGCGACGGATGCATATACAATTAGGTGGTCCTATCAGCCTTAGCAAAATTTGTTAATTAATTCTAAAAAAAACACACAAAAAAAGAAAAGAAAAGAAATACAGAAATCTTATGAATTTATTTTTTTTTTATTGTTGATAGTTGTAATCAGTTATTGAATCTTAATTGCTTTTAAAAATAGTACCAATTTCAGGTCGGCATATAAACTCCACTAACCTGTTGGTTTGAAACTGCCTCCTAATTGGGAGTTTCAGGGAGTTGTTTGTCTCAGAACTACGTGAGAACAATACGCCTACGCTTTGCTGTTCTTCAGGTTCAATACCACTCTCACATATCCCGTCTCAGATCTCTGAAAACGGAATTACTACTTTGCGGATCGGAATGAAATATCTGTAAGTCTGTCTGCAATATGTACATATTTTTTTTCAGTTTTGTATCACGGATCCTGGTTTGTAGGGATGATACAAATATCTGTAATAGTGGCTGTGGCACAACTTCTAAATTTTGCAACACTGGAAAGGACAGGAGGCAACGGGAAAGCACCGTCCGAATTTACTCCCTTTTTAGCACAGTGGAAGTTCCATATAATAACGAAAGAGCGGCTTCCGATAGAAAACAATGGTTGCAACTACAAAGCGTAGCCTTTAGATCATATGTGGGCAACCACCGGCCCTCTGTAAGTTTTGATCGAGGCATTTTGAAAACCCAATTAAACAACGATATTACACTATTTACTCCAAATGAGGAAGGTGAGGAGAGATTTCTGCGTTTGGCAGTACTTATAAATGCGAACAGTTCTTTTCATTGATAAAAGTTAATAAATCAAAATACTGTTCAAGGCTGACTGACGATAATTTGGAAAATTCTTTACGTCTTTGTATAAGTGGAATTAATCCAAACATCGATGGATTAGTTTCCCAAATTCAAGATCAAGTGTCTCATTGATTTCGGTTCACAATTTAGCTTTTGTTATTTGTAATAATTCCAAATTTTACGATTTAATTATAATGTTTTGCCTATTTATTTTTTCATTTCATTTTGTTGTTTTAATAAATTGTACCATAATTACACTGCGGATTGTTTCATGTCTGATATCTATCGTTGGCCCACAACATGTCAAAGGTTATCCATACCTGCTTTAGATCATGATAAGATATATTATTTTGATCGGGCCTCATTTTGGTCACGAGTACAACCCCTGAGGGAAATCTGCTAAAATGCAGATTGATGCTTGACCATTTGAAAGATTTGGATGATAATTAAATCTTAAATAGGTTCGTGTATATCAAACATTTGACTAAGACGGCAGGTCTGGACAATCATGTTTTTTTCTTATATAATGTCTACTTTGAGCAACTCAGGCTATAACCGGGACGGGTTATCTACAGGTGAACATTCTTTTTAAGCGAAAGGTAAAAATATTAAAGAATTTCATTAGTAGAAAGTGAGACGGAGGAGAAGGTGTCAATTACCTTTGGTGTACTCGTACACCGTGGTACAGTTTGGTGGCTACAGGGGTCAATATTTGCTCACGACACAGCACCAATGGCAAATATAGATGCGGCGAGAGGCACCAATCCCAACCATTGTATATTCGTCTCTCTCTCTCTCTCTCTCTCTCTCTCTCTCTCTCTCTCTCTCTCTCTCTCTCTCTCTCTCTCTCTCTCTCTTTCTCTCTCTCTCTCTCTCTCTTCACTTTCCTATTCCAACGACAATCTCATACATTCCCCACATTATTCCATAAACATACCTCAGCTATGTATAATTTGAGAATTCCTATTCCCTAAAGTTGACGTTAAGGGACTCTAAAATTAAAAGTCCAATATTTGATTTGAGCATAAATTTATTTCGCAATTTTAACAATTTTCATTTTTGCTAGATTTGTTTGTTTTTCACCCATTTTGTGCTACCATGGCTAATTGGGACGGGCTATTTATTTACGTACACTTAATGCTACTATGGCTAATTGGGACGGGTTATTTAGAGGTTATCACCGATTCCTAGCCAGGGTGGGACTAAGGAACGGATGGCATCTTACTCAGGAATGGATTTGTCGCGATGTTAGCGGTAGAGAGAGTGCTTTACTGGTTGCTGCACACAAGTAGACGAACTCGTCAAATCAGCTACTCAAAAAAGGACTCATAACAACACATACTGTACACATCAAGATATCCAAGCCCAAGCAAAACATATGATACTCAATTCATGGCAGAAATCTTGGTTTGCAACAACTGATAACAAACTTCGGACCATTCATTGCGTTGTCACTAAATAAATTCCTATTGCCCAGATGGGAATCGACCTCGCCACTCTAGGTTTACCATGTGAGACTAAGACCAACGCCTTAACTCACATAGCTAACCAAAGACCCTTGCAGGTTTTTAAAAAATAGAATAGCTGGCAAAGCCATCTTATTATAAATCATATATAAAATAAGGGGTGTTCAGGTTGGACGTGTAATCTCCATACAACAAACATAGTGTAATCTCCAAAGATAGAGTGGCGAGTTCTGTTTCCGAATGGCCAATAGGAATCCTTGGTTGAAAATGGTGGTAACATATAGATAACCCATGCCTATTAGCCATAGCAGCAAAATCTGGACATTAATAAATATCAATAATACTAAAGTATAATAATAATAATATATTAAGCATCCAATCACAATAAAAATTTAAAAAAAAAAACTGTACGTTTCCTCTAGTGGTATGTTTTTGTGGAGAAGAAAGCCAGTTCTTTTAATAAGTAATTTAATTTTTTTGTTGCAGTTGTCGGTGGACAATAATTTAGAAGGCATTACCTTGTGGAACTCCTTAAATTCTTGGTTAAGACCAACCGTAATCAATAACTAAACATGACATTCGAAACCCTCGCATTAAATAAATAATGTCAAATGACGTAGCGGAGTTCCATTAGAGTAATACCTTTACTGCTTGATTTGATAGTGTTCAAACATTTGCTGCAGAAGTAATCATTTCAACCCCATACAATTTATTATAGTTAAAAATGGACGGAATAAATCTTACTCTACAAATGTGGTATAAAATCAAATTTTAAAAAAGCAAGCCATACCAATAATATGAATAAAATAGTTTGAGTTTAGAGTCAAAAATTATAGAATAATATTCGGCATCGAAGAGGGCCCAGGTTAGCCATGCGAGTTAAAGCGTTGACCTTAATCTCACATGGCAAACCTAGAGTGGCGAGTTCAATTCCCGCAGGGCAAAGGAATTTATTTAGACACGGAATTCATTAAATAAAATCCTCAGTCCCAGCCTGGCTAGAAAAGGGTGGTTGCCTGTAGATAACCCGTCCCAATTAGCCTTAGTTGCAAAAAGTGGACGTTAATAAATAATTTAGACCAGGCATAGAACTTCCTAATGCTACATACTGTAGCAAGTGGTCATCGTTTTCAAGAAACAAGTGGTAAGCTAGAATTAGTAATTCCAAACGAAACCTAAAAATATTTTATTTAGATATTAATAATGACATCAGAATTCTATTCGGATGTAAGTAATGCTATGAGCAATGACCATCAGTCCTAGTATTATTATAGGGAGAGAGGAAATTATTTTTAGCCTCTTTATCTATTGTTCACAATCTTCAATTTTTTTTTTCTACTAAGTGTTCAGTGTTTATTGCTTTCTTTGGCCAAATCCAATGGCATTGTGTGCTATCGCGTAGTCAAGGCATTGAATATTAAAATTAAAATTCAATTAATCTCCGGACCATCCTGAAGGAGAGAAGAATGCTTGCTATCTTGGTCGGAGATTGAGAAAGAATAAGTGGATAAGACGTGTGGGCGTCGGTTATGTTAATCTTGAGAGAATGATTTGAGGTAGATATGAGGCGGGGGAGGTAGATGGCGGATAAGGAGAGGCCAGCCTGTAATTGACAAGGACTGATTCGTTAGCTATGGACGTTCATCTGATTGGGTAACGCACCTCATGTATAATTCAGCTGTATCTCCCTCAAGGGCTCAATACACCTCCAGGCTCTCTGATAACACCTATCACTGATCTAGGGCCAACTGTCCAGGGAGCCTCCTTCTACACACAGGACACCTTCACTGACGGCGCTCAATGGATTACACGGTGTCATTTGGGAGTCTCAGAACGTAAAGGCCTATTTTGGAGGTCCCAAGATTTCTGCAGATTACCCTTGAGGTGGCCGAACTCATGACGCGATTTATCAAAAATGTCTCCAAATGTATATCGGTCTAACCTAGGAGATGACGAAAATGAGGTCCGTTCAAAACTATATATATATATATATATATATATATATATATATATATATATATATATTACTACGAAAACTACGTAGATAAAGAATCATACATGTGGTTAATAACATATTTAAGAACTACGAAGTAGATGAATGGAGCCGACCGATGGAAGGAGCATTGGCGACGAAAGTGTCCCTACTATGCCGTCTAGCTTTCCTTTTGATGTTAGCCGCCGATCTATAAAAGGAGTAAAGCTCGCCCGAGAGTTAGTTTGTTCTCAGCATTTTCAAGTGAATAACAGTGCGTTCAGAGCAGCTTTAGTGAAGATCAGTGCAGAGCCGTGCTCTTATGAACTTCAGTGATTGTTCAGTAAGAACAACAGTGAAGCTATCAGTGCATACTGTGAGTAGTAATTAAGAATAATTAACCAAACCTGTAGAGCATTGTTGAATAAATTTCGTAGTGATAAAAACTCTAAAGCTTGTATGTTTAATTTCGCAATCCAAAATAACTCTAATAAACAACGTTTATTATTCTTGTAATAAACGTAAAAATATATATAGATTTATCTGTTAACGTTCTCACGGTCGCAAATTTTATTTGATCGTTACCAAACTCGATATTTAAATGACGAAATCCGAGCAGTGGAGGGGGGGGGGGCTTTAGAGGGGGGATTTCGAAAATTCTTAATATCTCTGTTATGCGTCGGATCGAAAAGATTGGTTCCACACAATTTTTTGTTCGGTGTCCTGGCCAAAACAGACAGTTGACCTAATGGGAAGAGTATGTTACGCTGATACACGGAAAGATAAAATCAGCTTGGAGCGAACACTCCTCAAATGAAAAGAAATGACGGAAAGAGAACAGCAATAAAGGATGAAGTTGGGATATGGATAACACACTGAGGATATATCCCGTATGAATCATGCAGAGGTACTAGATGAAATAGGGTAGAGGAGGAAGAACTTGTTGGTGGTAAAAATGGAATTTGACAAAAGCTGCAGGCAATAAGCTAAGGGATTTACAACGGAAATTATTAAGTTGCATAAAGTTAAGCTGCACAAATTCTTCGCAAACGTATATGTCAAAAAATTTTGCAACTTACTTATTCCGAGATGAATGAAAGAGTATGATTCGAACTCAATCTTACTGAGCTGAGTATCTCTTCATATATGTTTGCAACCCCTGAAAAATGGGAGTGTGGAGAAAATAATTCATTAAAAGTTATGAAAGCGATTTTTCAGCCTGTTCTTCTTTAAATGTGTAAATATGCCAAGCAACTCTTAATTACTGTTTTGGTCTCAATATGTCCAAGATTTCGAAATGGAATTAAAATTATCGAAATATTTAACCTAATCTGGAGTAATCCGGCCCTATCCACCTAAAATGTCCTAGCTTCTTCAACAAGAATCAAAAGTAAACAACATAATAAAAATACATAACAAAGAGAACATGTTCTTTATCCAATTTTTCCTTAAATGTTGGTTCAGACGTGTAGGCTTGGACTATCAATAGCTGAAAATCTTCATAATACTCAGATTGATGTTTTTTTTTTCTCTAAGAAATACAATAATTAATTATCTTCGGAATTAATAAATGGTTAAATTGGTATTCTTCTCCAGCGGTTTCCGACTTTCCTCCGAATGATTTTTCAGTGTTTAGCGAAACCTTTCTTCAGACTCCATATATCTTATTAGGCAATTTGTGGATCAAAGAAAAAAAATATATATATATATATATATATATATATATATATATATATATACGTACATGCATGTGTGTTTTAATGCATTACCGCCAAAATTTCTATATGACTATTAGCAAATACAATATTTTATCGGAGCTCATTAAAAATTAAAATCCAAGGTGGTTAATCACTGAAATCTGACAGAAAAGTGTGGGATTTACAAACTTAAATTAGAAGACTTAATAAAGTTATTGTAAGTTTTATCATTCAAAAATGCTTAGTAAAATATCCTGTTGATCAAGATTTGTTTTGCACCTTGTACATTTTTCAATAGCATGAACAAAAAAAAATAATCAGAAAAATTTCACTCCACACAGCGTTTTTTTTTTGTAAAATAAAGAGGGCAGAGGGTGATATGACGTCGCATGTGTGTCAAGCAAGGACGCGGGAAATCTGTTTTGTATTTTCTTAAAGTTAAAAATATGACCGATAAACAAATAATTTCTGTGGTTCCTCACAATAATTTTTAGTAACATTTATCAGCTTTTAGCATCTAGCAACCTCAATAATAAAAATGATTCTACTGACATGATACAAGCCGGTATATTACATTATAGCAATAATATTTCATTAACAAAAATTAATATATTTACTTGGAACGCTTAAATGATATTTATATGATTATACATAGAGAAAATAAATTATTACTAGGCTGCGAGGATATAGAGAGGAATGATTATGACATGATATTACTGTTGTGTAATAGACTGCCTCCCTCATGTCACCCACACCCCCAGTACTTCACTATTTAAAGCGAGCAAGGGATTTGGCCACCCCTTTAACAAACAGTGCTAGCTCCCGGCCTCACAGTGTCTTCCTCCTCATGTGTATATTTAACTCCAATTCTTTCCAATTCCACTAGACATTTTTAAGCCACAATAACAGAGAGATTAAGTAAGTTTGGTCCGAGCAAGATAAAAATACTCCTAAGGAATTCGGGTAAAAATAGCCCCCAAAAGTTTAAATATAACTGAGCAGAGTATACATTATCTATTCAAATTTAAAGATATAACATGATTTACCAACAACATCAACCAAACAACTGATTAAAATAGGCGGAGAAGAAGAAAAAAAAAATCAGGTTTCTATAGGACAATTGTGGATACAAAATACATCTATAGAACATTTCTGGTAAACATAAAAATATTTTTAAATCGAAAAACTCAATAATATTTAACTGATAATATTTGACCACAAATGCAATTGCTACATAAGATATTCTTATCAGGTTCAACCTAAATATTTTACTAATTCTTTTAAAATTATACATATTTTCTTTAATTCAAATAATCCTAAAATCCAAGTTGTTACAAAGCATTAAGCTAATGTCTTTCTAGTTATTAAATTATTGAAGACCTATTGTCAGGTTATTAATAAACCCAGTGTCTTTTTAGAATTATTTTAATATAAATGATGCAATAGAAAATAAAATTTGTATATGGTTATCATTGTTTGTATAAATTTAAAATCTGTAATAAAAAAAACATTTTAAAGTACAAAAATGACTTCTTTATTAAATTCGGGAATTAAAACTTTATTATTTTTTTTAAATTTATTCAAGGTACATTTCTAGTCATTCTGGAACTAAGAATTTTAATTAGTGAGTTTGTCTCTAGAAAAATTATAACAACTGTAAAAATAAACTAATGCTGTCTTTAAATTAGTTTCATGTTTAATGTCGGCATTTGATATACTTATCGTAATGTGTTTCTCTAAATAGAGAAAATGAAACAAAGTGGACTTTGAGCTGAACAACAAAGTGAGTGGAGCTGTTGATTTCACTGCTACATACAACTCAATAAAAAACCGTTTTACAAGGGGGGAACTTGAAAATAGGGACACCTTGACTGAAAAAGAGGGGATGCGAATGCGCTGATAAGATATTAACTATTTTGAGTGAGAACAGTCTGTTAGAGTTGATCGTTTTTACGAATTCGATACCCAACCGGTTCATTAGTTAGTGAATCCCATCAAAAATTTCAGGGTTTATCTGAGTTTGTTAGCTGCACTAGAGCAAACTGTTTCATATTATTTAAATTTATTCCCACAGTTTTATATGCAACACTCAAATGTAAAGTCTCAATTTAACCAATATCTGGGCAAATAAATAATATAGATGTCAATAACCTCTACATACAATAAGCAATAAACGTTTCAAGCGAAAAAGAACATGTTGATTCTGAGTAAACCGCATCATTTCCTGGAGAGATCCGTTAAACGCTCTACCGGAATGTACTAAATCAAAACCGAAATATTCCTCATTTAAAAGTACAATAGAAAACCTCATTTCTGAAGTTCAAACCCTATCAACTGAATATTAAATATGAAATTACCCACAATTACACTACTCACAATAATTGGTAAGGAGATCATTTCTAAACAGGCCAATTGATAGATAGACTTCATGCATTTTCTCATAATTTATGAAGCTTGCCACATATACTAATTACAACTTAAGATTAACAGTTAATCAAATAATTGAATTAAAAATGCATGTTCCATTATCATAATCGACAAATTCGTTTATCTTCTAGGAGGGGGAACATTAGGGAAAAAAATTATTTATATAGCAATACAATTGCAGTAAATTATTTTATTTTTATACCAGCTGTAACAAAGTGGACCAATAATAATAAAAAAAGTCCGTCAAGCAGGAGCTGCGTAAACAAAGAAGAATTCTCATATCAAGGCTGAAAACATTAAAGTACGAATAACTATCTTGAGTTACGAAAAAATGTATAGAACAACAATTGTAGAACATCAGTAGATCAACATGATTGGTTCTACATGAACATTTTTCAATCCGTCACATTGAAGAATTTGATTTCTTCTAGTCATGAACGAAACGGTTAAATATCGAGTTTGATGTAGATCAAATAAAATTGTCCAGTCAAATAATTTTTCGACCCCACTCATAGTAACGGTGGTGATTTGAATTTTCGATTTTCTTCTCCTCTAACTCCCCTCGATTAAAGCTGTTAACAAAGTGCTCGTAGCAGACACGTATGTGTCTGTGTCTGGATGTGTACACACACACACATATATATGTGTATATATATAAACTTTTGTAAGGAGCTCATTTTATTTCAAGAATGGGCATTTCTGGCTGTTTTTCGAAAACACCGTTATGAGTACAACCTCAATAGCTAATCCTTTAAAGAAAACCGGCTAATAAAATTGAAAAATGAATTTACGCATGTTTTTAACATTTATTCGGCGGGTAAACACCTAATTCCTTTTGAAATATCCTGCCAAGGAGCCACTCTAGAGTGTAAAAACCCTTTTACTAAGAAGTACCACTCGAATCTCTTCTTTGAGTGTCAATTATTGAACAAGGAACGGACATGCCATTATTTTTAAGAGTATTAAAGACACCAGAATCATTTTAATTTTTAAGGGCTGAAGGGAATCTATTGGCATGACCTTTTTCTACAACTGCGCCAAGCACTGCTTGATATTTAATGAGCTGCCTGGTCCCCGGCTCATATTCTGCAAAAAAATTAGCTTTAATCATGAATTAATGAAGAAAACTTTCCTTATATTTATTTCGACATAAAGAGAATCCATTAAAGACAATTTTTACATCAACTTACACTTTGTAGCAATAATCTGTTATATAGATACATAGTTATGTTATTAAACTAAATTCATTCTCCTTAATAAATAAATTTAGCTTTAACACATGGACTATTCTTGAGAGAAAGGATTCGTTCACTTGTAGCGCACTGGAGTTCTGTATCAGAAGAATTAAGTTCAAATGCCGGGAGTGTACATTAAAGTTTATAATTATTTATGCTTAATTTTATAAATTTTGAATTACTTTATGATTAACTAGTTACTGAGGGAATAATTCATGTCTGAAACGATTCTGTTGTTTTGCTATAAGGAATATTAAATAATAAATTTGTAATAACACAGATATCGGTTCCACTCTTATAGAAAGAGCTTTCAATACTTTCGAAAAGTCCTTTCAAGTATTGTTACTGCTAAGTTGTCCTACTAATTTAGAGAAAAAATGTGGCCTTAGGAAGAAAAAAGAGTTCTAAATAACATTTTTCGATTCGCCCAAAACAATCGTATGGAGTAATTGAGTAATTAAGTTTGTAATCAGTCACCATTATTACAACGCAAAGGATAATTGGTTTGCCATACCACAATGCAACTTAAGGCTCTCCTAAGTCGAAAAGCAAAAAAGGTCCGTCACTCAGGGGCTGCGTAAACTAAGGAAATTTCCCACATGGTTTTACAATAGAGAAATCTGCCTAATAATAACAGAAGTTGTAAGGAATTTCCAAACCTACTCACGAGGAACGAACAGTTACGGAAACGGCCGCTCTATTTCTCGGCGGAAAGTCCCGAATATAGCCGTCTCTTGCCGACCACACACACGATACAAATGCAAATATCTCGGTTAATATTCGAGATAGAGAAAAGGCGTATAGAACAATATTTATAGTAAATTTAAGTTGCAATAAGAATGGTTCTATGTCATTTTTTTATCCGATGTATGGTAACGGAGATATTTAGAATTTTCGAAAATCCCCCCCTCTCCCGCTGGTCCGATTTAAGCCATTAACGAACATGATCTGTCTTTTTTTTCATAAAACGTGTACATATCGAGTTTATTAACGATCAAACAAAAATTGCGACCACTAGAGCGTTAACAGACAAATATATATATATATATATATATATATATATATATATATATATATATATATATATATATAAATAATTTTGAACGGACCTCATTTTCGTCATCTTCTGGCCAGGATCGATGGACATTTGAAGAAATTTTTCGAAAATCGCGTCATGAGTACGACCTCAATAGTTTATCTCCCTTAAGGTAAATCTGCTAAAATGCAGTTGAAAATTAGCTGGGACTACTAAGAATTCCAATAATACAAAAGTGAGTGAAAGTTGCTTTATTGATAGAGAACAACAAACGAAATACTAAGTCCCACTTGGGCTAGAAAACATTTATATATTCCTCTAGAATCTATAAAACACCTAGAGTCTAGATGTATCTTGGGCCATTAAGCACAGCCCCCCTTTTTGCTTGACACTTCGCTCTATTTTATTCCAAAAATTTAAGTTCAAGAAACAAAACTACAAAGGTGTAGGCTAATATAACGGTATGAACTGAGGTCATTCTGTAATAATTTAAAGTTTCAATTAAGCTATTGAAAATTCTTTATTACTCTTTGCCTAAATTACTAGAAACAGTATAACAACTAAATTATAAAAAAATGCTCTTTACTGAATAGAATGGAAAAAAGAGACGTCCAAGGCATTTCTTCAATAGATCAATAATTGGGTTTACTTGGGAGGTGGACAATGTCAAGCACCATTAGGGGAATTACATTCTTTAATACCTATATTGAATGTCAATATATGTAATTCCGGAAAGCCTCAGAATGAAACAACATATAAATTCCATAGAGGTTGTACTGAGAAATGTGTTTTTCATTTATTCTATGACGGGTTATAAATAAAGTATATTAAATTAATTGTATAAAGGTTTTTAAAAGTGCTCACGCTTATTTTATTTTTAGTATCAGTCACCTTTCATAGTTATTTACTCACTTCCCAATGAAAAGCCTAAGCGACAGTTTAAGTGAAATTAAATAAGCTAAGTCAAATGAAGTTGCTCAATATGAGAGGATATATATATATATATATATATATATATATATATATATATATATATATATATATATATATATATATAAGACACACCACTAATTAGATGTCATACATTTTTCAAATTCAATAATGATAAGAAATCATGATTTTAGTTTTTTTTTCTAATGATATTGTGTCATTTATGGGTGATATAAATCATAAAAAATTATGAAGGCAAATTTTGTAAAAAATAAAGGACAAGTACTTAATCTCTAACTTTACATCAATTGAAACCATCATTTAGTCCAATAATAATTTCTTTTATATATCATTATATTTCTGGAGGGTTTTATTTTATTTATTTGGCCTTTTTTCTTTCATTATTACAAATATTTGTCTTATACTTTATTTATTAAATGAATTTTATATTTATATTAAGCAGTTGTGTGTAGAAAAACTATTTTGTATTCCATAAAACACTGAGCCTCCCTTCAATAATGATGAGATTTATAAAGTTATACCTGTGTTTTCTATTTTAATTATTACTTATGCTTCATAATAGGGGCGAGTAAAAATCTCATCAAAAAAAGTCCGTCACGCAGGGGCTGCGTAAACTAAGCAGATTTCCCTCATGAAGTTTTACAATAGAGAAATTTCACGAGAGCCTAGCCAGTCAAAGAAACGACCGAACTAGCTTTTGGCGGGAAAGTAACTCCCGTCCGTTAGGCTCCGAGATTAAATTAAAAACAATTCAATCTCAGAAAACAACAAGAACACAAAAGATGGACTTACCGGTAATGATAGCAGCGCTATGAACACTTATTACACCAACACTAAATAGTACCACAGAATATCCATTATTTGTAAGACTTAATACTGCTGTAAACAAATAAAGGGCAAGTCAAATGGTAAGAACCTTCCTGATAGCAAACAGCTTGTGTTCTAAACAATCAGGTTAGCCAGCTTTTACCGGAAATAAAAGCATTTACGGAAATATATTTGAATATAAGTTATAAATTTTATTCATATAACTATTTATTATATCTAGTACTGTAATTAATAATAGAACGTAACCTACAACGTAATACAGCTGGATTGTAAACAAACAGGTTAGCCAACCTTGTAGTGCAGTATCGATAGATAGACCGGAAAAACAAACAATTAAAGAAATATATCTGAATATAAAATATTAATTTTATTGGAAAGTATTTATTATAGTTAGTGGAGTAATTTGAAATGAATCAAAATAATTTCTATCTCAATCACTCAGATTTTTGTAGTCCAAGAAAAAAAAGGGGGGGGGATTCAACAGAACGTATTTGTTTGTACCTCGTAAAATAAAGCTTTGTTGAAAACAATATTTTGTATTTAACCTAATAATGAGGTGGTTCATTAGATATTAGCTTATTATTAATATGTCCCTAGTAGGAGTAGGGGTTTACTGAAAGCGGAACTCATTACAAAAAATACAAATATCTCGGTTAATACTCATTATACGGAAAATATGTATAGAACAATATTTATAGTAAATGTAATTTGCAAAAGATTGATTCTATACAATTTTTCGATCCGACGTATAGAAACGGAGATATTTCGAATTTTCGAAAATCCTCCCCTCTAAACCCCCCCTTCCACTGGTCCGATTTCAGCCGTTAACGAACTTGATCTTTCTTTTTACATAAAACGACTAAATTTCGAGTTTCATAACGATCAAACAAAAATTGCGACCGCTAGAGCGGTAACAGACAAATATATAGATATATATATATATAGATATATATATACAGTTTTGAACGGACCTCATTTTCGTCATCTACTAAGTAGGATCGATGGACATTTGAAGAAAAATGTCGAAAATTCCGTCATGAGTACAACCTCAATAGCTGATTTCCCTGAAGGGAAATCTGCTAAAAAGTCGGTCACACAGAGCCTCCGTAAACCAAGCAGATTTCCCTCGCGAAGTTCTACAATAGATAAATCTACATACTGATAACAATTAACACCACCGCGAGTTATAAGTGAATAAATACAAACTGTAATAAGAAATCTTTCGGTCAATTTTAATAACCTCCCAACGGAAGGGGTCTATATTGTAAACAATAAGATGAGCCTTCCTCTCGACGCTGAATAGAAAGATAGACATATTCTTCACTGGAAGGAAAAACAATTACTGAAATATATCTGAATATAACATATTAATTTTACTGAAAAGTATTTAGTATGGCTAGTACTGTAATTTGTAAATGAATCAGAATGATTTTTATCTCGAAAACTCAAATTTTAGTAATGGGAGGGGGTCTCTTGAAAACAATCTTTGGTATTTAAGCATAGAATAAAGTGGATAATTACATAACAGAGTATTGTTCATGCGAAATGAACAGGAGTGGGGGTTTGCTGAAGGCCGAAATATTCCGGTTAATAATCAAGATAGAGAATTCATGTATATAACCATAGTTATAGTCCATTTAATTTGCAATAAGAGCGGTTCTGTACAATTTTTCAATAACTCAAAATATAGTAGTCCAAGAACTAAAGAAGGGGGCGGGGAGTCAAAAGAACGTATTTGCACATATCTCACAAAGAAAAAGCTTACTCGAGTCTCTAAACCAATGTCAAGAGAGCCGAGCAGTTCCGGAAACAGCCGAACTAATTTTCGGCAGAATCTCACAAACAATACCCGATCTCATCTCGCCCGTTATCCGCACACACTTAATAAAAATGCAAATATCTCGGTTAATATTCAAGATAATGAATAAACGTATATAACAATATTTACTTTTTTTTTATTTATAGTAAATTTAATTTTCAATAAGATCGGTTCTATACAAGATTTCGATCCAACGTGTAGTAAGGGAGATATTTTGAATTTTCGAAAAACAAAACCTCTAAACCTCCCCTCCCATTAGTCCGATTTCAGCCATTAACGAACTTGATCATTGTTTTTACTTATGACTATTATATATCGAGTTTGATAACAATCAAACAAAAATTGCGACCGCTAGAGCGTTAACTGCTAATTAATAGAGCCAGGTCAAATCTCTTACATGGTATTTGTACGCAGTTGCCTGCCAGAGATAAAATTAATTCCGTACAGCTCAAAATGAACCAGTAATGACCCGGCAAGCAAGGCTTTGGCTCAGAGCCTGTGCTAATAGAGATGATATAGTAGGTGGCAGTTTATTCAAGCATCGACACTCGAGTGCAGATGTGGAGCACTCTAGCGGTCACCTCCCACCAACTCCCGGGAGAGGTAATTCAAAACAAGCCTATTGAAGGGAAGCCCGTGGTTTAAATGGCTTACCAGAGGATGGGTTGTGCCCGGTGTTTATCGGCTCTGTTACCCCCGGACCAATCCCTGCCATACAGCCATACTCTCTGCATCTCCATCAGCCATTTGCCTTTCAGCTGATTGCCCGTTACTCAAACACAGAAATCATTTCGCCAATGACCTCTGCCCGAATGAGTGAAGGCCTCTCCGAAATGGGGAAACCGGGAACTTTATGATAATAACCGTCCGGAGTCAACTCAATCAAATTTAATTGAGTCGCATATATCTTCCCTAAATTAAACACACCTTTTACTTCCTTTACGAAGTCCAGGGACCCTCAACTTGTACAAGAAGCCTTGGACTAGCGATGACACCATCAACTGTTGACTGTGTAACACCCAGGAACCTGAAGACACCTTCCTCGCTGTTTGTCCCGTTCTTCGGGACTTCCTCTCTGCAGCATTCGTTCTAATTACTCTTAGAAAATATTAAGTAATAGCCATCCTGTACGGAGGAAATTACATTAAATTGTAGAAATACCTGAACAAGGCTTGAAGATATTGCAGATTACTTTTTTTAAATTCAACTAATAACTCCAGTTGTTTTAGGATCTTATTTATATAACGGAAACACATCTACTGTTTTTATTCAACATTAATATTATTTAATATCACCACACTTTATTATATAATCTTATTTTAAATGTTTATATAGAAGACTGTTTTATTGTACACTATATCATACATCACTCGTACTAATGGTATATACACTTTGTAAATTATTGGTTAATCACAAAACTTTTTTATGGTTCCTCACAATTTTATTTCTTATAAACGCTGAGCGCTTTCGGGGACTAAATCCCCATCCTCAGAGCATAGGGCGATCTTATAGACTTGCTTCCAGGCTAAACCCTGCCGGTGCACATCTGATTGATTGATTAATCATTTATCACCCTCACCACCAGCTAAAAATAAATATGTTGTAAATTATTATTTATTCTTGAAATAATTGTTTTATAAATTGCTGCAAATTATTCGAAAAATACTCGGGCCAAGACTCACTCCTGATGATTACAGACTGCAATCAATGGAGACAACTAATACTCAAACATCGAAGTCGACATTAGAAAAAGACGAATGTAATTCTTGGGACCAAAAGGGTTCGTAACTACATATCCTCACTCAAAGGCACAACACCATGGTTAAAAGAAGTCCGACACATCAGACGTAAACTCCTTGTCCGAGTTGGTCACTCATTAAATAAAACAAATCTCTTGATGTCCATCTCGTGGGGCGGCTAATGATCTGTAAAGGTATACAACATAAAAGACACAAATAGTGTGTGTGTGTGTGTGTGTGTGTGTGTGTGTGTGTGTGTGTGTGTGTGCATACAGGGAAAAATAATCTGAAGACATGTTTATGATGGTTGATTTTCGCCATTTATGTAAATGATTTTAAGGAATATTCAGCATATTATATTCTTTAGTATGGTACTTCATGTTCACTGTTAAGATGTGTTCAAACAAAAATAGGAGGCTATTTGAGTATTGGTTTGTCTTGAGATTTATCCATCAGGAAGAAGATTGTTCAAATGGTATAATTCTAAGGTTTGAGGAAGTTTAGAAAACGAAAGTTTAAAGTGAATGATGAAAAAAAAGGGGGTAAGGTAACGCAATTATCGATTAAAATACGTAATGGACTGAGCTCTAGGAAAAAAAAAAACTTTTTAATCCTCTTATCGAAAGTTTTGCTGTTGGTCCTAGGCCACTCAGCGGGCCATTTTTATTGGAAAAGTAAGCCGATATTGATTGCTTTCAATACACAACTTGTACCTTCGCCAGCTATTCAAGTATACAAACTTATAAGATCCAAGGAAAAACAATATATTTAATTTTTTTTTTTTCATTTCGTTATTATTAGGATCGTCAGAGGTAGAAGGTATTATGTTCTCCTTCATGTTTTGGTTTTACATTTTGATTTTCGCATGCTTTTTGTATTAGGGTCTGCCCATAAAATAGGGGAAGTTTAATAAAGGCGTTAATTAATAAATGAGTTACACGGTAAGTATAAATGACTCTAAATGTCATTTTCATAGGCCTAATTAGCAAATAAAGTCATTATTATGATATCACTATCAGACCTCTACAAGATAATATAAACAAATACTCAAAGACTGGCAGGAACACAGGTTATGCACTGACAACAAACAATTAGAAATAAAACGCAGTGTTATAGGATAGTCTAACCGACAATACGTAGATTCAAGAAGAGGCCAAGTTGTTCTCACAAGGCTGTTTATTAGGCATACCTGACGCATTCTTATATAATAACTAAAAAAAAGTCCGTCACGCAGGGGCTGCGTAAACTAAGCAGATTTCCCACGTGAAGTTTTACAATAGGGAAATCTGCCTAATAACAACTGCAGTAGTAAGAAACCTCTAAACCTAAAACATTATTTAGGGCGTAACAACCCAGTAGTTTCTAGCCCCAAAAAACAGTTGACCTAACCTCTATACCTATTCACAAGGGACGAATAGTTATAGAAACGGCCGCCAGAGCTCTCGCCGGAAAGTTCGAACATAGCCTACTGGTGACCACACGCAGAATACAAATGCAAATATCTCGGTTAATATTCAAGATACAGAATAAATGAATAGAACAATATTTATAGTAAATTTAATTTGCAATAAGATTTATTCTATACAATTTTTCGATCCGACGCATAATAACGGAGATATTTTGAATTTTCAAAAATCCCCCCTCTAAACCCCCCCTTCCACTGGTCCGATTTCAGCCATTAACGAACTTGATCTTCCTTTTTACATAAAACGATTAAATTCCGAGTTTGGTAAAGATCAAACAAGAATTGCGACCACTAGAGCGTTAACAGACAAATATATATATATATATATATATATATATATATATATATATATATATAATTTTGAACGGACCTCATTTTCGTTATCTCCTGGGTAGGATCGATGGAGATTTGAAGAAATTTTTCGAAACTCGCATCATGAGCGACCTCAATAGCTGATTTCCCTTAAGGGAAATCTGCTAAAAGCTAAGCCTATCTGTACTCATAGCATGCTATCTAACAATAAAACAACCACTTACAGAATGCAGATTACGAACTCGTTTAAACATTCCACAAGCCTACTGAGTAGGTGTAGCCCAGATATTACTCCTATTTTGACATTCTTAAATACTACTGGGCAATCAGACAATATATTATTACATATTTCAAAATTGTTAAAATGTGCGCGTGTGTATTTGCTTATGTGACGTGTTTAAATGTGTATGATATAAGCCTGTTTTCATGAATAGTTGTCATTGAAGTAACTAAATTTTATTTCAACTTATTTATTTACAACCCTTTTTTGTTCTTGTTTCTTTTCTTTTTTTAGTGAAATTGTTCCATTCTCTTTGTTTTGGTATTTATTTGATTTAGTGTGTTCCATTGTTTGCTATTTTGTTTACTTGTTTTTTTTCTCCCCTGCCTTTGTAATAATAAATAAAGCAGACACTTTCAAATTAAATACAATTTTCCAAATTAAAATAATGCATGCCGCTATTAAGCATTTATTGTGTCTTACAACTCTTACAATAACCGCAATGGACTATATAAAAGTCGACCAGCTCGCTCAACAGTTAGTTAGTTCTCAGTTTTCTTACCAGCGAATAACAGTGCAGGTTTTTATTTGAACAATGCTTCTTAGTTTCAGTGCAGTGCAGTGTTTTGTGAACATCAGTGATTCGCGAGATCGTGAGTTTTTTGTACTGTGCAATAAGAAGTGGAGTCAGTGCATATTGTGATTAGTAATGAAGAATAAATTGTGCAGTGTTAAATACACTAAGTATGTGTATTCGACTTTGCAGTCCAAAATAACCCTAACATTCAAAGTGTATTATTTTTGTAATAAAACGTAACAATATTCACCATTTATTCTTAATTCAACATATATAATTTATTTATTTTTATTTATCTATTAACGTCCACTTTTTGCAACTTAGGCTAATCGGGACGGGTTATCTACAGGTCACCACCTTTTTGTAGCCAGGGTGGGATTTTAGGACGTTATTTAATATATATATATATATATATATATATATATATATATATATATATATATATATATATTTATATTATACTAATATATTATAATAATACATATATAATAATGGGCAAATATTATATAATGTTTTATCTCGGAGTAAATAAAATAAACCAGTGTTAATAGAGGACACCGAGTTAGAGCTTCAAGGGGAAGCCTCTTGGGCGAAGCCGAGATCCGGCGAGTTAAGTTTCTTCGAAAAGTGCCCGGGGCATTAGAAGTGTAAACAAGACCCCGTAAGCATTCACGCTGCTCCGGCGAAACCTTTGCCAGGAAGAGGGAAATCTAATTAAGCCATCCAGAGTAAGAGTGGAGGGAAAGCCTCCCAGGATCCCGGGTCTAAACCCTTCTCATCCCGGCCGGGACGCTTAACGAAATTTCTGATTGTCAGGAGAAAGGGGCGGAGGTGGCAAGAGTTTGTTTAACGGCGTTTCTAATCGAATAACTCTCCTCGGTTTCTCAATCCCCCAATTGTTCTCTTCTCTCTTTCTTTATATTGTTCTAAGTTTCGATTTATATTTTTCGCTTCTCAGGTACTCTCTTTCGTAGAAATATTATTTTCCATGAATCTGCTATAATCCAAAAATATTTTAAGAAGCAGCGACTTCTTTTAGGTATTTAATAATGTAACCCTATACAAAGGATCAGTCGGGGTACAGCTTCATCACTTTCCAAACAAGGAATCAATAAAATAAGAATATAATTTATCGATTATGCAATTTTTTATTCTTCCAGGAAAAGTGGATGGTAGAGAAATTAATCTATGTAAATAAAGGAACTGCTGGAAGGGCTGGTTTTCGTAATGTCGGGAGAAACAGGACTAGTTTTTTCATCCAGATATAATTTTTTCATGGTTGTATCTACAGTCTGAATGTAGCATCAGTTCTCCTGAAGAGATACTCCTGATTTTCAAGTCAAGTGACGAGTGAACGAAAATGATCACATGTAACATTAAATCATTTCATCTGAAGCCAGAGTTCTTAGAGTGCCATCCTTCCGTGTCCTGCATAAGCTAACTAAATGATATTCATATGCTTTACTTACTTTACGTACTTTAAATTGTTCGAAATTATATGTTATATATTGTACATATCAGCCATGAAAGCAATCAAGAAGATTTTGGTGTTTTTATGGTGTTCACCTTTTGGCAGAGGCTGCAGTTTATTTTGTAATTGATTAATTGAAAAATATGATGTGGACACCACCTGAACTCCTTGTAGTTCTATTAAAGTACACGAACAAAATGTTTTGATGCTATTCATTTGAAATTATATGATTTAATTTAATATATGATAATGGGATCGAAAAATAGCATGGGAATTAATGAAATGAAATGTGTTTGTATCCAGTAAATGTTATCATAACATAATACGATAAGTCAAATAGTTTTTGTTTTGTTTTCTATAAACAGTTTTATAATATTATGCCAATTAAATTCTTCACAAATTATTGAATTACATTTATACTTAAATAATACATTCCTTAAAAAATTAGGTCAAATTCTAAAATACATAGTATAAAATTCATCAATTTAAATAATTATATACTATAAATTAGTTTCATTAATAATCTTAATACAACTCTAAATATGTAAACAAAATGTTCAGTTCTAAAACATACATTTTTTTTTATTTGTTATAAATGCAAATTTATTAAAGGACGACTAGCTTAATAACTGTTGAGAAACTTGTCCCACCTTATAGAGACAATGTACCTGATCATAAATTATTTTAGTCCGATATTTATGACAAATATTAGTAGTATTATTTAATAATTGGACATTTTGGAAAGTATTCATCTTGTGTAACCGTAAACATCCGTCATACATGAAGTTCTTTAATTTGTGTTTAAACAGAGGGTATTTTTTAATAGATTTGATGCATTCGGGCAGACCATAAAAGAATTTTACTACTGAAAATTTTTGGATTTCTTCATGGTAAATAAAAATGGCTCTTCACATATTTTGTGTATATCTAATAGACACAAAGAAATTTGAATTTTCTTATTTCCGCCCCCCTCTAAACCTCCTTCTGTTTAGTCCATTTTTTACCAACTATGCAGGTTGTCATGTTGGCTAATCGTTAAGGCACACACACGGCTGGTTGGTACAAACCATATATTATACAATACATGTAGGCTAACTTATTTACTACCATATATGTACGTTATAGATACACATACCTATACTACGACTTACTGCATTTACTAAGACTTAACGCTAATTACAACACTACATACATTATTGCATTACAACACACATACCGCTGGGGGGGGGAAGGAAACAGAGTAGCACTCGCATATCACAAAATTGTTAACACTCTGGAAGCTAGCATTACAATCCCCTCATTTTTCAGTAGTGCTTTTGTCAGCAATCTACCTGCCTTCTCCCGCTCGCTCGCTCTCATTGAAGCACTGTTCTATATCTAAACACAAATCACAACACCACACAGGTGTGCAACTAGGAGGTAGGTCGGTCCTAAATGCGATATTTTACCGTTTTAAGGTTAGTGGTTTTTGCGTTATTCCAGTTTCCTATAAACGAGCAAACATCATAATGGGTTCAGGGAAGGTCAAAACGGATGAGGGGAAAAATTGGAGATTTTCGCTATTAGAATAGCGAATAAGTTGAGGGTTCCTGGCCTGGATCTGGCTATTGCTCTGATATACTGGAGATTAATTACTTAAGTATATTCTAATGTTTGGGAGTGAACTTAAGAGTTACATTAGAATATACTTAAGTCGTAAAAATCATGGCATTGTAAATCGATAAGGTTTGGTTTAAATTTCTAATGACAGAAAGACCTCTCTGCAGAACATGTCATGAACCATTAGCCATTAGACACATACTGACTAACTTCAGAAACATTGAATACATAGAGACCCTACATAACATGTACTAATTTCTTACGGACAGAAGCCCACATATCGATAAAACACTAAACCATTTTAAAAAATTGAATTTGTTTTATAAAATTTAACTTCTTTTCTGTTTGATTTTTATATTTCTTTTTGTTTGAATTTAATATAATTTTAGGTAATATAAATGTACTAGTATAAAGAATAAAACCATTTTAAATTGTTACCTTTAATACTAGTTTAATGTAATATTTGTAGAATAGTTTAATATTTGTTGTTTTTATTGCTCGTATTAAATGTTTATATATCGTGTTTAATTTTCTTTTATTGATAATACAGTTTTTGTTATTTTTCTATAACATTGATTTTATTATATTGTTGAATTTTGAGTCAAATCACCTATTTGCGGGTGCTCCTGTATAAATAAATAAATAATGACAACATTGTATCAGTCAGTTCTTTACAATTTTGTTTTTTGTCACAGATAGGGGTTTTGAAATATTCATCTTTTGTAAGGTTTGGCAAATTTCAGTAGCATTATCGTACAGAATATTTGCGTTATAAGTTTTAATGCCAGTTTTTTTCATAGCCTATCCCCACAAGAGTTCAAGGCGTTAACTATATATTTCATGTGTAGTGGTTAGCTGGTTCCTTTAAGGAAAATCAGCTAAAATATTATTCTAAAAAGTCCCTTCCTGGCGCCTTCCTGACCTTCTAAGCTCTTTAGCTCAGGAAATTATGGGGAGGAGTGAATAATCTCAATTGCATAAATAGGGGAGAGAAATCTTGACTAATCCGAGACGTCTAGTTGGTGAAAACTTAGATCCCCGGGCATAGTTAGAAGGAGGGCCTGAAAGACAAAGTGGTCCCAGCTAAGGAAATCCCCGACTGGCCAGGGATAAGGGACTTATCTTGATTCCAGCCTGCTTCTTCCCACGACTCCTTTATCTACTCCCATCTGCGCTTCCTCTTTCACCTCTCTCCCCCGGCTACTGCTTACTCAACACCCACACCTACCGAACATAAAACATCCCATCTGGGGGTTCTTAGGGATTCAGCCTCCGGCACAAGGAGCGTTCTTCAAATTTACTATCCATACAAAGGAGCAGTGGATTGCTGGTGACTCCGAGGATAAAAAATAAATAAATATAAAGTCCGTCCGTCACGCAGGGGCTGCGTAAACCAAGCAGATTTTGCTCGTGAAGTTGTACAATAAATTAATCTACATACTGGTAACATTTACCAACACCGTAAATATTAAGGGAATGAGAAATCTTTCAGCCAGTTTTAATAACCTCCTCAAGGGAAAGCGTCTGAACTGTAAAGAAAAAGGTCTGCCAATCTCTATATTAATTTTATTGGAAACTATTTACTATATCTAGTACTGTAATTTATAATGAATCAGAATAATTTTTATCTCAATCACTCAAATTTTAGAAACCCAAGAACTTAAGACGGGTGGAGGGGATCACCTTAACATATTTGCTTGTATCTCGTATAATAAAGGTCTCTTGAAAACAATATTTGACATTTAAGCTTTGAATAAAGTGGTTTATTATATAAGAGAGTATTGCTTATGTGACATGAGTAGAAGTGGGGTCTGCTGAAGGCTGAAAACCTTATATATATAGATGGATATTTGTAGAAACTTTTCGAAAATCGCATCATGATAACGACCTAAAAGTCTCAGTTGCTGAGTAAACCAAGCATGTTTCCCATGATACATACGTTGATGCCCTCATCTCCCCATATATACTCTATTTCTCATGTAGTAATACAGTCAAAGCATATGGTAGTTCATTGTGAGTCCTTAAATAGCAGTCAGTTAATATATGTTTTATTGTAAGTCTATAGTTACAGTGTTGGCAGTAAGTTTCGTCTTCTCAAGTAAGTTAGCGTGAGGAAGTCGTGAATGACGCTCATTGAAACTACTTCTTCTCTTCAAATAGCTGTTTTGAAGAAGGCCATTCACGAAGTATATGTTTTAGTTCTCGAATTATAGGGACTTTAAATCTTCAATAGGATAATAGGAATAGGTTCTATACTGTATTTCAATTTGAAATATAATATACAAGTTATTTCGAATTCACCCTCTAAATACCACTACCAAATTTCAGATTTCAGCCATTAACGAGCTTGATCTTCAGTTTTGCATAATAAAAGTTTAGATATCGAATTTGATAACGATCAAACAAAAATTGTTAGAGCTAGAGCGTTAACAGACAAATAAGTATACATATTCTGATAGCATTTATTCTGCCCAGGATAAAAATGTTAATCAAAATATAGGTATAAATTTTATAAAAAATCTATGTAAGGGAATTATTAATAAATTAAATAGTTTGTATTTTTGTAACCGATTAATATGAGGTAAAAGCTACAGAATCAATAAATAGGATTAAATGAAAACTGATTATATTTTTTTTTTCCTTTTACACAGAATATTCTTTAATTTAAGAGTAGCTTGCTAGGGGAGGGGCATACTTTTAGCTGGCTCATCAGTTTTACAGGGGTGGCTTCCCACTGTCAGTTGGACCAGCTCCAAGGGAGGTCATATTAAAAGCGTGATCTGACAGTTGGTGAAATTAAAATGGACCCCTGTTTTATTTCGTTCCTTTTCCTCTCATTTAAAAAAAATGTAGCATGATGAAGTGAAATATGGGTTTAAAATTTACCGTGAGCAAGCTCTCATTCTCTCTCTCTTCCTATACATTCAGCATATTCAGCTACATTGATAATCCCTTCTTTTTTTTTTTATTTTTTTTTTTATTTTTATTTTAAAAATACATATAAAAGTTGTCATATAACGAACGAAATGCCAGCGCACAATAAAAAATATTGAAGGCGTTTTAAAGAATTGTTTAGATTCACAGAAATGTAATTAAGGATAGACTCAAATACAATCAGAAAAAAAAGACAAACATTCGCCTTTTCTAATCTTTTCAGCTCATTTTTTATTTTAAATGTCGTTTTATTCACATAGCACTTTATGGACACGTAGTCAAATATTTTATTTGGGTTAAGATAATTAATATATAAATATTAAATATTTAAGCAGAAAGAGAGTATGAAAGTGAGAACAAAGATTGCTCCTATGGAAAATAATAAATTTCCATTAACGTTCACTGTGTGCAACTCTGGCATATGACCAAGCCTACCATTTTTGGTCAGGACAAAAGCAAAGGATTTTAGTGAGTTATGGCGTGAAATAAACCTCCTTTTTCAGATGGGATTCCAAAACATGGTGCTAATGGTTATGCCAAAACCTCAATACTCTTTGGCTGGCACAAGCGTCATTCATCAAAGAACTTGGTTTTACCGCATCAAGAATATAGTGTCCTTTGAACTTAAAAATAAATAAATAACAAAAATCAAGCTATATTAGTTTAAAATTAATTTCTAAAAAGTAGTAAATAAAACAAACTAAAAGAAAAAACAGAAAATCAGAAAAGAGTTTTCACGTATTAAATCTTAACCAACAGGACATATTTAATGAAATGATAGCTTTAAATAAAAATCATAGGAGTAGGAGTGGGGGTTCCCTCAATAGTAAGTTTGGATAAAAGTATGGAACAAGATGTGGTGTTTTACTTATTACCAATAATGGTAAGATAACATTTTTCGTTTCATAATAACAGAGATATTTACTATTTTAAATGATAACAATTATATTTATACCAACAATCTGCTCTCAGCTGACTTACATAATCTTATCCTTATGTGATGTGATTGTCAGTCACTTAGGTTGAAATAAAACTACTACAGCTTGCCGACTTTAGGTGCAATTTATTACCTCTGTCAAGGCGAACTGAATGGTGTACAAGATCTGAATACTGCAATTGAGTCAAATGCTAAAAGAAATGTCCATAATATAAAACGCTCTTACTGGATGAAGAGTAGGAGATAGTACATGAATGAAATCAGACTGCATTCAGATCTTGTACACCATTCAGTTCGCCTTGACAAAGGTAATAAATTGCACCTAAAGTAGGCAAGATGAAGTAGTTTCATTTTAACCTAAGTGACCGACAACCACATCAATAAAGATATCTCCAACATAAGTCATATAAGTCCTATATGTAATGTGTAAGCTTAAAGTTTAGTGAAAATCACTCAAAATGTACGTTTGTTTTTCGTACAAGTTTTCTTCATATTATAAAGAATTAAATTGTTTTATTTTAGTAACGTATTCAATAATAAAAATGCCATGTGAAAGCAAACAAATGCAAAATTAAATGAGACAGGACAACTCCCAGAAAACAACCAACATTATAACATTTATCATAATCATAATAGTTACTTTTGGGGCTCAGGTTGGCCGTGTGAGATAAGGCGTTGGCCTTAATCTCATACGGTAAACCTACAGTACAGCCCGCCTGGGCAATAGGAATCTATTTAGTGTTGGGCTCATTGAATAAAATCCTTAGTCCCACCCTAGATAGAAAAGGGTGGTGACCTGTACATAACCGTCCCAATTAGCCATAGTAGTAAAAAGTGGACGTAAATAAATAATAAATAAAAAAAAATAGTTACTTATAGACGGCGTTAATAACCTAGTAGTTGAGCGCCTAACACCAATTCTAATTTAATACAAATGTACGGCTAAAAAATCATTAACAAAAAAAACATAACAAGATATCCATATTTGTCAGACCGAATTTTCGTCATTTATTGGGTTCGATAGGTGGATATTCTAAGGTAGCTTTCAAAATTTTGTTAAGAACACGGCCTCCATAACTTATTTTTCATAAAAGAAATCTGAAAAAAAACATTGGTGACTTCAAGAGCGCGTACTTCCCAGTCTGAAAAGTAAAAAATTACATTTATGTAGCATGTAATCCAAAGTTATTAGGAAGCAAAACGTCTGAACTTATATAAGCCCTTTGAAAATTTCCATAACTATATTTAATGCGTTGTAACTCGGCAGAAAATAAAAGCGAGAAGTAAAGAATAAAAGAAAAGAGAAAAAAAAAACGGTGTATAAACCCCTTGATCAGAGAGGTTATTTAGCTTAGGGTGGCATCTTTTTAGTCAGGAAACAAAGAGCATGGGGGTTGTGGAGATGAGGTAGGGGTAGCAGCGCGAAAAAGCTGGATAAAGAAAAAAAAAGAACCAGAGAAAGGGAAAAAAAGAAAACAATATATGGGCTGTGTGGGGCCCAAGAGGCATAACAAGTGTCCCGACAGAATATATACGGTCTGAGGGGAGAGGGTGGTGGCCATTTGAATAGGGGGCATCAAGATAACGGGAGGGCCTCACCTGAACTGCGCACACCTCCCAATCTAGATCTTGGCCCGCTAAGTACGGTGATTCCATCCGATCCGACGCCGATAGTACACACTATTATCGTCTTCTATCTGAGAGCTGTTCGCTCTATCTCTCTCACACTCCACACCTTTCTAGCATTGTGTTCTCTTCCTTCCATTGTGCGGTATAGCCGGTCTTGTCGGGACCTCGCCTTTATCAAAGCCGTGTCAAAGTGATCTTGGTTCCAAACCATGTTCTTGGCTGTCTTTATGGCACCTGGTCAAACCAACCCAACACACAAACTGTGTCGTATGTGTTGTCTTTATAGCACCGAGCCGAGCTATGGCTCATATACTTTATGTACCCTAGCAACACCCCCTTATCACAATTCATAACTTCAATACCCGACAGGACTCCAGAAGCCCCAAGACTAGAATGTTGTTTGTTAAGTATCTAATGTGTTTCTACGTTTTGGAAGAAGCTAAAGCAAATTTTGAAAACAGATATGAAAATCCTAATGCGAAGCATTAAACTTGAATCTCACTCTCCTTCTCACAAGGGGAGTGCACAACCTTCCAACCATCGATATAAATGAAAATGTTTGTACTGTTTAGTCCTAATGAAAACCCAATTCTGTTAATGAAAGAGAACGCGCTTTTCAAACGTTCGTCTAAAAAAAAATGTTAAAGTTCGTCTAAACGTCTTGAGTTGTTCCCAAGATATCTATTTCAAGGAGTCCCCCGTGGCTCAGGGGATAGCGCTTTCCTTTTGTAACCGGAAATCTCGAAATCGAATCTCACCGGGAGCGCCTACTTTTATTTTATTGTTTGCTTCTAGGGCGTTTATTTAATATTAATAAATAAATAAAAAGTTTTTTTTTTAATTTCTAGCGTGTTCCATACATTTAAAAAAAAATCGAATGTTTCTGACAAAAATTTAATTGGTATAAGGAAATATTTAATATTATACAAGAAATATATTATTAATTGAAAACATAAGTATATAACAATTATCAATAATAACGCAGCTATTTTAATAATATTTTTAAACGGTTTTATTTATCTTTACCAATTTATTTGATATTATTTCATTTTACAATTAATAAAGATATTTAAAATTTTCTAGCTCTGGTCATAAAAATATTCTTTAACAGTTTTATATGTTAGAGCTATATTTTTCTTATGCTTGGCCTTGAATCGCTGCCGTATATTTCTATGGCCAAGTTAATAATTGTATCAAGTTTCTCTAAAACTGCTCGTAGATATGATAGAACAGAATCGCAAAATATCATGTAGTATTCAAATACAAGGTACTAAACACTAAAACATTTTCGTTCAAATCGGTGGTGGAAGGCCGTGCAGTCCCTTGAGAGCGTAGATCAGGTTCTTTGTCGACAGTGTATTTCAGAAAACTTTATGCAATTGAGGCGGACGTTTATTTTATCTCATAGAACGTTATAATCATACAAATTGGCACGTAGGTGAATCATACCTGAAACGGTTCCTTTGGAGATGTTTTGGGGAAACGGGAGGTGTCATGGTAGTTACTGTTAAGTGAAGGAAGAAAATTTACATTAGAATTATTTGTAAACCTATATAATATCTTGTAAATTAAAATTTCTAATTTAATTTCTAGGATATCCTAAATTTCCTACGTTCTCAAATGTTGGGAAATTTTCACTACCTAGTAATCTAAATGAAAGAGGAAACACTGTATACACAATTTTTATTAATAAGGAAATACAATAGACAATACTTGTAAATTCTAGAGATAGATAAGTCCAACCAAATTTCCAATAATAGAATGCATAGATCATGAACATCTTCAACGCTAGTGATACGATTCGAAATCAAATTATGTCGTTAATATTTCTTGACAACAAAGAATGTTGAATGAACAACAGTTTTTATGTGTTAGTGGTCACGTACTTCAGTTACAGATGTGTATGTGCTCTTTTCCTCTTTCCCACTTCGGTTGAAAGATTAAAATATTGATAAAGTAGGACATATGGGCGAGGAACTCTCTTTCGATTTATGTGTTCATTTTTGCTTCCTTGTCCTTGTGTGTATTTTTTTTTTTTTTTTTTTTTTTTGTGCTGAAACATAAGGTTTAATGTGGATTTACACGCTAGTCCTCTAGAATACGATATGAGATCTAGGGTAACGAACGACAGTGACAAAATTGTTTTACAATTTTATTCATTTAATTTTAATGTTTCTGAGATTAATTATTATAAACCATAAAATACGTCCATTAAAGACTAATGTGGTTAATGTGCTACTATCATTATTATATTCATAGTCAAATTTTCATTAATATTATAATAGCATTCGGTACCTATATGTTTGTAGATTCACATTGAAACGCACGCAAGCAAGCAAGCAAGCAAGCACGCACGCACGCATACACACACACACACACACACATTCAAAGAGTTTTAGTATCATATCCGTATCCTGATCAACATCTCTACCTTGCTCGATCTAATCTAAATACGTTTCACCTTTTTCCCTTGGGCCAGTGGGTTCCTCTAATTCAACAAGGCCCAACCATTACAGCCATCCATATCTCTATAGTTATTTTCAGTAAAAGAATGCTTTACCCAAATATATTTCCTGAAAAAATAACGTAAAACAAACAGTACTTTCAGTACCACAATTAACGACGAAAACTGAGAAACCGAATGCTTTGGATCGAAGAGAGTTGAAGGTGGCTTGATATTTACTGGAAAAATGCTACTCTATATCACAGCTTCAATATGTTGTAAAATGTGACTGTGCAGTTCTTTTTCTTAAATCCCAACACTTTTGGCGTTCTTCGATAAAGACCCTTTTTCCTGTCCGTCTCCCATTATGTTTCTTTTTTATTTAAACCCAACAAGTTGGCACGTATTTCCGAATTATCCTTCAACTTTATTAATAGTTACACACACCCCTACTCGCCTTTCTTTTGAAGGGCTAAAGGTAAGATGATGGGTTACGAATTTTGTTTCCTTCCTAAGTACTGCAATGTTTGAAGCTGTGGTGTTGTGCAGCAATTTTAATAAGATACATATTGCCAAGTCTGCTGCATTTTTCAATTTAATTATTAGGTATCTCAGGAAGAATACTGTCTGAAAATGCTGAAGAAGGTCTTTTGAAAGACCGAAAGTATTCTCCAAAAATAATAGAAAAGATTCTAGTTGGCTTACTAATATTATTCATAATCGGACAACTGTCACTACGTTACCTATAATAAAACACGATTTTACTAAATAGAGATAGAGAGGCTTGGTAGTACATTAAATATTAAATAAGTTAATTCCCAATTTGCACAAA
Source organism: Riptortus pedestris (assembly GCA_019009955.1). Lineage (NCBI taxonomy): Eukaryota > Metazoa > Arthropoda > Insecta > Hemiptera > Alydidae > Riptortus > Riptortus pedestris. The sequence continues at coordinate 104,252,295 of CM032230.1, read as the reverse complement.
TTTACTAAGTGGGATGTATCTCTTATTTAATTATGAAAATGTTTGTAATAGTATATGGTGACGAAAGTCTATCCCAGATTTGCCTAGAAGCGTTTTCAATATATTAGAAATTCATTAGTAAAATTTAATGAATACCGGAGAGCCTCCATCTTGGGATGCATTCGCACCCAATGCACGATCAGCTGGATCATGCACCCTGGGATAAATAAATTATTTACTTATTAAATAAATAAGAAGAAGCAGAATGTTGTGGGAAGGGGGAATCTCTTAGAGGGGTTGGGAATGAATCCATTGCCCTGCTCCAGTTGAAAAGACGTGGAATACGATCCGCGATGAGGGGTCGGATAGGATCAACAAGTACTATATTGGTATAGGCGCGGAGACCCCACGGGGGGTGGCCTATAGAAATGGAACAGCCACTTTCCAAGTCCTTCCTGCTCTCGGGCGCTAATTCACTCAGCCGCTCGATCTGAGGGGAAGTATCTGGCGGTAAATCAGCCGAAGGCACCCATAGATGGCGCGTTTTCCCATACTAATCAGTTCCGACAGCTGTCACCGTTATACTGGTCGCCACCTGGTCACATCGACTCATATAGCAAGGAATGGTTGCAAAATAAAAAAGTCCGTCTCGCAGGGCTGCGTCAACTAAACAGATTTCCCTCGTGAAGTTTAATAATTGATAAATCTACATACTGCTAAAACAACACCACTGTGAATAAATACGAATGGAAATAAGAAATGTTTCAGTCAATTTTAATACCATGCCGTCAGGAAGCGTTTGAAATGTAAACAAACAGATCTGCCAGCCTAACACCGGAAAGAAAAACCATTACTGAAATGAATCAGAATATAAAATATTAATTTTATAGAGAACTATTTACTATATCAAGTACTGTAATTAATATCGAGTCAGAATAATTGTTATCTCAATCAATCAAATTTTAGTAATCCAAGACCTAAAGGTCGGGGGGGGGGGAGGTGATGTCACCAGGACCTATTTGCATGTATCTCGTATAATAAAGGTCTCTTGAATACAATATCTGATATTCAAGCTTCAAATAATGTAATTTATTACATAATAGAGTATTGTTTATGTAACATGAGTCGAAGCGGTGGTTTGCTAAAGGCTGAAAACTGGAAAATGCAAATATCTCGGTTAATATTCAAGATAGAGAATAAATGTACACAACAATAATTATAGTACATTTAATTTGCAATAATATTGGTTCAAATCTATATCGATAAATAAATATCGAGTTTCGTAACGATTAAACAATTATTACAGTATTACAGGTAACAGATATATATATATATATATATATATATATATATATATATATATATATATATTAGGAGTTGAAACATTCAGCGAATGGAAGCAAAGTAATTCCTGGATATTTAACAAAAAGGGCCTATCCTGTTCTGAGTGGACAACAGGTGTAAAGATGAACGTAAATTTAGTGCCAGTACGCTCAATCCCTGGTAGGAATCTAGGATCAACCCGCTGCAGACATTGCAGTGAGTATGAAACCCTCCCTCATGTCCTAGGTTCTTGCCAGTGGGGAGAGCTGTTGCGCAATTCACGTCATCACGAAGTCCGCTCTGAAATAGCAACACTCATAAAAAAATATCACCCAGATTGGGAAATATTTCAAGAAGTTAGTTGCTTGTCAGAAGATGGCTCTCAGAGACGTGCCGACATCATTATAATTAATAAGAAGGGCAAATCAGGACATATACTAGATCCTACAGTAAGGTTTGAAACAGGAAATTTTCAAGCAATTGAGGTTGATTTAGAGAAAAAAAAAGATTTACGAACCTTGCTGTAGGTATCTAAAAGAAAAATACCAAGTTGAAAATTGGAGCGTCGACGGATTGCTGTTTGGGGCAAGAGGAGTAATCCCAAAAAAAACGGCCGACATACTCCAAGAATATGGACTGAAAACTGAAGAAATATGCCAAATGTCGACATCAGTTTTAAAGAAAAGTATCAGAATGATAAACCATCACTTGTACAAAATAAAATAAAGCTCTACATAAGCTGTCCTCTAAAACTAGTCACCCACCATCGCAAAATTTAATTAAATCAAATTAATTCCCTACAAAAAAAAAAATTCAGCATATATAAAGCATTTAAAAACAATTTTTATTTTACCTATATACCCTGGTGGGCTGATTAGGAGGCTGACCCAAACGGGTACCCTCAAAATGGGGGCAGCTTGTTATTTGATTTGATTATATATATATATATATATATATATATATATATATATATATATATATATATATATATATATATATATATATATATATATATACAGTTTTGAACGGATCTCATTTTCGTCTTCTCCTGTATTCCCTTAAGGGAAATCTGCTAAAATGAAATCCTTCATGGATGATTTGCGTAAACTAAGCAGATGTCCTACGTGCCCGAATATGATACGTTTATCTGACCTCTTTTAAAAATCATCCACTTCAGAAAGTGAAATCATATATGATGACAACTCACCGAAAATATTTGCATAGATCTCACACAGAAAAATTTTATAGTTTATTATAAATATGACAGAAGGGCTGGATCATCAATATTTCGATTAATATTGAGGATAAAGAAAAAATGCATATAAAAACACTTATACGAAATTAAATTTCGAATAAGATAATGACGAAGATACTTTGTATTTTCGAAATTACCCTCGTCCGATTTCAACCATTAAGAAAACTAATATATATATATGTTTACTACAATACGAGTCAATTCCTATAATCTGTGATCCGACTTAACTAATCCAGTAATATACCTTTTTTAATGCCTTACAAAAAACATAACAACAAAGTAAAAGAAAAAAATAGAAATACAAAAGTTGGGATCTAATACCCAAAATAAGAATAATTTACATAATGGCCCTATCACGCACTAATAAATATTTTCATCAAGTCAGTGATATTAGCAACGTTTTGCACATAAGCCCATTAAATAATACATTAACCGTAAATTGCTTTCATGCAACCGCCATAAGAAAGTGTAAACCAGTTCCTTTTGGGTATTCAAATTTAAGGCCTACTACAATCGAATTCACAATTATAAATACATTATTAAAAAAAATAATTAATTAGTTAATTTAAAAAAAATTCTGTTATGGATATGATAATAAAAACGCGAGGCTCCACTTCACGATTTCATTGAAAGTCAACTTGTCTTGCTCACTCCGTTGGAAGTAAAGGCAAAGGAATTTCCAATAAAGTTGTAAACTGAGGGAAAACAATCTCTTTTCTCTATTTTACGACATATATAACATTGAGACTGAGCACTGGAATAATACTTTTACCTCATAACACATTCCAGAGCATCTTCTAAATTTGAGAGGAATTGTAAAAACCAAAAACTATATTTAAACAATTTTTTATTTGCTTAGCTCTTTGAAAGTATTAAAATTAATTGAAATTTATGTTTCTGTTCATTTATCAAGGAAAATAGGAAAAACAATAACAATCTTTAGTATCGTCAACAGTTAAAGTAGTTCGGATTGAAATTGTTCAGAATTTTAAATCAAAAGATAACATTGCTATAATAAACCCGAAACGAATAAATAAAAAAGTTCTTTTTAAACGAAGTAGATTTCCCACGAGCTGGAATGACGCACTGATTAACTTATCTCAAGAGTTTGTACTCTATTTCTTGAGTAATGAAAAATGTAAACAGAAATAGAAATTGGAACGGAATATGAGATGTTCAGTGATTCAGTTGCTCTCAGAAAGAATCAGAAGCGAAGAACTAGAGATTCGCTGAAGGCTAAAAACCAATAATACAGATAGTGTTCTTAATGCGAGAATTACATTATTTAGCTAATAACTTAGATAGATATATCTAAACCATTTTAGCATATTTCCCTTAAGGGAAATCAGCTATTGAGGTCGCACTCATGACGCGATTTTCGAAATTTTTCTTCAAATGTAAATAGGTCTTACCTAGATGACGAAAATGAGGTCCGTTCAAAACTATCTATCTATCTATATATTTATTTATTTGTCTGTTACCGCTCTAGCGGTCGCAATTATTGTTTAATCGTTACCAAACTCGATATTTAGTCGTTTTATGTAAAAAGAAAGATCAAGTTCCTTAATGGCTGAAATCAGGCCAGGGAGGGGGTTTAGAGGGGAGGATTTTCGAAAATTCGAAATATCTCCGTTACCATAGGTTGAATCGAAAAATTGTATAGAACCAATCCTATTGCAAATTAAATTTACTATAAATATTGTTATATACATTTCTTCACTATCTTGAATATTAACCGAGATATTTGCATTTTTCAGTTTTCAGCCATTAGGAAGCCGCCACTTCTACCCATGTTACGTTAACAATACTCTGGTACTTAATATCACTTTATTCGAAGTTTAAATACCAAAAATTGTATTCAAGAGACATTTATTATACGAGATACATGCAAATATGTCCCGGTGAGCCCCCCCCCCCGTCTTAAGTTTTTGGACCAGTAAAATTTGATTGATGGAGATAACAATTATTCTGACTTATTATTAAATACAGTACTAGGTATAGTAAATAGTTCTCAATAAAATTAATATGTTATATTCTGATATATTTCAGTAATTGTTTTTCTTTCCGGTGTGAGGCGGGCAGACCCGTATGTTTACATTTCTAACCGAACGCTTCCTGTCGGTCCTTTGTTATTGAAATTGGATGAAACATTTCTTATTACTGTTTGTATTTATTCTCGGTGGTGTTGTGTTACCAGTATGTAGATTTATCTATTACGAAACTACGCGAGGGAAATCTGCTTAGTTTACGCAGCCCATGCGTGACGGACTTTTTTTATATGACTAATGAATTAAACCGGAGACATACGTACATGATTATGTATTTCACTCCCAGTCCACTTTCTGCCATTAACGAAATTGATCTTTAGTATTACAAAAAATTGTATGTATCGATTATGATAATGATCCAATACAAATTATGGAATTAATAACGTAAAATGTTAAGCGCTGACGTCCATCGGACATTTGTACATATATATCACATAATAAAGGTCCCATGAAACATTAAACTGTATATAAGCTCTAAATATGACGTTTCATGACACTTTGGTTTATTGTCACTGAAAGGTAAGAAGAAAAGACGTTTTACTGAATGACGAAATAAAAAATACTATGAGGTTTAAAAAATAACCTTAATATTTGAGGTTTAAAAAAATTGATGGAACAACAATAGTAAATAAAACAAAATGAAACAAAGATCTTTAGGCTATTTTTCAATTAACGAGCTTGGTCTATCGTATTTTTGAAACACTCATATATGGAGCTTGGTAACGATAAATCAAAAATTGACATAGCTTGAGCGGTAACAAACAAATATATATATCTAATGAAAGGTTAAAGCAATACGTAAAAATTATTGACAATAATGAATATAAAACTACGTTGACGGATCATACCTTCTTCAAGAAACACTCCTTCAATTCTGAAAAAGTTCAAATAATTGATAAAAAACGAAATGATACTAAACGAAAAGGATTTTCACATAATAAAAAAAAAACAGAAATTAAATACTTAAATCATATATTCTATAACATATTATATAAAAATAATCGATTTTAAATTATGACGAGAAATAATCGAGTTCAAGGTTGATTGAAAATAATCCTTCGGTAGTCAGCTGACACCTACTTATGGAATCTCAGTACCAAAGACCTCCCCAGTGAGGAAGGGACAGTCACAACGAACGAGCACTTCAGAAATGTAAGTAGGCACTTATTAATACAATATCTAGCAAAGAAATACCAAAGGGCTGTGTTAAATAAATGTTATTTTAGCAGATTTCCCTTCAGGGAAATCAGTTATTGAGGTCGTACTCATGACGGAATTTTCGAAATTTTTCCTTCAAATGTCCATCGATCCTACCTAGTAAATGACGAAAATGAGGTACGTTCAAAACTGTATATATATACACACACATATATATATATATATATATATATATATATATATATATATATATATATATATATTTGTCTGTTACCACTCTAGCGGTCGCAATTTTTGTTTGATCGTTACAAAAACTCGATATTTAGTCGTTTTATGTAAAAACAAAGATCAAGTTTGTTAACGGCTGAAATCGGGCAAGTGGGAGGTGGGGTTTAGAGGGGAGGATTTTGGAAAATTCGAAATATTTCTGTTACTATACGTCGGATTGAAAAATTGTATAGAATTAATCTTATTGCAAATTAAATTTACTATAAATATTGTTATATACATTTATTCTGTATCTTGAATATTAACCGAGATATTTGTATTTTTATTAAATTTGGGCGGATAACGGATGAGAGTGAGTTTCCCGCCAAAAGCTAGGTTGGCCGTTTCCTTAACTGTTCGGTTCTCCAGAAATATCTCTATTGTAAAACTTTAAAACGGACTTTTTTTAAAAGAGGTGGCATGTAAGCCACGAAGCATGTAGGGCAGTATCAACAAAGCTTACGCGAAAAAATGTTTTTTATTGGTAACCCTTGCCATAAAACTAAGAAGAAAATATGTATTTGTATGTGTGATTATATAAATATCATTTTGAGCGGACATCAATTTCATCACCTACTTCGTGGGGTCGATGAATAATTGAGGAAATATTCCGATAAACGCATCACTAATACAATATCAATAGCCACCCCCTGAGGAAATCCGTTGATAAGCTTTTTCAGAACTAGCAGTGCAAATGAGTTCAGTTCAACTTAATTGAATGATTGTTGAAGCACCTGATGTTACATGAGAACGATTTTCAGGAAGAGGGGTATGATAATACAGTAATTCATCCGAAGTGCTTCCGTGACTCCCCTAAATCAGAAGGCATACCCGAGGTGGGGAACTAATCCTGACCAGATATCCTGGTTGTGGCGGCTGCACAGCGTCAGGGACCCACTGGACCGGAAACCCCCCTCAACCTATACCTCAGAGGACTTTTTTTTTTTTCTATTATACACTTCCAGCAAGAGGTTATTGGGGAAATATTGTAGCTCCGGGAAGGAGGTATTCTAGCGTGCTATAAAGGATGTCTACCCTCCGTGTTATCATCCGGGAGGAGGCGAATAAAAAATAAAAATAAAAAATGGCAGGAACTTTCACGGCCCGACAACGGCCATAAATCAATATGTCCCTGGAAGACAAAAGGAACGCTATGACATTTCACCTTTCCTCTTTTATAACCAGCACTAAACAAGTTACACTGTGTTCCACAAAACACACGAACTATTGTTCCCTACCTCCTAATTCCTCCTCTAACCTGCTTAAACAAGAATATGTGAAAAAAATTAATATAATTCATCTTTTTTTTTTGGTTAAACTATGTTACACCCGAAATAATGATAAAGTTAATGGTTATTGAGGAATTCATTTTACTCGGAGCACTTTTTTGGTTGCATTTATGTTTTAAATGCATGTAATATATTTTAACCCCATAATAGTAAAGATTCTGGAGTTGCAACAATACAGAATCTACGAAAGCATGTGGCAGTCGTCTCGCACAGGAATGTCATAAAACTATAAACATGAATGGGCTGAGTCCTATTGCCTGTGAAACCCCTGATTTTATCTTCTTCCCATTAATATTTTAGCAGATTTTCCATAAGTGAAATCAGTTATTGAGGTTATACTCAATGCGAAAAGTATCCTCTAATGTCCAATGATCCTATCTAGAAGACGAAAATGGCGCGTCCGTTCAATATATATATATATATATATATATATATATATATATATATATATATATATATATATATATATTTATATTTATATGTTACGGTGAAACACCGAAATCTGGAGCATGTCCACATTCACCGATGAATGTCAAATTCACATAGTCGCTTGGTGTATATCCGAAATATTTGCTAAATACCCTTTTTTCTGACTTTCACTGGTGAATGTCGACATTCGCATAGTCACTTGGTGAATGTCCGAAATATTTGCTAAATACCCTTATTTCTCACTTTCACCGTTGAATGTCGACATTCACCATGGACTATTGTCGACATACACCGGTGGATGTCAACATTCAAATAGTCGCTTGGTGTATGTCCGAAATATTTGCTAAATGGCCTGTTTCTGACTTTCACCGCTGAATGTCGACATTCGCGATGGACTATTGTCGACATACATCGGTGGATATCAACATTCACATAGTCGCTTGGTGCATGTCCGAAATATTTGCTAAATACCCTTATTTCTCACTTTCATTGGTGAATGTCAACATTCACATAGTCGCTTGGTGCATGTCCGAAATATTTGCTAAATGCCCTGTTTCTGACTTTCATCGGTGAATGTCGACATTCGCGATGGACTAATGTCGATATACACCTGTGGATGTCAACATTCACATAGTCGCTTGGTGCATGTCCGAAATATTTGCTAAATACCCTTATTTCTCACTTTCACCGTTGAATGTCGACATTCACCATGGACTATTGTCGACATACACCGGTGGATGTCAACATTCAAATAGTCGCTTGGTGTATGTCCGAAAAATAGAATATGACAGGTAGAAAGGAAGACTGATACCAAGCAAAAATAAAACCAGTGAAAATGTCAATTTTTCAAAACCTAAAAGTAAAATTAAATTAAACCTATAACTAATCATTGCCTCCATTAGTAATAATCACCTAAAACGAATCGAGGACATTCACAATGGAACACTTGAAGTGAATTCCATCAGCATATACTTCTAATAAATAATCAGCTCATAACTACAAAATATGTCTGAATGGCTCTGAATGTTGTTTTTTATAAAGTTATTAAGATATGATAATAACTTGCAAATAAACACAGCTATAGTTAATTTGTTTGTTTTAGTTATTTTTTTTTCATTTATTTATTAATTTTATTTTTAATTATCTTACTTACTTCAATATTTTATTTTATTTTTATTATTATTTCATTCTATTTTTATTTTATTTTTAATTATTAATTTTTTTTTATTATATCTGATTATATGGTTGATTAACGTGTGTATATTGTAAAGAAAAATGTATTTAAACATAATCATAGATGTAATAAGTCATGTACCAATTCTAAAAAAGAAAAGATATGATAAAACGACATACAATTTTCAATAGAGAACGTATCTGTTTTGAATGTGTGACATAATAAACTTGGAGGGGAAAAAATGATATTAATATGATTGACTGCTGAATGTAGCAAGGAAGCCTGCAAGAAGTTGTGGCACTTAAGGGGACCATCACTGTGTTGTAATAGCATATTCAAAACTATAAGGAATGTATAATTATATATGCAATTTGATAGTATGCAACGAAATAATTGATATAATATTAAAAAATATTTAATAGAAAACCAAATATATTTGGCGTGTCCTATATGAAAAGGTTTAATGCAATTAAATAAATTTCATTCAAAGTAATCATGAGTAAAGAAAGGGGTGTAAAACAAGAATAATGAAGAGAAATTAAGTAGAGCAGTATCCTTGTTTTTTTTTAAGTTTACACTTTAGTCGGTAAACACAAGGAGATTTAAAATACTAATTACTTACGGTAAAAACATTCTTTCTTAATGAATGAAATTAAAATAGTTGAAATCTTTGGGGAAGTTCTAATTCTCTATATAATCATCCCAGAAAACCAACTTTCTGTTATTTTGATAATAAGGACATTCAATACTAATTTCAGATAGTAAATTTAAATTCTTCCAATTTTTGAGATTTTTTTTTTCAGTGCATGAAAAAATGAGTATATTTAAGTGATTCTATTGAAAAATATACCATTTTTCCGTATTCTTCACGTAAAGTACAAATAATAACTAGGATTAGAAATTTTACGTCTCGATTTTCAGATCAAAATTGTTATTTTATTTATTTTTCATAAACCTAACTTTTAATACAAAATAAAAGTTTCATGTTTTATTTTTAGTAAAGAGAAGTAATACTGATCTTGTAAGTAATTAGAAGTTACCAACTTCTTCAAGAATTTATAATTCTAGGCGTTCTTTATAGCGGAATCATTTTTTTCTTCTACATAGAATGGTGGATAATCATTTGCAAACTTCGTTATTTATTCAAATTGGGAGTGGGGCGGCGGCTTGATAGAATTATGAAGGCTTCCACAGAATTCTCCGCCGATGAAGAGTAAACCTTATTTTCAGTGTTAAAGGAAATCTCGAGAAAATACTAAAAGAAAATACTAAACTCCTTTCCTCCGGCTAAACGGGTTTAGCTTATAAATAGGAATGTTTATGCCCGAAATGAGGACTTATTCAGATTGGGTTTCTCTCGAGTCACGTCCTGGGCGTCGGTTGGAAGGTTTTTCCGTCCTGAAGACGCTAGTTGACATCTTGAAAGGGAATCGCGAGACCTTCTTGACAGCTCATTTATTTAGTGGCAATTACATCCACCTTATGCAATAATGAGTGTTTAAACGAATAAAGCGAGCGTCAATAGTCATGATGGCGAAGGATTTACCAACTTCAGAAATATGGTGGTAAAGTAGGTCAAGGTTCGTTATGTCAAATTCGCCATTCTGCTAAAAAGCTGGACTTATGGCTAAATAGCTGGTATATTTCAATACGGTAAATTTATTTACATTTTATTTACGCTTAAATTGAGAGAGGGGCAGAAAATAGATTACGAACCCTTTTAACTAAAAATCTTTGGAAAACGTATTTCTTATAATATATTAATTAAAAAAAAATTCAAAATAAATGTTATAATCAGAACCTTAAACAAAACAGAACATATTTCAAATATCATTTTTCGAATTTCACAATATATTTATAAACTAATAATAATGTCCTCCTTTCTGGGAAAGGTTATTAATTATCCGAAACTGTCATAATCTTTTCTCATAAAATACGGCAGCTAATGTTAGGACAAAAATTGGCAGCTATAATTAATCATTAATCACAAATTACGAGATTTTGCCATTTGACTAGTCAGGTGTGTCTCAGGAAAGGATGGAAATAAAAATGGAACTGATAAAATAATATTTCCTCTCGTTGTCGCCAACGCAACTTTATGGTTTTTTTTTATCCTTCTCACCCCTCCCCCCGATGAACTTTAGGACAATCCCATACTTGCAGCTCCTCCAATTTATAATTTTTAAATTTTTGATTCGATCTAACAGGTAGTCCGTGACCCACAAACACCCACACAGCGAGTAATTTTGAGCACCTTAGACCTCCTCGCAGCCATTTACTGCAAATCATTTCAAATGGGCAAGTGCAATTGGAGCCTCAGAGGCATGTTCAGTGAGACTCCAATAATTGCCTAATTACCTAATTAACGTATCGGAACTATGTATTATACATACGCCCATACATTATACATATAACCTATACATTCGTCATTAAACTCTATACATATACACAACTTAAAATTCTATTTCCATGTTCCTCTTAGCATTTAGAACCTTCTTCGCGTATTGGACGAACGCCTTCATGACATCACCTGTCTGGATCAGCTTTTTAAGTGAATCCGGAGGCCATTCGAGCAACGAGTATCCTCCGCTATCTGATGGAGTAGAACGGACACTCCAAAATAATGTGGCTCACATATCTAAACTTCAGGTCAGCCCTTACATTAGGGCCAATAATTAGGGCTTCCAGGTCCTGTAAAGAGCTGGAATGCCTCGACAGTGTATGACTATAATATAAAACATTTTTTAACTGTAATAAATGGTTAGACAAATTAATGAAATTAGGTGCTACGTATACCATAAAATAATCCCTCTTAATTTCATCGCAATAAAACGTAAACCACATAATCCAGAATTTTACAAAGGTCTGTAAGATTGACGAATCGTGGGTTTCCAAGATCACAGGTATCAGCCGGGCCTCTAATAATCTGGCGACTAGTCCCAATGTTGAATCCTCGCAACATCGATCATTCAACATTATATGTACGTTACGTGCTAACATTGGGCATTTAAACTGTTTTAATTTCTGTTCGGCTTGAGGATGCCACTAATATGGTGAAACCGGTCGCTAATAAATGAAGAAAATAGTATGCAGGAAGACTTCATTTTTCAGGATAGAAGTGCTGAATCCTGCAACATCAATCATTCAGCATTTTCTGTACGTGCTCCCATTAGGTATTTAAGTTGGTCATAATTTGTATTCAGGTTGAGGATGACGCTAATGAGATGACATCGGTCTCTGATGAATGGAAAAAATAGTACGCAGGAAGACTATTTTTTTCAGGATAGAGGTTTTGAATCCTGCAACATTGATCATCCAATATTATATGTGTGTGCTAACTTTAGGAGGAAGGGCCTTTCGCTAAAACAACCCTAGTAAACAAGTTACAAGTTTTAAGGTGTTTTGATCATGACGAGCCACTCAGTTAGGGGTGCCTAAAGTAAATATTCAAAAGCTGTTATCGGGATGGTTTATTTTATGAAAGTATCGTTTAAGAGGAACGGGCAACGAGCGGGGCAGAGAGCTCTGGGAGCGGGAAAAGTATTTGATGGCCAACGGTAGTACGTGCCCTGCCGGCGAGTTGTACAACTAACTTAAAGACAAGTTACGAGCCTCCCCATTGGCTACATTATGAACACGGACTGACTTGAATTTTAATTCCCTCGCGAGGCGGTAGAGTGAGCTGGAGGCGCTCCTCTATATAGGCTGAGTCGGGGATTTATGGGGACACTTAAGTTCCTACGCACGCCGCCAGGGGGTGCGCCATCCCCTGAAACTTTTTCTTCCTAATTAGGTCCTTAGGTACTCAGGAAGTGTAAAGAGGCCAACCCCTTGGAAACAACCGGACTCCGTTACCAACGAGCACTTATTTACGCAACTCTCTCAGCCAATGGGCCAAGCGAATAAAACGAACAACTCTCTTCAACTTAATATTTTCGAACCAACTCCGTCACTTCACGGGATCAATTACTCGTATTGGAACTAAAACAAACATATTGCCAAGACTAAGTAAATACTCCTTAATTTTTAAGTTATTACTCTTTATTTGGTATCTGTGCTTCAATAGCCTAGGAGGAATGTTCAAGAGCATAGCCAATTCATACGGAATAGTACGGAGAATAAAGGCAACTTGTGATGAATCGTTACTTTTCTCTTGCATAAATATCTTGACTTTTCCCGTAGGAGAATCAGTTAATGAAGATTAGTTTAACATCCACTGATCATATCTATAAGATAAATATATTACGTCTATGCATTTTTTGTATGTGTGTGTGTGTGTGTGTGTGTGTGTGTGTGTGAGTGTGTTCGTCAATAAACCGAAAATTCCATCTTTCACATAAAAAAAGTCCGTCACGCAGGGGCTGCGTAAACTAAGGAGATTTCCCACGTGAAGTTTTACAATAGAGGAATCTGCCTAATAACAAGTTTAGTAGTAAGGGATCTCTAAACTTATTCACAAGGGACGAACAGTTACGGAAACGGACGCCAGAGCTCTCGGCGGAAAGTCCCGAACATAGCCGACTCCTGCCGACCATACACAGAATACAAATGCAAATATCTCGGTTAATATTCAAGATACAGAATACATGTATAGAGCAATATTTATAGTAATTTTTATTTTCAATAAGATTGATTTTATACAATTTTTCGATTCAACGCATAATAACGGAGATATTTTGAATCTTCAAAACTCCCCCCCCCCCTCCACTGGTCCGATTTCAGCCATTAACGAACTTGATCTTCCTTTTTACATAAAACGATTAAATTCCGAGTTTGGTAACGATCAAACAAAAATTGCGACCGCTAGAGCGTTAACAGACATATATATAAATATATATATATATATATATATATATATATAATTTTGAACGGACCTCATTTTCCTCATCTCCTGGGTAGGATCTATGGACATTTGAAGAAAGTTTCGAAACTCGCGTCATGAGTACGACCTCAATAGCTGATTTCCCTTAAGGGAAATCTGCTAATAATAAATGGGCACATAGGGCCAGAAGAGTGAATGGTTTACATCATGTGGCTACCACTGGAGGCGGGAAGGTTTGATCCGGCCCACGAGACATTTTGAAAAACCCAATTATACAAAAATATTACACTATTACTCCAATTGAGGAAGATGAAGAGAGATTTGTGCGTTTGCCAGTACTTATAAATGCGAACAGTTCTTTTCATTGATGAAAGTTAATAAATCAAAACATCGTACAAAGTTGACTGACCATAATTTGGAAAATTCTTTTCGTCTTTGTATCAGTGGAATTAATGCAAACATCGATGAATTTGTTTCCCAAATTCAAGCTCATTGATTTCGGGGTCGCTATTTAACTTTCGTTGTTTGTAATAATTCCAAATTTTACGATTTAATTATAACTTGTACCTATTTTTTGCATTTCATTTTGTTATTTTTATAAATTGTACTATAATTACATTTTCGTTATAATTTCACGTGTGATATCTATCGTTAAAAATTATGAACACTACTTCAAAATGCACTACTTTTAAAAGTGGCCCCCGAACGTATTTGCACACTTAAGTTAGACTCGCAACATGTCAAAGGTTGCCCATACTTGTAATGAATGTATTAGTTTATTATGTAGTACAACGAATGAACGAATATTAATGGAATTATTTCTATATTTTGTTTAGCCTTAAGAAAATATCTGTGTGTTTTCACACATTTCTAAATATTTTGCATCCTCACCAAATTTAAGCATTTCTTAACATATGGATCTTAAAACAGACAATGAATAGGAGAGAGCGGCATATGAGCCAAATAGATTAAAAATCTAGCTATGCAATTTTATTACATTAAAAAAATTAAATTTGGGCTCAGGTTAGCCAAGTGAGTTAAAGAGTTAACCTTAATCTCACATGGTAAACCTAGAGTGGCGAGTTCGATTCCCGCCTGGGCGAAGGAATTTATTTAGTGACGGAATTCATTAAATAAAATCCTTAGTCCCACACTGGCTAGAAAAGGGTGGTAACCTGAAGATAACCCGCCCCGATTAGCCTTAGTTGCAAAAAGTGGACGTTAATAAATAATTTAATAATTAAAAAAATTAAATTTGAAATTACAGAATCTCGCCTGTATTTTAGAACCAAGTCTTAGTGCACATCACACTTGAATTACATATTTTAGTACACTTTCTTTATTGTTTAAATAAAAAAATTGAAAAGCTCTCTCCCAGTGCCTCGACGATGGCTGACAGGAAAGTACAAGATGATCCTGAAATACGTAGATGGAAACTCTAGACCGACGTTTAGACTCCACCGTTTTTGTGTGCGTATAAAAAACCAACATGAGCCAGTAGACATATCCAAGGCGTGTAGGCCGATTTCGCTGAGAAGAAAAAGAAAGAAAAAAATATATTCCAGGATCGATACATAATTAGTTATATTTATTTATTGTATTATGATTATAACTTCAAAGGCTGATTTCCCTTCAGAGAAACGTTCTGGCTCTAAAAGGAATAATATATCGCCTTCAATCAGCCAAAACACATGTCGGGATCAATAAAGTGACACGACCAACAATTTTAACAAGTTAAACCAGTATTACAAATTGTTTAATTCTAATCAGGAATTCCCCCAGGGCGGGAGCAGAAGACGGATCGGGAGGAGGGCTGGGCAGCTAAATTATGTTGTCACTGGCTTAATTGAGTGCTAATCTTGATTAACCAATGGAATACTGATCCGCAATCGGCGGCGGATTAGCAGAACGGATTAAAATAGAACGGATCAGCAGAACGAATTAAAGTACAGCAGCCACACTACAATCGAGAAGTGAGAGACCTATATTTATGAGCACTCAGCAGGGTGGATCATTAAATAAGAGTTACCTTAAACTAAACAAACTGAAATCTAAATCTGAGTGCAATATTAAATAAGGAACTGAATTCTACCATAATCTAACGTCAGCAGGATAATGGGTTTGACTTAGTCATAATTAATATTAAAAAAAAATGGCGTCAAATGAAAGTCTTTTTTCAAAAAAAACATTATTCCAATCTATAATAACATCGTATATTACAGCAACCCCCCCCCCCCTTAGAACAGTCTAAAACATCTCCTCCTACTAAGAATATCGTAATTTTAAATATAATAAGAAAAAGAATTAAAAATAATTTCATATATTTTATTCATATAAGCAATAAAGTCTATAGGACAAAAAAAATGTCCGTCACGCAGGGGCTGCGTAAACTAAGCAGATTTCCCACGTGAAGTTTTACAATAGAGAAATTTCACGAGAGTCGATCAGTTAAGGAAACGGGCGAACTAGCTTTTGGGAAGAAAGTCACCAAGTCCGTTAGCGGCCCAGATTTAATAAAAATGCAAATATCTCGGTTAATATTCAAGATAGAGAATAAATGTATATCTTATATTTGCAATAAGATTGATTCTGTACATTTTTTCGATCCGACGTATAGTAACGGAGATATTTCGAATTTTCGAAAATCCTCCCCTCTAACCCCCCCCCTCCCACAGGTCCGATTTCACCCGTTAACGAACTTGATCTTTCTTTTTACATAAAACGACTAAATATCGAGTTTGGTAACGATCAAACAAAACTTGCGACCGCTAGAGCGGTAACAGACACACACACACACACACACACACACACACACACACACACATATATATATATATATATATATATATATATATATATATATATACAGTTTTGAACGGACCTCATTTTCGTCATCTACTAGGTAGGATCGATGGACATTTTAAGAACAATTTCGAAAATTCCGTCATGAGTACAACCTCAATAGCTTGTTTTGCTATCCACAAAAAAGATCTCCGTTAAGGTTCAATTTTACGTTATACTTTAGCGAACTGATCTGAATCTTTACAAATAACATGCTTTTACCACACTGTCAAAAAAACTTTCTTTTAAATAAAAAGCGGGGCTCTGGTTAGCCATGTGAGTTAAAGCGTTGACCTTAATTTCACATGGTAAACCTAGAGTGGCGAGTTTGATTCCCACCTGGGTAGAGGAATTTATTTAGTGGCGGAATTCATTAAATAAAATCGTTAGTCCCACCGTGACTAAAAAGGGTGGTAACCTGTAGATAATTCCTCCCAATTAGCCTTAGTTGCAAAAAGTGGACGTTAATAATTAATTTATTAATTTAAATAAAAAAATTAGAGATATGGATAAACAGTTAAGAAGAATCAGGAAATTGTTTAAATTTCTCAACAATTAAGACATGGACATTAAACAGGTGCGTGTCAAATGTTTAATTATAAATAATCTATAATATTTTATTAACATTAACTTTATGGAGTCCATCATTATTATTGACTAATCATAGATTACTGCACGATGCGAGAACACTATAGAGTAAAATTTCTGTAGGGCTAGAACATGGAGCTCAACCAACTAATTCACAGGCCACCTGTTCTGGATGATCAGATGTTAACAATGATTTGTATCGACTGGTGCAAAAGTAACGGACAGGAGTGGTTGCATATTTTATTATTAGGGCATTTCATTAACTTTATCTGGTCAATATTGCGTTATAAAGACTTAAAGGTCCACGGAGAATCAAATAGACAATCATACTTAAAATTCGTTTCAGCGGTTTACATTGCAAACGTACGATTCACAGCTCGTGAGAAGCAACTCACAAATGGAATATTTCATGAAGCGGCGAAAAATAACCCAGTGGTGGGTTTTTGAGGACGAAGAACAGCTATCGAAAGTTGACATTACTGGAAGTATAATAGTTGAAGGAAATAACTGAAAGATTGTAAAAATTAAATCTAGTAGAATCGCATTCCTAATTAAAAACGTCCAAAAAATTAATAATTAATCCCGTTCATTCAACAAAATGTGCGTAAAAGAACTGAAGCAGGGAGAAACGATTCTCAATGAATTTTCTTTTCTTTTTTTTATAGATCCCAATACACTTTAGCGTATATTAACTTTTTTTAGGTAGGAAAAAACACGGGGCCCATTTCCATAAGGTAGAAAACGTTGGTAAGTTATTTTCAAGGGAAACCGAAGTAGTGAATTATAAATTTCAAAAAGCCCTTTCTTATTAATGGGATCCACTCGATCCCTAACCTTTCTCTCTCAATTACGTACTTTGGCCTCGGGGGTGGGGGGGGGGGGGCAGCAGAGGGAGCTTTCAGAAAAATGAGCTTCCATTTCACATCCTCTCATCCGGAAAATGGGAGGAAGAGCAAACAGAACAACACCCTAAGTGAGAATGTCTTTTCAAGACGGGCCTCTCGATCTGATAGAATGAACCAAGTACCGAAGAATGGTATATTCACAGTTTAACACGGCATCATTCTTTCTAATTTAATATAATCTCAAGTTATAGAAATATGTATGATAAGAATATGAACGAAGACAAAGAATGATGCTATTCTTTTTAAGTATGCATATTATCTCACATTTGAGAATTTGAGGAACACCCCTATTACAGTGAACCAGAAATATTTATAGGACATTTTTAGTTTATCATAAAGAGGCCTACCAATTGAATTGTAATAGTAATTGATCAAAACCTTAGATATGAAGATATTTATGTTTTTTTTTCTCTTTTTGATCTTCCTTGTTCATGAAAAATATATATTTTACTACTTCCTCAGATATCTCAAGCGCAGTTTCATTTACATTTCACTCAGCTAAGTCCGAATCAAGTAGTTATACTTCAATTAGCGAATTCACTTCATAATATTTATTTCTTTAAATAAATAAATATTCCTTATGCTGACTCCCGTAAACATCACTTCGGTAGATAAATTTAATTTATAAAGTCAATGACTGACGAAAAGGAT
The DNA here is from genome assembly GCA_019009955.1 of Riptortus pedestris. NCBI lineage: Eukaryota > Metazoa > Arthropoda > Insecta > Hemiptera > Alydidae > Riptortus > Riptortus pedestris. The sequence goes on along the minus strand of CM032230.1, from coordinate 104,233,566 downwards.
GGTCGAAGCAATAAACTTAAAAACTACCATTTCATTTCAAGATGTATAATCATATTTACAATTTATAAATAAAAATAGAGATTCCGATATGCCCGAGGGGCAGGGGTTTGGAATTTAATAAGTGCATTTTCCAATCAGAAAATTAATTTTAATAATTGATGTTAAAATCAGAATGGGAAGCAACATTTTCATTCTTCTGTCAGATGCAGAGCTTTGGTGGAGTAAGGCCTTAAAAAACAGCAATTAAAATAAGTTATGTCGGACGTTGAACCTAATGAAATCCTGTTGGAAAGGTAGGCCAGGTAGAATAGTGAGTGCTACCCAGGAGATAACGAAAATGAAATCAGACCAGTGGGAGGGAGGGGGGTTTAGAGGGAGAGAATTTCAAAAAATCATAGCTCTGTTATTATACGTCGGATCGAAAAATTGTATAGAACAAATCTTATTGAAAATAAAGGTTCTATAAATTGATTTATATGCGTGTTTTCACTATCTTGATTATTAACGAGATATTTGCATTTTTATTAGTTTTCGGCCTTGAATATAGCCCCCCCTCCCTACTCATGGCATATTAACAATAAGGTGTTATATTATGAAGGACTTTATTTGAAGTCTAAATACCAAATATTATTCTCATTAAACGTTTACGTTTTGAGATAAATGCAAATACCTGGGAAATCTGCTTAGTTAACGCAGCCCCTGCCTGTTGGAACTTTTATTATTCATTGTGATGCCCATTTAGACATTTCCAATGAGAGATGCCCAACCTCCGCAAGTCCTCCTCCCAGGTAATTCAGCTTCTGTTACCAGGACCTAACTCTTTTTCATCTTCCTCCATGTATACCACATCTTCATAGGCATTCTCAAGGGAGTTATTATACATTCAATAGGTCCCAGACACAGTGTCCTTTTTTTGGTACGACAGCACACAGGATTTCAGATTCACCATATAATTTCACTAGTTTGCCTTCACTCCTGATCCCTAATCTCATTCCCAGACCAAAAGAGTCCACCTCGTTCATCCGGAAAGCATCTACAAGATATAAAGGATATATAAGAATATATGACCGCGGGTATCACCACAGAAAATCATCGAACCGACAGGCAGACCCGTGGATCCATGGGAAGATAACCAAGCAGAAAACGAGAAGGAAGTATGTTGTTGATATGAACGGAACTCCTTTCACAAGAAATAATAAGCTTCTGTGAACATAAATAAAAATAGATATTGACAGGTGACGTCTCCGTTCATTGTTTTTGACATTAACATAAGATCAAAATTCACACACGTGCTTTCGTTGCTTTCCATATAATCAGCTTTGTCTTTTTTCTACTTTCAGGAGAGTTTCCTGGTAAACCATCAAGCCCTGGACGGATATAAGTTTCCTCCTTTATATCCTATACTGAGAAAAACATCATTCGTTAAAATTTCTTTAGAATGTTTTTATAACCTTTCAAACATAAAACCTTCCGTTCTAATTGTGTGTTGCAACTTATATATATGAAGTAATGATATTAATAAGCTGCAGTCTCAACTGAAATACCTGTTGCAAAATACCACATAAATGGTTAAAATAGAAAATAAAACAATTTCAAAATATCAACAATAAAGAGGCAATTAGAAGGATGACACCTAGGTACCTTACAGATATTTTGTTATATATATATATATATATATATATATATATATATACACACACACACGCACGCACACACACTCAGACACACACACACACACACACACTCGTAGAATTTTATATAAATTTAAAAAGGGAAATCTGCTAATAGGAAATAACTTGTTCAATGCGCCTATGTAAAAAAGTTCGTCACGCAGGGGCTGCGTAAACTAAGCAGATTTCCTACGTGAAGTTATACAATAGACAAATCTCCATACGAGTTCCGAACAGTTACGGAAACGGCCGAACTAGCTTTTGGCGGGGAAACTCTCTCTCGTCCGTTATACGCCCACATTTAATAAAAATGCAAATATCTCGGTTAATATGCAAGATAGAGAATAAATGTATATAACAATACTTATAGTAAATTTAATTTGCAATAAGATTGATCCTAAACAATTTTTCGATCCGACGAACCTTCGAATTTTGGAATGTTCGAAAATCCCCCCACTAACCCCCCCCCCTCCCACTGGTCCGATTTCAGCCATTAACTAACTTGATCTGTATTTTTTACATAAAACGTTTAAATAACGAGTTTGGTTACGATCAAACAAAAATTGCAACCACTAGAGCGTTAACAGACAAATATATATATAATTTTGAACGGACCTTATTTTCGTCATCTCCTAGGTACAATCGAAGGGCATTTGAAGAAATATTTCGAAAATCGCGTCATGCGTACGACCTCAATAGCCAATTTCCCTTAAGGGAAATCTGCTAAAAGTGCTGCAACTACTTTCATATGAGAGAGTTCATTTTAAAATACTGTACTGAGGATAGGCATAAAATTCTCTCATATACTCAAGTTTGAATTACAGATTTTATATTTCGAGTCTGTTATTAAAGAATACAGGTTATATTTTCTTCATTACAGTTTTTTTTTTCTTGTTTTAACGAAAACTAGTTGTCGTTGGCCTGGTATTTGCAATCATTGTATGAGTTCCATTGTAGTTGAATGAAACATGATTTGCCATCTGCGAGAAGAAATACTAATGTACTTATATGATTTCCCTCGGGAGCACTCGTAATGGACTATAGTACAATATATCTCAAGAGAGACTACAATAAAACTTCTCCAACTAGACTGCCTTTCTCTTTAGCGAGAGCAAATTATTGAGCACATAAAGCTATGGAAAAGTTTTATTATAAGTTACTTGTAGATTCAAAAATCCTTTTTTTTCTTTCTTAGGATTAGGATTTTAGGATTAATATGATTTGGGCATTCAACAACTAGGTTATTTATTATGACCTTTGTAGTAGTATAATGCTGTTTACAAGTCCCTGTTTTACTCTATGTCTTAAATAATATCAACTAATATATATTAAATACCGCTCTTGTCATATCCTAAGGGTACTTAATTTACTAATTTTCTATACAATTATTTCCTAACTAAATCTATAAATACATTTTTAATTATTCATATTTACTTAAAGATGTGTGCTAGTAACACGAGTTACGTTCTACCTGTTTACACTTCATACAACTGGCTTAATTTATTATTATTATTATTTATTAGCATCCACTTTTTGCAACTAGGGCGAATTGAGACGGGCTATCTACAGGTTACCACCCATTTCTAGCCAGGGTGGAATTTAGGATGTTATTTAATGAATTCCGTCACTAAATAATTTCCTTTGCCCAGGCGAGAATCGAACTCGGCCCTCTAGGTTTTCCATGTGAGATAAAGGTCAACGCTTTAACTCACATGGCTGACTTAATATTTTTAACTGCCTTTATATTTGGCCAATGATTAATAATTATTGTACATTTTTTAATACTGGCAATATACTTACTTATCTTATTTTATAATAGTACTAGCAGACCCGGCCACGCGTTGCTGTGGCTAAAGTTATTGTTATATTACATTGTAGTATACAATTTAAGAGGAACGGTAGGAGAACATCAGTCACTGGGTCCACCATGATTTTTACATAGATGGTATTTGTAAAAAAATATGGAGACCTCTATGACAGATTTTCTACGACTACAACCCTTTAGTACAATGAAATTATTTACGAACCAAGACGGAAATGTTGAAGTTGGTACACAAATTCAAGGGATTAGGATTTGAAGGGGAAGGACGTTGAACACGATTGATTAAAATTTTCTTACAGTTTATATTAAGCAGAAATCAATACAAAAGAATTTTTAAATTTATTATTTCCATTTAATTTTGTAACGAATGAGCATATTACAAAGTTGTTAGTGAATAACATATGACATGCACATCTGTTAGAATCTTTTGGAGTTAACAGATAATTGTGACTGTCAATTAATTATAGACAAATAATTTGAAATAAAATAAAATTGCGACTATAATTAAAGATCTAAGCTATCCTATCTCTCAAGTTGGACCAGACTGTTCACGGTGTGCCAATTTAATTTAAAATCGGTTAAGTAGTTTAGGAGTCCATCGCGGACAAACATCGTGACAGGAGATTTATATATATTAAGATATACACATAAATATAAAAGCAGTATGAAATTCTTTCCGACTACATTTGGGCGGATTGTGTATAGGAAAATTTGTATAACTTTTTTATTATTGTTATCAAGAAAGAAAAAAGTAAAAGTCGTACATTAAAAGTAAAAGTCATTTAATTATAATATTGGTTAATTATAATGCCAGTTGAAAATATGTACTTGTAAGGGAGAAAATATATGTTTATGTAACATATATTCTCCCTTACAAGTACATATTTTCAACTTTCATTATAATTAACCAATATTACAATTAAATAACTTTTACTTTTAATGTATGACTTTTAATTTTTTCTTTCTTGATAACAATAATAAAAAAACTATACAAATTTTCCTATGCACAATTCTCCCTAATGTATTCCGAAAGAATTTCATACTGCATTTACCCCCAATAAATAAATATTCTGAAGTGAATTTAATATTCGAAATATCACTACTTAATTCGGACTGAGCTCTTGAACTATCTGAAGGAATAGTAAAATATATAAATTCCCTGACCAATGAAGATCAAAAAGAGAAAAAAAAATCATAAATGTCTCCATAACTAAGGTTTTGACCACGAACAACTACAATCCAATTTGTAGGCCTCTTTGATAAACCAAGAAGGTCCTATAAATATTTTCTAGCACACTGCAATAAGTTTTTAACCCTAATTAATTTATAACTTCTTTATAATATAGAAACTGGTAACTCAAAGGCACAAATCTGAGAGAATAGGCATGCCAAGATTCATCAAAATTAATAGTATCACTCACTTTTCATTCTTATTCTTTTCCTACATAATTCGTAAAATGGAAAACTCGGTAAAAAATAATTGGCGATAAAAAAATATTTTTTTTTAAATGTTAGATTTGAACGTTTTAAATACAATAAGTAAAAAAAGTTAAACGGTTTTATTGAAAATATAAAAAAAAATCATTTCATTCCCATATTGAGGGGTTTGTGAAGAAGAAAGTATGACCGGCATTTTGTTGCCATTTTGGACATACAAAGATACTGAATATATTAAATTGTATAGTAATCATAACTGAAGGTGGGTACCAAATATCAGAATAATCGCTAAAGAGGAAAGGGGTCAAATTTTAACTACTAATTTTGACCCAAATAAATAAATAAACAGGCGAAGCTATATAAAACAGTTTAAAATTTGTCACTTAAGAAGAATTATTATTAATCTTCCGAAATAAAACTGTTTAGATACAAAAAAAGGAATCAATAGATTATAGATCATTTATAACCCGAAATGGGACTTATTCGGAACGATAGCGGCGATGTATAGCCTGAGGAAGGTAATCACAGAGCCACCGAAAATAAGCAATATGAAGACCGTTGGAGCAGAAAGTCGATTTGGAAAAGGACACTTAGTGCAGCAAGGAAGTTTACGAAACTACGGATTAAAGATATGTTTTTTTTTTGGCATACATTTATCTGGAAAGAAGATTTTTCCATTTAATTAATACAGAAGTGCGTTCATGTGTAAGTACTACTTGCTACAATATGTGTTACTGCTTCCATTCCAATCTATCACATAAATTCCAGTATATCGAGGGAAGCGTAGGCCTTAATACAATTACCAGTATGAGAGTTATGTAAGGGACATGATTTGTGCCGGCCTGGGAGGATATAGAGTAGGAGCAGAGGGTGTGGAAAGATATTAGGCAGGGATGGGCCATGCTTGGGTTTGACTTAAGGCACTTCACATATCATATCTTGGGTAGCAAGCCTGATAAATATGTTTGTACTTCTAGGGATCATGCTCTAACCTCACGCTCTCTCTCTCTCCCTCTCTCTCTCTCTCTCTCTCCCCCTCCCTCTCTCCCTCTCATTTTTTTTTTTTTTATCCTTCTCTGCCCCCGCTTTACCTTAAGGCTGGCCTTATACAAGCGGTACTTTCCAATTTCTTTTTTGAATTTTGATTTCCGGCATTTTAAATAGGTCTGTGGTAACTCTTCCTTGGTGCTTTCTAAGCAGCGAGGATGAGCTTTGTGCATTAATAAAATAAGTGATTATAGCAACTATTTGGTTAAATTTTGGGCGCCCGCAATTGGAATGCCGCTGCTCTGTTGAGCGAAATTCCAATATACCTTTTAAACTAATTCTAACTATTTTAATAATGCTAATAAATGTCTATAATATTTCTAAACTATAATATATTCTAATTTATTACTTTACACTAATTAAAAACTATTTTGGTTATTCATTTACATATTATTATTTATTACTTAATTTATTTATTTATTTATTTATTTTTCTCCTTACTTCCTCACCCTTTTCTCTGTCTATATTTTAATATTTCATATGTTTTTCGTGCGATATTTCAAGACAAATAGGTAGCCCGCAATAGGAATGTTTTCTGTCTCTGCTGAATAGCACTCCTATTACTTACTGCTTTCTGATAACAATACCATATTTTTTAAAAACCTAATTCTTATTGAATAATTACAACACTCTGTACTCAAAATAGATCTAATCAATAAAGCTCCTCAGTTTCCTGGTCCATCGATTTCTTCTTGACGGTGTTGTAGCTCCTGTTTCTGCTCTTCAGTGAGAATGACTTATGCCACCAGCGTTTATGAATAAACTAAATAAATAAATAAATACAAATAAATTAGGCATCCATATCAATTAGTGTCCCTCTCCTTTTGCAACGTTGTAAAGACATCTCAACAATTTCAACAATGACATTCTCACTTGGGAGTGGCCCCTAAAGATGACTAATGAATTAAACAAAAACTATAACTCTCAATTAGTTCAAAGACTCTTATTTCAAAAGAAATAATAATCTCGAAATTTTAATTACATCGAAAGAACGAAAGGATAAATCAGTATTTATTACGGATAAAACAAGGAAATGAAAAGGGGAATAAAATCAAAGGGGACAAAAATTGCATAATCTGACAAAGGCTTCAAAGTTAAAAAAGAAGTAAGGAGTTGCCTGTAATTTGTTCCGATGAATAAAACCGGTGTAGAACTAGAAAAAGAAAGGAAGGAAAGGAGAAAAAAAAAACATGAAGAAAGGTTGTTAGTAAGGTTAACAAAAGGTGGCTTCTGTCATGGTAATAACCTCAAATCGAATATGTATTAACTCACTCCTTTTTCAGCTCAGAGTGTTTTTACGTTTGTTTTCCTTTCTTCTTTTAAAAGGCTTAGCAATATTCTCTATTTGGAATTCCATTAGCGGCAAATTAATCAAATCTTAACTGTTTCTTCACTTAATTGGGGGAAGTTTATCAAACTAATGTTTAGGAAAAATAAGAGTTAATTAGCTTGTTTCATTAACTTTCATTATATTCGCCGAGACTTAGCATAAGCTCCTCTACTTATGAAATCATTTTTTCATCTAATAAAGAGAAGTTATTCATCCATTTATTTTAGATTATTACGATTATCCTAATCCATTTTTCCTGTAATATTTGGTTAATACAATTTATGCTATACGGTGAGGGGGGGGGGGGGGTTACAGAAATGCCATGTTTGGAACGGGCCAGTGAAATTTACGTTTTGTGTATTTGGAAGGTCCAAATAACGATTTCATTACTAGCAACATATACCTCTCTTAATAAGCCAATATATAACAAACTACTAAAACAAAAGGTGCAAAATTCCCCTTATATCCTCATTATTGTTATTATTTATTAACGCCCACATTTTGCTAATGTGGCCAATTGGAACGGGTTATCTGCAGGTTACCACCCTTTTCTAGCCAGGGTGGGACTATGGATTTTAATTAATTATATCCAGGCGGGAATTGAACTCGCCAGTCTATGTTTACTATGTTTCTATGTTTAAAATACTATTTTAAAATTATTAAATTAGAGCTAAATTGTTGTGTATGCGTTTTTGTGTATTAAGTACTGAATAATTATGGATATTTGTAGGCTATCTTCACCCACTAAGTCGTGTAAGTAATGTGGTATCTGTAAATTTTCATGTTTTCTGCAGTCTGTAAGTAAGTGGTTTATAAAAAGAGCTGTATAGTATACCTCACATTTTGGCTGTTTCATCTCTTCTATTAGGAATGTATTCGTTAGTTAGGAACGGCCTATACGAAGTCGTATAAGAATTACTTGCGTCCTTCTTGTAAATGTAAGGTTTCTTTCTTTCCAGTCGTCGAAAGAACCATAGATCTAAGTAAATATAAAGATTTATTTATTTTTTAACGAAAATAGTCAACTTCATCACCACCAGAACTGGAGTAAAAACAAAATTAATTGAAATAAGCTAGGAAAAAAATTACATTGTTGTTTTGAGCGGGAAAATAATTATTTTATCACTTTGAGGAAATGGGAATAAAGCTCTTCAACGATTAAACTGAAGAAGAGACTTTATGATAACTTGTATAAATGGCTGGATTTGAGTGGACTGTCAAAGGTAGACAGGGTGACGGGGGCTGACACGGAACGCTGGTCTGTCACTGGCACCTGTCACAACTCATCCCCAAACTGGGATTCACCGCTAATTCATGTTCGTTACCTAACCAACAAGTTTCATAATTTATTCTTTTCTTTCTCGGGAGGAGAGTCGGGCTGAAAAGGTTTTGTAACCAGAGCAATTCTTAATAAGGGAGAAAAGGAAAAACTGGAAAATAACTGCCGGAATATCAAATTATAAGAAAATTGAGATTGTTTATTTATTTGAAGCTTCGCAACTGTGGCGATGTTGCTCGAGAAAACAACTGTATAAAATGAAAAAAAAACGAAAGAAAATTGATTTAAACAAAATAAAGCAAAATAACAGAAATTGAACACGAAAAACAGAAATGCAACACAAAACAGAAATTGAATACGAACATCAGAAATGCAGCATAAAACAGAGATGGAAACCAAAAACAGAAATGCAAAACAAAACAGAAATAAAAAGCAAAATTGGAACAAAAAGCAGAACGAAAACGAAAAACAGAAATGAAACACAAAAACCAAATGAAAAACAAAAAACAAAAATGGAACACAAAACAAAAAGGGAACAGAAAACAAAAATGGAAAAAATAAAAGAAAAGTCCGTCACGCAGGGGCTGCGTAAACTAAGCAGATTTCCCACGTGAAGTTTTACAATAGAGAAATCTGCCTAATAACAACTGTAGTAGTAAGAAACCTCTAAACCTAAAACATTATTTAGGGCGTAATAACCCAGAAGTTTCTAGCCCCAAAAAACAGTTAACCTAACCTCTAAACCTATTCACGAGGGACGAATAGTTATGGAAATGGCCACCAGAGCTCTCGGCGGAAAGTCCGAACATGCAGATTACAAATGCAAATATCTCGGTTAATATTCAAGATAGAGAATAAATGCATATAACAATATTTATAGTAAATTTAATTTCCAATAAGATTGGTTCTATACAATTTTTCGATCCGATGCATAATAACGGAGATATTTCGAATTTTTGAAAATCCCCCCTCTAAACCCCCCTCTCACTGGTCCGATTTCAGCCGTTAACGAACTTGATCTTCCTTTTTACATAAAACGATTAAATACCGAGTTTGGTGACGATTAAACAAAAAGTCCGTCACGCAGGGGCTGCGTAAACTAAGCAGATTTCCCACGTGAAGTTTTACAATAGAGAAATCTGCCTAGTAATAACCTATTCTCACGAGGACGAATAGTTAGTGAAACGGCCACACTAGCGCTAGTGCGCTCGGCGGAAACTCCCAAACTTAACCAACCACACTCCACAATACAAATGCAAATATCTCGGTTAATATTAAAGATACAGAATAAATATATAGAACAATATTTATAGTAAATTTAATTTGCAATAAGATTGGTTCTATACACTTTTTTGATCCGACGTATGGTAACGGAGATATTTCGAATTTTCGAAAATCCCCCCCTCTAAACCCCCCCTCCCACTGGTTCGATTTTAGCCATTAACGAACTTGATCTTCCTTTTTACATAAAACGATTAAATTCCGAGTTTGGTAACGATCAAACAAAAATTGCGACCGCTAGAGCGTTAACAGACAAATATATATATATATATCTATATATATATAGATATATATATATATATATAGATATATATATATATAATTTTGAACGGACCTCATTTTCGTCATCTCCTGGGTAGGATCGATGGACATTTGAAGAAATTTTTCGAAACTCGCGTCATGAGTACGACCTCAATAGCTGATTTCCCTTAGGGGAAATCTGCTAAAAAATTGCGACAGCTAGAGCGCTAACAGACAAATATATATATATATATATATATATATATATATATATATATATATATATATATATATATACTAGCTCAGATACCCGGCTTCGCTCGGGAATTCACTTGAGGCTGAATGGTGATGGTATATTTTTGGCAAGGCTTTACTTTTCACGACATTTAGCCGTCCCAGTGTTTAGGGTTAACACCCGTCGTTTCTGTGGATTTGTTAATAATGAAATTAATTTTTTATGTATGACTTCACTGTCCTGCATATTGTCATATTTCACGTTTACTGTGTATTATGCATAGATTTGAATTATTAAGGAGAAAATATGGACATACATTTGAATTAATTTTTTAAGGTGAGGTACCTGGTAGTTCATATTGAAATGAAGTGTTGAGGAAATTTCTCTAAATAATAATTTAAACAACTTTTTTTATGTGCATATTTGGTGAAACCCCAATAGGAAATCACTATTATTAATTTCAGGCCTCCCTTATAACCCCACTCCTGCCCGTCCCTAGAAATGTTAGTATGGCTTATTATAAGGAAGGCGTTAGTACTAATTCACATACCGAGTTTGGTTTAGTTCGGTTGAGTCTTTTGTGCCAAATAAAATTGTTGACTCCCGCTATAATTTTTAGCGTATAACACCTTTATACTTCGGTATACGACGATAGTGTATATAACAAAAGTTACTCTAAATTACAAAATAAACAACTTTTGTTATGTTCATATTTGCCGAAAACCCAATAGGAAACGAAATATCGCTATTTTTAATTTCTGGCTTCCCTCATAACCCCCACTCCTGCCCGTCCCTAGAAATGTTGGTATGGCTTGTTATAATAAAAGCGTTAGTGCTAATACATATACCGAGTTTTATTTATTTCGGTTGGGTCTTTTGTCCCAGATTAAATTATTCACTCCCGCTATAATTTTTAGCGTATAACTCATTTATGCTTAGGTATACGAAAAAAGTGTATATAACAAAAGTTACTCTAAACAACAAAATAAACAACTTTTGTTATGAACATATTTGCCGAAAAACCAATAGGAAACGAAATATAGCTATTTTTAATTTCTGGCTTCCCTTATAACCCCCACTCCTATTCGTCCCAGAGAATATTAATATAGCCTAAAGTCTAAGTTGGGTTAGTAGTAATATACATACTAAGTTTCATAAAATTCGGTTCAGCCGTTTATGCGTGAAAAGGTAACAAACAAACAAACAAACAAATAAACAAACAAACAGACACCAAAGAAACAAAATGCAGTTATGGTGTCTATGACATGTGAAACGAAAAGTTATCGTGAAATTTCGCGAAAAAAATCAATGTACAGACAGAGGTTACAATTTTATATATATAGAGATATATATGTCTATATATATATATATATATATATATATCTATATATAGATATATATATATATATAGATATAGATATATATATATATATATATATATAATTTTGAACGGATCTCATTTTCGTCATCTCCTGGGTAGGATCGATGGACATTTGAAGAAATTTTTCGAAAATTCCGTCATGAGTACGACCTCAATAGCTGATTTCCCTTAAGGGAAATCTGCTAAAATGGAAAACCAAGAACATGGCATGGAACGTAAAACAGAAATAAAAAACAAAAGGAGAACAGAAAACAGGAAAGAACCAAAAGCATTTATGTTGGAATACAAAAAATGGAAATCGAGCAATAAGCAAAAATCGAACACAATAAAGGAACAAACAAAAGATAGAGTCCAAAACTAATTGAGATTAGATCAACTGAGTGAATGTGGGAAGGAAGGCCTTAAAAAACATTACAATATTTTTGGAGATCTATTTTTACATTTAATAAACTATTACTAACATAACGGTTCTCTTTAGAAGTTAATTTCTATGGCCATCTGCTCATGTTCAATAATATTTATTTATTTAGGTGTGTAGCAGTTTAAGCGATTCACACATTTTCTTGTTATAATACTAAAATAGTAAAGGTAAAGCCACCTTATACAAACCAATAAAAAAGGTTAAAAAATCTACAGAGGTAGGTAAAAGTACGGTTAAATAACCGTTTTTTCTCCAGAGGATAATATTCAATAATATTGACTGGTAATTCGCGGAACCCATAGAAACCCATAAGAAGTCAACGCTACATAGACTTGGAATGAATTTAAAATAAATAATAATAATAAGTCATCAATAAATGGACAGTTTGGCGTATAAAGTATTTATCGTAAAAAAATATTTGTAAATGTTTATCATTTGCTTCAATGACACTACTAATCAACTTATTAAATTTATTAGCAGAAAACTATGGTGTATCTGTTATTTTTGTGTCTGGAAAATGGGTAATAAAAAAAAGTGAAAAGCTGGCGGTTTTTCATTTATTTCTTCAATTATTCTGAATGATTATAAACGAGGAAACTCCATACGGTTGAAGGGGTACAACGTGAGAGAGCTGAAGATACCTCAAACTTGTAACCTGAAAGCCTTGTTCATAATCTAGTAACACATTTTATTACAACAAATATTATAGACAAAACATTTGTTTATCATTGCTATTATAAAAAAATATTTAGTGACGGAATTCATTAAGTAAAATCCTCAATCCTACCCTGGCAAGAATAGAGTGGTAATCTGTAGATAGCCCGTCCCAATTAACCTAAGTAGCAAAATGTGGACGTTATTAGATAATTTAATTTATTATAAAAAAATAGCATTGTAATTTCTGGTTATTTCATATAATGTTAAAGAATTAAAAAATAAAATTATACTTTTTGCTGTTAATTAGTTGGCGATAAAACCGTTCACGTGTCGTTCGTTGAGTGTAAATATTATAATAGATATTATTAGAATGTATCATACACCTAAGTCATCATGCCTATGCATTTACCAATAAAAAGAAAATTTCCTTTTTACTCTTAAAAGCCCAGGAGAAGGAATCAAATTTCCACTAAACTTTTTCTCGTTCCTTTGACCAGCAAGATTTAATATAGCATCGCTTAGAAATTAAAAAAGAGACATGAAACCAAAAATGGTGATTAGCCTATTCTGAACATCAACTTATTGGAGAATTCAGAAATAAATCAGTCTGGCGGTGCGTGTGCATATATATGCTGTCACAGATTTTTTTTCCAAATCGGGATTATTATATTTGAGCTCATGTAATGTATTATTTATAACAAAATACTATTTCATCAAGTGACATGAATGACTTTTTGATAAATATACACTTTATAATCCAGCTCACTAGTTAAATCCATCTCTTCCGTAGTTCACTTTGACGACATCGTGTTTAATTGCTGAGGAATTCAGAAGTGCAATAAATAAGTACTAAAGTTAACAGAGAAAATGGCCGGAGATTATTAAATAAATAACTTTTCATTGCCGAATAATTTTTTCCCCACTCGGAGTAAGGGTCATTAATGAATTCAGACAGAGTAAGAAGGCCTTATGAGATAATGGGCTTTGTGCTGGAGGCAATAACGAACCAGCCCGGAGACATTTTATGGGTCGTAAACGGCTTAAGAGATCGTAGATCGCTTGATGGCTTCATTTCTAGCTCAGCACCAAATCTAAAATGGATGTCTCTCTCACCTATCAGCAGCACTAAACTATATTATCTATGGACGCCATTATTCTTGTGCACGCAGTCAAGTACGCGCATCCCCTCATTTACGTATACATGACTCCGTAATATGCAATTAGGCTACAACAATTACTGTCAGAATTGTAATTGAGGTCACACAGGATCCATTGCCAGTGGTGTAACCTCCTTCATTGATTGACTCTTACTTCAAGAAATCGTTAGGCAATTAAGTCTTTTAGCAGATTTCCCTTAAAGCTATTGAGCTCGTACTGTTGCAATTTGTTCATTGTGTATATGTGTGTTTATATATATATATATATATATATATATATATATATATGTGTGTGTGTGTGTGTGTGTGTGTGTGTCTGTCTGTCACCACTCTAGCGGTCGCAAACATGGTTTGATCGTTAACAAACTCGATATTTAATCGTCTTATGTAAAAAGAAAGATCAAGTTCATTAACGGCTAAACTCGGACTATGGAGAGGGGTGTTTAGAGGGAGAAAATTTTGAAAATTTGAAATATTTCCGTTACAAAACGTCGGACAGAGTCAATCTTATTCCAAATTAAATGTACTACAGATATCGTTATGTGCATTTATTCTCTATCTTATTAATATTAACTGATATTTCCATTATTCAGTTTTATACCTTTAGCAAACCCCCACTTCTACTCATGTTACATAAACAATTTACATAATAAACCACTTTATTCGAAGCTTAAATACCAAATATTGTTTTCAAGATACCTTTATTATACGAGATACATTCGCATATCTTCTGGTGACACCCCGTCCCCCCCTTTTTAAGTTCTTGGACTACTGAAATTTGATTGATTGAGTTAAAAATTATTCTGATTCATTATAAATGACAGCACTAGATATAGTAAATAGTATTCAACAAAATTAATATGTTATGTTCTGATATATTTCAATAATTGTTTTTCTTTTCGGTGAGACGTTGTTTACGTTTCAGAAGCTTCCCGTCGGGAGGGGAAAGACTTCTTATTACCGTTTGTATTTACTCAATTAATATTCACGGTGGTGTTGTATAATTAGCATGTAGATTTATTTATAATTAGACTTTAGGAGAGAAATCTGCTTAGTTTACGCAGAGCCTGAGTGACGGACATTTCAATATTTGGAGATGACAGCCATATATACCGTAATAGTAGTACCAAAAGCACTTAACAACAGCTTCTAGTCAATTCATTGATTTTCTTACTGCTTATAATAAGCACATCATAGGCTCAAATAAATTGCAGGATATAAAGGAAACACAGTTACTACACTCTGGATTTGTGCTGGCTGGTGGAGGTCCATCGTCAACGGAAGGATCAAAAAGTCCGTCACGCAGGGGCTGCGTAAACTAAGCAGATTTCCCACGTGAAGTTTTACAATAGAGAAATCTGCCTAATAACAGCTGTAGTAGGAAGGGATCTCTAAACCTATTCACGAGGGACGAATAGTTCTGGAAACGGCCACCAGAGCTCTCGGCGGAGAGTCCGGAACATGGCGGGGTTCCGTCGACCACACACGCAATACAAATGCAAATATCTCGGTTAATATTCAAGATACAGAATAAATGTATAGAACAATATTTATAGTAAATTTAATTTACAATAAGATTGATTCTATACAATTTTTCGATCCGACGCATAATAACGGCGATATTTTGAATTTTCAAAAATCCCCCCTCTAAACCCCCCCTCCCACTGGTCCGATTTCAGCCATTAACGAACTTGATCTCTCTTTTTACGTAAAACGCTTAAATATGAAGTTTGGTAACGATCAAACTAAAATTGCGACCGCTAGAGCGTTAACAGACAAATATATATATATATATATATATATATATATATATATATATATATATATATATGTGTGTGTGTGTGTGTATAATTTTGAACGGACCCCATTTTCGTTATCTCCTAGGTAGGATCGATGTACATTTGAGGAAAAATTTCGAAAATTGCGTCATGAGTACAACCTCAGTAGCTGATTTCCCTGAGTGGAAATCTGCTAAAAGGTCAAACACCTCCACTCTTGATACTTTTAGAGCACTGATGATGGGACGGTTCGCCCCGAAAGTACTTTGCCATTAATAAAAGAAGTATCAAGAGTGGAGGTGTTTGACCTTTTTGATCCTTCCGTTGACAGTTACTACAATTAAAATTTCTTCGTTCAGCACTGCAGCACTTTCGGGTATATTTCCATCATCAGTTCTAATATAAATGAAAAGTGTTGACTATAGGCGTGTATATCGGTATTGGTGTTAAAATTACTATGCTGATAAAAAAATTGAAATGAAGTTTTGCTTTTTCTATGAATTTTGAGGAGTTCTTTTCTTATTTTCTGACCTGTCTTGACTCAGACCTGGTCTAATATTCTCCGATCTAGTGTTGCTAAGTCTGGTGTCTCAGGTTCAAAGGGAGTAAAGTTATTCGCATGAATAGTGTATTTCTTTTTTTCTTTTTTTTTTCTGAACTGGAATAGCGTATGTCTTTTCTGAACATAGACACCTGTATTCACGAGAATAGAGAAATCTACAGCTGGATCGAACATATACAACTTCTCTGACACAGGCTCATTATCAGAAACAGCATCGGATTCCTGAAACCAATTTACTCTTATATAAAGTTAACTTTAAAAAAAAAAATGTCTTAAAAAAATGCAGTGAGTGACGGACTTTTTAATATTTGGAGAGGCTGTAAAACAGAAATTCTTGCCGACTACATTTGAGAGGTTTGTGCATAGGAAAATTGATATACTTTTTTTATTATTGTTATTAAGAAAGAAAAAAAAGTAAAAGTCATACATTAAAAGTAAAAGTCATTTAATTTTAATATTGGTTAATTATAAGGCCAGTGGGAGGGGGGGGGGGTAGAGGGAGGATTTTTGAAAATTCAAAATATCTCAGTTATTATGCGTCGGATCGAAAAAGTGTATAGTATCAATCTTATTGCAATTTACATTTACTATAAATATTGTTCTATACATTTATTCTCTATCTTGAATGTTAACCGAGATATTTGCATTTGTATTGTGTGTGTGTGTGTGTGTGTGTGGTCGGCAGGAGTCGGCTATGTTCGGGACTATCCGTCGAGAGCTAGTGCTGCCGTTTCCGTAACTATTCGTCCTTCGTGAATAGGTCTAGAGATACCTTACTACTACTACCTGATACCTTACTGTTGTTATAAGGCAGATTTCTCTATTGTAAAACTTCACGTGGGAAATCTGCTTAGTTTACGCACTTTTCCTGTAATGGCTGTTAATTCGTAGGCTCAAAACGTGGTAACCTTTAGATAACTCAAGAATTTGCATGAAACCCCAAAGCTTCATAACCTTATGGTATTTCCAAATAAATAAATTGTGTAATGAAATTACAGATTGGAGAAGTAATTATGTACCTTATAATGTGTCCAATACAGAAATATTTTGCACATTCTCCTGCTTGAAAATAACTTAAAGTGACAACTTGGTCGACTGAAAAGTTCAGCTGGTTCAAGAATACAGCTCATATCAAAAGAACATTTGTGAGGCACTAACCCAGCGTGTGGGCTGAGTTAGTTAAACAGAAGTTACATGTGTAACTTTGCAATAATCATAAGCAAGACGAACTAAAGCGGTGCGCCGATATGAAATTCTCCCGGAGAATGTGGGAAAACTTTACAGCTGTTCCAAGTGTGTATTATTAAAGGAGTGGGGAGAGATTGGTCGAGCCGATGTAGCAAGTTGGGGCTTCATCCCCCCACCCCTTCAGCCATTGTCTGCGAGACTAACAAATAATTATATACCATAATTTTCCCCATCAACACCTGCACTTCCTTCCACGCTCCTTCCACCAGCTGCTACCTGGGGGAGTGATAACACCGCACACATATAGTATCGGAAACTGATAAATGGGTGTAATAATAATGGCAGCTTGAGGGGAATTAAATAGCAAGTGTGAAATATATAATTATAGTTCATCACACCTTACAGTATATAAATTCGAAATACTTCATAAAAGGAAGGGAGGTTCGTTAACTAAGCAGATTTCCCACTTATGTCCCGTATTTGCATTTATCTCATGACATAAAAGTTCGGCTTAGGCTTCAAATAAGGTGCTTCATAATATAACAGTTTATTGTTGATATGACATGAGTAGGAGTGGGGGTTTACTGAAGGCCGAAAACTAAAAAAAAACGTAAATATTTTACTTAATATTAAAAATAATGAAAACATGTACATAATAACATTTATAGATCTTTTAAGTTGCAATAAGATTGGTTCCATGCACATTTTCGATCCCACGTACAGTAACGGAGATATTTCGAATTTTTGAAAGTCCTCCTCTCTAACCCCCCCCTCCCACTTTTCAGCCGATAACGAAGTTAATAATTAAGGTAAATCTTCTAAAATGTTAATAGGAATAATATATACATATATATATATATATATATATATATATATATATATATATATTATATTAATTATTAATGGACAAAGATGCTTCATACAGGAATAGATTTTTTAAATATAGGGGTAAACTTTACCGGCTAGACGAAGCAGAAAATATAACAAAATAAATTCAGATCAATATTTCCCAGGATAATGACCAAATCGAACAATCGCAGAAGAGAAAGAAAACCAAGGATAAATTGAAACAATTCCATTTCCAGCCAAGATCCAACTCAATGTCTGCACCAGTCCATGCTGAGTAACAGAATACTTTCTGGCCCTACCTTGCGGTCCTTCACATCGGATTGACACAACTTCTAACAAACAAGTGTACAACTGAAAACAGTATTTACCATCCATCTGACAGCAACCTGATAATTCAGCATTCATAATATTCTAAATAGAGCAACTAGCAATATATTATATTTTTAAAAAATAATCTGGGGCTCAGGTTAGCCAAGCGAGTTAAAGCGTTGGCCTTTATCTCACATGGTAAACCTAGAGTGGCGAGTTCGATTCTTGCCTGGGCAAAGGAAATTATTTAGTGACGAAACTCATTAAATAACGTCCTAAAATCCCACCCTGGCTAGAAAAGGGTGGTAACCTGTAGATAACCCGTCCCAATTAGCCTCAGTTGCAAAAAGTGGACGTTAATAAATAATAATAATAATAAAAAATAATCAACAACTCCGCAACTATCCAGATTACTCTTAAGGAAAATCTTTTAAATTGTCATATAAGTAGAGGAAATTTAAATATCGTAACTATCTCATGTAGTTTCAACAACGTTTGACCCTAAAAATCCCTTATTTATTTATTTAAGATTCTAATTAAAAAAGTTATTTCATTTTAAAATGTGTTTTTAATTATATTTAAAATGAAAATTTGTTGTGTAATACTTTTTAGTTTCATTGCATCACGGAGGAAAGATGCGAATCAACAGCTAGTTTTCCGATTGAATTTATGAACGAATCAATAAATGCTACTCTGTTTGGAATGGAGAGTTATGAAGTAGTTCTCTTAAATATTTAATTTAAAAGGAAACCATAGAATATTGGCGACTAATTATGGGCAATGAAAAGCCAATTTATAAAATCCTAAGGGTTTAAATGAAGCGTCGAACCACTAGAGAGCTCGACATAAACTGGAGGCCCATGCATGGTTAAAATTCGATTCTCTATGTTTACTGCTCGACTGAGAATGCATTGCGTTCTGTCGACTGTGAATACTCTGCTTAGTTTATAAATACTTCAAACCAATCAGCCAAGCCAAACGCCACTCCCTCGATGGTCGTTAGGTTTGCTGGATTGCGAAAACAGGCTTATGAACATTTAATGCCCCGCTTTGTTGGAAAAACAGTGTAACCAGGAAAATTCATTGAAATTCACTAAAATCCCTTTTAGAGATTAATTTATAGCTTTTCGACCGCACGGAGGAGGAAACATATTAAATGAACACATTGAGAGCAATATTTTGTATGGGTTCAGCCTCATATGTAGAGCATTTATTTATTTAATGTGAATATGGATAAAGTAATACCATGGATTTCAGTTAATAATATTCCTTAATTATATAGATTTCTTTGGAATGGTGGTATGACATATGTGCTGTTCTTGAGCATATAAAGTCCGTCACGCAGGAGCTGCGTAAACTAAGCAGATTTCCCACGTAAAGTTATAGAATAGAAAAAATCTCCATACAAGTGCAGAAGCGACCATAGCTCGTCCGTTACACTTCATAAAAATGCAAATATCTCGGTTAATATTCAAGATAGAGAATAAATGTATATGACAATATTTGTAGTAAATTTAATTTGTAATACCATTTTTCGATCCGACGTATAGTAAAGGAGATATTTCGAATTTTCGAAATCCCCCTCCCACTGGTCCGATTTCAGCCGTTAACGAACTTTATCTTCCTTTTTACATAAAAATATTAAACACCGAGTTTGGTGACGATTAAAGAAAAATTGCGACCGCTAGAGTGTTGACAGACAAACATATATATATATATATATATATATATATATATATATATATATATATATATATATAGAGAGAGAGAGAGAGAGAGAGAGAGTTTTGAACGGACCTCATTTTCTTCATCTCACATTTGAGAAATCTGGGACATTTGAAGAATTTTTTCGAAAATCGCTTCATGAGTACGACCTCAATAGCTGATTTCCCTTACGAGAAATCTGCTAAAACATATGTTTACAGCTAACCTATATCTTACGATTAACAAAAGAGGTATAAATAAATATAACGATCCTTCATTATAATATTCACTCCCCCACAAGCGCGAAAAGATTTGAGGGAGAATTCGACAGCAATCATGAGCAAATATTTGTGGAAATTTAGATGCAAAGAATATTAGCTCTTTCGTTGAAGTTCTGATAAATAGAAAAATGTAGTCCACAGCTAGGTTGTTCAGATTCTGAAATTTTTAATTTAAAAATTAGATAAACCTTTATTTTATTTGTCCTATATATCCACAAACAGGAATTACCACGACTAGAACTAATAAAATTCTGGCGCCCCTTTCTGCCATTGAGATGGCGGAATATATTCCTGGGTTGAAAAAAACAAAGAAAAAAAAAAGAACGAAACGGTGGCCCCTAAAGATTTTATGGTCAGTATACAATTGGTCCAGCGAGATGTGAAGTCCATTCATGGATAGAAGTCATAGCGGGGATAAAAGGGAATGAGAGACGTCAGGCTAGTATGGGTTTGCAAGTTATAAATGGGTCTATTGAATGGGCCCAGCTGGGTGTAGACTGGTCTTTGGGCAACCTGCCAGCCCCATCTACAAGCAGACGGATAGATTCTGCGCCCATCCTTCTTCCCACGACACAATCTACATAATGCCCTCGACCCTCAGTGATAATCTCTCTCTCTGTTATCGTTCAGACCTCTCTGTTCGATGATTATTATTTGCCCCGGAGAGATAGTCAATCTAATTGATTTGTCAAAGGAATGCATTCTCTGACCCACTGACACACAAGTACTACTAATAGAGTGTCAGAGAATTTCAATAATCGTTGTATTATATCTCGGGATTTGGGCTGGTCCATCCTGGGGTGGAGGTCCATCAACAACGGAAGGATAACAAGATCAAAAGAGTCTGGAGTCTCGCCGGAGATGTCGGCTCAATAGGGACCAGCTCTAGAGTACTGAAGATGGGACAGCACGTCCCGAAAGTACTCTGCATTTAATGAATGAAGTATTAAGAGTGGAGGTGTTTTGTCCTTATTATCCTTCCGTTGATTGTATTATATATTACTAAAGGACTGGCATACAGAAACACAAAACATATGAAAATAATACTACTATCAATAAAGTCCTTTACGCAGAGGCTGCGTTAACTAGGCAGATTTCCAACGTGCGTCACGCATTTGCCTTTATTTCAGGACGTAAAAGTTCAATGATAGCATTATTTGGTATTTGGGTTTCAAATAAAGTTCTTCATAATAAAACTGCTAAACATAACTGAGGGCTAAAAACTAAAAAATGCAAACATCTCCGTTAATACTAAAGATACAGAATAAATGTATATAACAATATTTATAGTACATTTTATTTGAAAAATAAAACTCTGACATATAATAACGGAAATATTTCGAATTTTCGAAATTCTCTCTCTCTAAACCCCCCTCCCACTGGTTCCATTTTAGCCATTAACGAACTCGACATTTAGTAGTAGTAGTAGTAGTTAGTTAGTTTGTATGGAAGGCTGATATTTGGCTAAGATCAAATAAGAATTGCCACCGCTCGAGCAGTAACAGACCGATATATATATATATATATATATATATATATATATATATATATATATATATTATATATATATATATATATATATATAATTTCGAACGGGTTTCATTTTCGTCATCTCATAGGTAGGGTCGATGAACATTTGAGGAAAATTTTCATCGCGTCATCGAGTAGAGTGCTATCTCAATAGTTGATTTCCCTTCAGGGAAATCTGCTAATAAAAAAAATAAAGCGCCATAATTATACACAAAATTGCAGTTGTGCTATAACAAAATTATGAAAGACATTAGAACGCTGGTAATAATAATTATAATATTCGTTTCCAAAACATGATAATGACAATTTTAAATTACAAGTTATTTATGAATTATTCTCAATTTGGTTCATTTGTCTTGTTAACAACAAATTTTAGTGGTCCGATTGATTTATGTATTAATTACATATATTAAAATTAAATGAAAATCCGTACATTACGTTTAAATAATTACAATTCATTAGCTGTTAATTATCGAATTACCGTCATTATTACTTGTCATCTAGTAATAATTGTGATTATTAAATGGGGGAAATTTCATGTAATTCCCTGATTGGAGAACTTGATTGATAATTAATATTTGGATGATCAATTGTCCCTAGTGGACCATACTTCCAATATATAACACTTTATAAATGAATGTATATGTGTGTCAATATTATCAACTCTTAAATGAATAAAAAATGTAGATTGCTTTCTGAAATGAATGGCGTTGATGAACACACCATTTAATATAATTTAAAACATATTTTAACATTATTAAATATTTCCTGTAGCATCTATAAAATAAGTTCATTTTCAATAGTATACAAAACCCTGTGTAAAAAAATGTAGGTAAACAGTTTAAGAGTCGGTCCCAAAGGGCAGCAATAACTTAGCAGATTTTCCACGTACTGGCATGACACACTAGTAGTAGTGTCATCTCACCTTATATTCTCTATTTCTACATAAAAATGCGATGAGACTCATAATAACTGATATCTTTTGATTGTTCGAATTCCCTTTTCCTCCCTCTATTCCTGCTCCATTTTCAGGCATTAACGATTATGATTTTTAGTATTGAATGAAACAGTAAAAACGTAGTAAAAAAATGTTTAACTGCTTACGACACCACGCAACTTATTTGCATGTATTTCATCTAGTAAAGATTGTTTTAAATAATATTTGGTATTTTAACATAAAACAAGACTTTATGATATATTCGCTTATTGCTAAAGTGCAATGACTAAAAGATTGAATATCAAAAAGTCCGTCACGCAGGGGCTGCGTAAACTAAGCAGATTTTCCACGTGAAGTTATAAAATAGAGAAATCTGCCCAATAACAACTGTAGTAGTAAGGTATCTCTAAACCTATTCAAGAG
The DNA here is from genome assembly GCA_019009955.1 of Riptortus pedestris. Classification (NCBI taxonomy): domain Eukaryota; kingdom Metazoa; phylum Arthropoda; class Insecta; order Hemiptera; family Alydidae; genus Riptortus; species Riptortus pedestris. Next base: position 104,210,048 of record CM032230.1, on the reverse strand, counting down.
AGACGAGTAGTTATGGAAACGGCCGCCAGAGCTCTCGGCGGAACGTCCCGAACATAGCCGACCCCTGCCGATCATACACAGAATACAAATGTAAATATCTCGGTTAATATTCAAGATAGAGAATAAATGTATAGAACAATATTTATAGTAAATTTAATTTGCAATAAGATTTCGATCCGACGCATAATAACGGAGATATTTCGAATTTTCAAAAATCCCCCCTCTAAACCCCCCTCTCCTACTGGTCCGATTTCAGCCATTAACGAACTTGATCTTTCTTTTTACATAAAACGATTAAATTGCAAGTTTGGTAACGATCAAACAAAAATTGCGTGCGCTAGAGCGTTAAAATACAAATATACCTATATATATATCTATATATATATATATATATATATATATATATATATAATTTTGAACGGACCTCATTTTCGTCGTCTCCTGGGTAGGATCGATGGACATTTGAAGAAATTTTTCGAAACCCGCGTCATGAGTACGACCTCAATAGCTGATTTACCTTAAGGAAAATCTGCTAAAAATGAAAGAATCTCAATTAATATTCAAGATCAAGAGAATCATAGTAACGGAGATATTTTAAAGTTTGACCCACGCCCTCCCCGGCCTGATTTCAGCCGTTTAGGATCGTCATCTTTAGTTTTACATGAAACGAAATCTCCATACGAGAGCCAAAAAGTTACGGAATTGGCCGAACTAGCTTTTGGCGGGAAACTGAATCGTCCGTTATACGCCCTCATTTCATAAAAATGCAAATATCTCGGTTAATATTCAAGATAGGGAATAAATGTATAAAACAATATTTATAGTAAATTTAATTTGCAATAAGATTGGTTCTATACAATTTTTCGATCCGACGAATTGTAACGGAAATATTTCGAATTTTCGAAAATCCCCCCCTAACCCCCCCACCTCCCACTGCTCCGATTTCAGGCATTAAGGAACTTGATCTGTCTTTTTGGATAAAACGTTTAAATATCGAGTATGGTAACGATCAAACAAAATTTGCGACCGCTAGAGCGTTAACAGACAAGTATATATATATATATATATATATATATATATATACACACACACACATATATATATATATATATATATATATATATATATATATATATATATATATATATATAAATATACATATATATGCAATTTTGAACGGATCTCATTTTTGTCCTCTCCTGGGTAGGATCGATGGAGAGTTGAAGTAAGTTTTAAAAAATCACGTCATGAGTACGACCTCAATAGCTGACGTCCCTTGAGGGAAATCTGCTAAAAGTTGGCCAGGCTCCCCGGCAGTTAGTCTCAACTTTTTTTACTAGTCAATAACAGCGCTTTCAATGCAGCTTTTAGTGGACAGAGCATTTAAGTTTCAGTGCAGTGCCATGTTTTGTGAAGATCAGTGCAGTACCGTGTTTTGTGAAGATTAGTGATTCGCGCGACCGTGAGTTATTACTGTGCAATAAGAAGTGTAGTAATCAGTGTATATTGTGATTAGTAGCGAAGAGAAATTTACAAAGTGTTTAGTGAGACATCAAATAAATTGTGCATTGATGAAAAAGCTAATGTTGGTGTAGTTTCTTCTCCAATCCAAAAGAACCATAAGAATATACGTTTTTTGTTTCTGTAATAAACGTAACAATATATATATATATATATATATATATATATATATATATATTAGACCTGTCGACGGACTTGAAAATAGTTCCCTCGCGTTAAATGTGATTACTACGTATGCTCTAGGCTCATGTGATAGACGGCTTCTTCTGTTAGATTTTCCTATAATATTGTTGCAAAAATTAATACATGAAAATTTAGAGAGATATTTACGTATTTGGGAAGTGCGATGTACTTAGATCAAAGAAACCGACAGAGGATCGAGTTGGTTCTCAGCAAAACCAGTCCTGTTCTGGAAGTGTCTCGGCCTTCTCCGTTGATGCCGTATGCCGACAAGCTATATAAAGAATCGGCCCGCCGCGAGTTAGTTTAGTTGGTTCTCAGCTGTCTTCAAGTGATCGTCAGTGCGACTTAGCGCAGTGCGGTAAAGTGTTTTTATATGAAGAACAGTTTTGTGAGGTGACTCTTATAGAACAGTGCATTGCCGTGTTTTTCTGAACTTCAGTGATCGTGAGTAAATTATTCGACTGTGTACAGTGCATACTGTAAGTAGTAATTAAGAATAATTAACCAAGTGCGTAGTGCATTGTAAAATAAATTGTGCAGTGATAAAAACTGTGAAGCTTGTGTATGTTTAATTTTGCAATCCAAAAGAACTTTAATAAACAACGTTTATTACTGATTTTGTAACAAACGTAACAATATTTATATATGATGGAGCTACCAATCGACTACTTAATATTCTGTACCTTTTTTTAAAAAACATTTACATCGAGATTCAGATTTGAAATCAAAGCCAATATATATATCTGTCTTTGGACTTTCAACAAGCTATAGGGAAATGAAGAATCGTTGGTTGGGTGAAGGTATCGGTTGGTTTTGATGCCTGGTTTTGGGGCGGTGGTTACCATATCAGGTTAAGCTTGATGAAAAGTGAAGGGAGAGGATGAGGGTGGATTACATAAATATTTAAACAAGGGCTTCGGATCAACCTTCCACCGCTCAGCTACTCAAACCTGCCCAAACAAGGTGCTTTCCTGGACCAACAAACCGCCTTCTTAATAAATGAAATATTTCCTATATATTTGGAATATTATATTTAATATATATCTGAATATTAAAACGCCTTTCTGTAAATAAACCAGCAAACGTAATGAAAAAACCGATCCATATAAAAGCCAGGTCTTGGTAAGAAGATAAACTATACGTAAGTTTATCTTACATATAACAATATTATTTTCAATAATCTCCCTCTATTTTAATTAATCTCTATCGAAGTACAATTTCTATTCATATGGACTTTGATTTTTTTTTTGTTTTTAGCATTGGTCTTTTGGGTAAGAAGGTTACAATTTTGTTCTGTTCAATTGGTATTCCACATGACTTGAACGAACTACTGACTGAGGGTAGCCCACATATTGCCAAGACTGACATATTTAAAAACAATTGGGTAGTTTGAGAATATTTAATTCCGTATTTTAAATTTTTTTGATGTTTTTGCGTGCGTGCGTTTGTATTTGTGTGTGAGACGTGTTTAAATTTGAGAGATGCCTGTTTTTATGAATAGTTTTTGTTTCAAAGTTACCAAATTTTCTTTTCACTTATTTATTTACCACCTGTTTTTAGTTCTATGTTGTGATCGTGTTTCTCGTTTCTTTTGTGTTCCGTTCCCTTAGTTTTGTTCTTTATATTAAATCGTGTTGCATTTTTTGTTATTTTGTTTACTTGTTCTTGTTTTGTTTTATTTTCCCCATGTTTAAGAAGAGCCAAGTCGCCATAGTTGCAGAGCTCTACATGATAAATAAATATTCGTATGGACAGTATTTTTTTTTTTCTGGAAGTCGGATCTATATGTATGATGAAAATCTTTTCGGTCAGCTTGATGGGAATTCTCCATTTCTAGTTCTAGGGGAATTTATACTCACGGTGTGGGAATTTAGTTTTATGTTTTATTCCCCTGAAGAGAGGACTCAGCGAAACACGTAGACAAAAACAAATAGATAGAACTGAAGTGGTCAAGTGTTTGTTCAACAGCTCCGGTCCACCCACAGTATTCTCCGTTCAGCCGGATAAAGAGATTGGGATCATGCTTTATCAAGCTGTGATTCTTTTTAACACATTTCCCTTAAGGGAAATCTGCTATTGAGGTCGTACTCATGACGCGATTTTCAAATGTCCATCGATCCCACCCAGATGACGAAAATAAGGTCCTTTCAAATCTATATATATATATATATAGGTCGAATTTCGAAAATTCAAAGTATCTCCGTTACTATACGTCGGATCGAAAATTTGTATAGAACCAATCTTATTGCAAATTAAATTACCTATAAATATTGTTATGTACATTTATTCTCTATCTTGAATAATAACCGACATATTTGCCTTTTCATTAAGTGTAATGGACGATCTTGGACGCTTCTATTCGTTTCCGCCGAAAGCTAGTTCGGCCGTTTCCAGAACGGTTCAGCACTAGTATGGAAATTTCTCTATTGTATAACTTTACGTGGGAAATCTGCTTAGTTTACGCAGCCATCACGCAGGACCTTTTTGAGTTGGACGTACGTAGCTTTGTCTTCCTTTTTAAATTAGTCATTATCGACAATACAAATCAGTAGCGATAGGTGCTTTTAAGTATTTATTTGAAATTAAAAGCAATAAACCAGATATGAAACTACCCTTTCATCTTTAAGGACACTTTGAAGACTGGAGTGGCATATAAAAGTCACTGACTGACCTCTAAAGAGGTTGTCAGTTATGACCTAAGGGGGCAATGCTGAACATGCCCTAAGTCCTGGAGGGTCAAAGTAGTTCTGAGAATGTTAGCAGTCTCGGTAACAAGGTTTACACTGGTAGGCTAGCGCAAACAGGCATATATTGATCTGCGCTAAATTTAATGTCTTCAAATATCCTTTGGGACTCAAGTACCTTACATACAGATGGGCATAACTTCATATTCCTTAGAATTGTACAAATCAAACTGCAATGTACTTATTTCTAAGACTCTTAGTTCTAAGTTATTTTGGATTTAAGACATGCGTTTTGATTCATTAAATAACATAGCAAATGGTACTTTTTTATCATCATGTGGGGTATCTGGATTCTTCAAGTATATGTCTGAAATAGGATTATGTGAAGTTCGGCGCGTATCATGGTTCTTCCTTTTCACACCTAATCCAGGATTATGTAAAGTACATTCGTGGTCTCATATGTATTAAAATTTGACCTTTTATCCAGCTAATTCAGGCAGACCTTTGGCCCAAAGGGTATCATTGAAGTAATACAAAGCTTAAGCCCTCAAAAGATATATACTACGTTTATGAGTTCATACGCCATTTACATTCTAGCAGATTTCCCCGAAGGAAAATTAGCTATTGAGGTCCTATTCACGCGATTTTCCAAAGCTGTCATTAAAAGTCTATCCATCCTATCTTGGAGATGTCGAAAATGAGGTCCATCCAAAATTTGATATGTATATATTTGTCTGTTAACGCTCTAGCAGTAATAATTATTGTCTGATACTAACCAAACTTGATATTTAAACGTTTTATGCAAAAATAACGACCTAGTTCGTCAATGGATGAAATCGTACTCCCCTCTGCCGGCGAAAATTTCGGAAAGTGATATTTGCATATTTTAGTTTTTGACCTTCCGTAACCCACCACTCCTACTTATGTCGTATTAAAAATAGCTGTTATATCATGAAGCACTTTATTTGAAGATTTTTCTCACTGAAGTTTTACTTATTCAGATAAATTCGCTGGATATAAGTGGGAAATCAGCTTAGTAAACGCAGTACTTGAGTGACGGACTTTTTTTCATTTTTTTTTTATAGGAATAGGAGGCACTGAAACCAGTTAAATACATTGTCCTTCTCGAACTAGTTATTCCATTGTCACAATTATATCTTGACCTACGGGAGAGGTTTTTATAAGTACCCAACTTAGCCTGGCTTTTTGTTTTGCTCTCAAGGAGCTGACTTAGCTGTGTTAAAAAATGGTAACATGACGAAACGTTCATGTACTGCAACTAAATTCAGAACCTCACGAAAGTGCCTGAAGCCACCTGAGCTATTAAGAAGGACGGCCTTTGGTAGTTAGAAAACAAGGAAGGAGTGGAACACTGTACGCTCTCCAAACAGACCTAGTATGTTGCCACAGTAAGAAGTAGGAGAAAAGTCAGGTAAAAGTGGGAGGTTCTGTGGAGATTATACGTTCATAAATGGAGTGTCTGCGCTGGAAAGCGCCATGACTCATCTAAGACTGTGGTGGCAGAATTGTGCATCAGGAAATGTAGGGAATAGAAAATTACCTCCGTTACTGATGAGTGTTATTATTGATCCAGCTTAAATATTTAAAATTCTCCGTGAATTAATTATGAGAAATAGTTTAGCTTTATGCAGGTGATGCATAATAATGAAATGGCTCAATTCGAGGAGTAATCTTAAAATTCAGGGCAGGATTCCGTTTTCCTATTCCATTTTCGATAATTGGAAAAGCCACCCGCGATGAGAAATAAGTCGGTATTGCAATTGAGTAGATTAATGTCAACAATCTGCGGGGAACAATGAAAACCCGCGCGGGTTGCCGTTCGCGGAAAAAGAATCGATCTCCCGACGCGATTTGTCAGACGAGAGCAGAAGGGAAAGAGAGAGTCCAACATCAAAATAAATGACGTGGCTCACTAATAGGCGGAGTATAATGGATTCGGTACGGGTCGGTGTTACGGTCATCACCTCACTGATGTAGCCACTAACTCAACGTCTTGAGTCGCCGTCTTTTTCAATTCCCTCCATCCAGCGGCTAATCATGGGAAAATCACTGATTCCATCCTCTCTCTCTCTCTCAGTCATTATCTTCCTCTTTTTCTCTCTCCCTCACTCTCTTTCTCTTTCCCTCTCTTTCTCTCTCTTCCTATTCACCGAAGTCTTTTCATCATTTCCTAGTTCCTCGGAAGCTGCCTTTCTCAGTTCCTCCATGAGAAACGCCGGTAAGAGAACCTCCAAGTCACGATCTTTCCAGTAGCCTCAAGGCCAACGAAACCATACAAAATAGTATCTATTAAAAATATTTTTCTTTCTATTCACAAAGACTAATTTGCCAACAATAATAAACCTCCCGCACAAGTGAAAGGGTTTTAGTAAACGTGTAATTATGAAGACTTGTTCAAGTCCGTCGTGTAAACCACTACGAAAGTATTAACACGGGAAATGACAATCTCCAAGACATATTAATTTCAGGTATGCATTATATTGTAAAGTATTCACGAAAGATATATTCAATGAATAACTAATGGCATTTGATAAATGGGTATGCTGTGTACAAAGAATTTCAAAGTCTATGATCAGGCTAAATAATTTAATTAAATAAATGTGTTGTTTCTTTGCGAAATTTAGACAGCAGAAACGGTATTTTGAAGGCATTCTGAATTTTAATATTATCCAACACTTCATTCATTTTCCTAGCCACAGTATTAGATGAATGATTCACAGCTCATTTAATGAATTGTCATATTAAAGAAAGAATTCAAACTTTCAAGTTTTATTTATGTTTTATCGAAGTATTAATATCGTTTAACACAACAAAAAAAAAGCTGATAATTGTCAGGACCACGTCCGAGATAGTTTTTGTCAGGGAACAAATTGCCGGTCACGAACACAAGGGCATAGCAAGAAATATTATTGATAAGGTGAGCAACTGCTGCAAACATGTTTTGCTCCATTACTCTTAAAGCCGGGGCTCAACCCTTAAAGGCACTGCACGACTGCTGGTAGTTGAAAAATATATTATTTGCGCATATTTTTGGTCAGAATCAAATGATAGAGCAGCGAATAATCACAATTTCATGTTATCAGAACAGATCATTTGGAAAAAAAAAATCGTTTTTACAAACACAATATTTATTACGTTTTTATCTCAAACAAGCGACAAGGTCCTAGGGGTTTCGAGGGCGCTTTTAGCAGATTTCACTTAAGGGAAATCAACTATTGAGGTCGTACTCATGACGCGATTTTTGAAAATTGTCTTCAAATGTCCATCGATCCTACCCAGGAGATGACGAAAATGAGGTCCGTTCAAAATTATATATATGTCTGTTAACGCTCTAGCAGTCGCAATTTTTGTTTGATCGTTACCAAACTCGATATTTAAACGTTTTATGCAAAAAGACAGATCGAGTTCGTTAATGGCTGAAATCGGACCCGGGGACGGGGGGGATTAGACAGGGGGATTTTCGAAAATTCAAAATATCTCCGTTACCATACGTCGGATCAAAACATTGTATAGAACCAATCTTATTGAAAATTGAATTTACTATAAATATTGTTCTATACATTTATTCTTTATCTTGAATACTAAGCGAGATATTTGCATTTTTATTAATTGTGGGCCGATAAGGGATGACTGAATTTTCCGCCAAAAGCTAGTTCGGCCATTTGCCGTAACTGTTTGGCTCTCGTATTGAGATTTCTCTATTGTATAACTTCACGTGAGAAATCTGCTTAGTTTACGCAGCCCCTTCGTGGCGGACTTTTATGTATATTATCAATACATGGAATTTTCTCCAGGTCACACTCGAAAATGTTAATTGTTAATTAGTACAAATGATAAGAGATGCTCCGTGAAATTAAATTAGTTTTATTCCATTTAATAACAATGGTGAAATATTTTTAACGAGCTCTTCTTGAGTTCAATTGTCGTAAAGCAAACTTATAAGTTATTTAGAAGTGTTTATTACAATGCTAATGAATTTCCTTCTTAAATTATTGTCCCCTTTAATTGTTTTTAATTTTCTACCTAAATATTGTTTTATGTGATATAATTTAAGTAGGATTTTTCTTTGAGAAATCAAATTTTTCTGAGAAAGAGAAAATTGCTACACGAAAATCTTTCCATTTAAAAGCATTTTACTATTGTATTTAAATAAATACATCGGTTGATACAATGATTCTTTTTTTAAAAAAAAACTCTTTTAAACAGAAAAAAGTTACAGATCTCCCTTATGCAATACTTTTATTTCTAGTAGCACTTAGCAGTGATTTTAAAAATAATAAACTGATTAAAATTGGTATTTTTTTAAGAACTGATGAGATTTAGTTCCGTGAAACCAACTACTTCGCCATTTTCAATAACAAGTTAAATAAAGTATTTAATCATCTCATTTTTCATTTCCTAAATTTAATTTCTAATTATAAATGGGGGCCTTAATCTTACATGGTAAACTTTTAGTGGCGAGTTCGATTCTCGCCTGGGCAATAGGAATTTATTTAGTGACCAACTCATTAAATAAAATCCTAAGCCCCACCTGGGTAGAAAAGAGTGGTACCCTGTAGATAACCCGTCCCAGTTAGCCATAGAAGAGAAAAGGGGATGTTAAAAAAGAATAATGACAAAATATATGTCTTTGTTTACAATACGTACTGATTTTCACATGCTTTTTAACATGTGACATTTTTAATAACCCTCAACATTATTTTTCCATTTAGATAATACATAATTTTCGACCCGTCTTACTATTTTCTTATTATTTGCACGTGTTTTGGTATCATTTTTTTTTTTGTCTTTCTGATTGTAATAACTCAGTTATTTCATTATATTAATATACATTTATGTTTTTAGCAGATTTCCCTGAAGGGAAATCAGCTATTGATGTCGTACTCATGACGCGATTTTCGAAATATTTCTTCAAATGTCCATCGATCCTACACAGGAGATGAGGGAAAATGAGGTCCGTTCAAAATTATATATATATATATATATATATATATATATATATATATATATATATATATACATATATATGTCTGTTAACGCTCTAGCGGTCGTAATTTTTGTTGATAGTTAACAAAATCGATATTTAATCGTTTTATGTAAAAAGAAAGATCAAGTTCGTTAATGGCTGAAATCGGACAAGTGGGAGGGGGGGGGATGTAGAGGGGGAGAATTTTGAAAATTAACCGTGATATTTGCATTTTTATTAAGTGTGTGGACGGCAATTGTCGTAAGTTTCCGGATTAGTTCGACCGTTTCCGTAACTGTTCAGCTCTCGTGTAACCTAACCGTTCTTGTCTTCTAACCTTTTATTTTGTGAGATATATGCAAATTCGTTCTGTTCATCCGCCCCCCCCCTCTTTATTTCTTGGACTACTAAAATTTCAGTTATTAAAATATAAATTATTCTGATTCATAATAAATTGTAGTACTAGATATAGCAAATAGTTTGTAATGATGTTAATGTGTTATATTCAGATGTATATCAGTAATTGTTTTTCTTTCCGGTGAAGAATATGTCTATCTGTTCAGCTCTGAGTGGTTGGCAGACCTATTTGTTTACAATTCAGAAGCCGTTTCCGTTGGGAGCTTATTAAAATTAACTGAACGATTTCTCATTACCGTTTGTATTTACTCACGGTGGTGTTAAGTGTTAGCAGTATGCAGATTTCTCTATTGTAAAACTTCATGTGGGAAATCTGCTTAGTTTACGCAGCCCCTGCGTGACGGACTTTTGTGTTTCTTTTATATTTAATTATACCACTAGCCAAAAACAAGTGGTTGGAGTTTTATTTTGACTGATCAATATTACCTGTGAAAGTTACATTTTATTCTTAGGTATATTTTTTCTTATCATTTCAAAATTTAATTGAAACGTGGTTTTCTTTTTTATTTTAGACTGTTTGGGGGGGGGGGTCTGTTTTATCTAGAATTGTATTTATATTGGTTCTAGAGAGAGAGCGGCCATGGGGAAGTAGAATCCCTTCTGTCGGATCCTGGGGTTCTATCTTAATTAAAACACTTATTCAGGCTAGCAATTAGCCGATAAGGGGCATTAGCGTCTTCGCCATACTGTTCTGCTTAAGGATATATAACCTTTATTATAACCTCTACCGTATTAAGTAAGGCATTCACTAGGGCCGAAAGTATATATTTAGTGATTCCAGGTGCCCCTTTTCCTACATATGTTTTTCTTTTAGCAGATTTCCATTAAGGGTTGGAATCTCTATTGAAATTGCACTTGTGAACTATTTTATAAAAATTTCAAATGCCCAATGACTCAACTAAAAAAAAATTACACACACACACACACACACATATATATATATATATATATATATATATATATTGTAACGGTCGAGCCTTAGAGGTACTCCGCTGTCTCTCTATATCTATGAGATCAGAGTGATTAGTACTGGGCTTTAAAAGAGGTAGCAGCACCTGTCAAGGGACTGACAGCGGAGCCCTGTGAATCCAAAGGTCAATTTAGCAGGACAGGAATCGTCAGTCGACTCCCAAGATGCAAACAGAGTAAGTGTTTCTTTAATTATCTAGCCTAATTGTGCTATATCTCTGATTAAATAGATAAATTAGCTCTTGTAGCAGAGATGGTGGAAACGGGAATGCTTGCCGTGCAATATGTGACCCTGAGAAGTAGCCGGTAAATAGATTAAATTTAAATAATAATAATTATTATTAACCTTTCATTATTATATATATATATATATATATATATATATATATATATATATATATTTTAGAACGCCAATAACCGTTCTAGCGGTCGTACTTTTTGTTTGATCATCACCAAACTCGATTTTAACCATTTCATTAAAAAGTCCTTCGAGCAGGGGCTGCGGTAATTAAGCAGATTTTCCACTTGCGTCACGTATTGCATTTATCTCAAAACGTAAAAGCTCAATGAGAACAATATTTGGTATTTAGGCTTTTAATAATGTGTTTCATAATATAACAGCTTATTGTTAATATGTCACAAGTATGAGTGAGGGTTTACAAAAGGGCGAAAACTATGAAATGCAGATATCTCGTTTAATAATCAAGATAGCGAAAAAAAGTACAAAACAACATTTATAGAATATCTGTAATAAGATTGGCTCCATGCAATTTTACCCCTGTAACCCCCCCCCCCCCCACTGTTCAGATGTCAGACACTAACGAAATTCATTATTATTATTATTTACCCTTATGAAAGTTATATATAGCAAGCACTGTACGTGGAATATAAGTTTTGCCTCCTTCCAGTTTAACTGTTCATAGTTTTCCTTTTAGTTATATTTTTCCTCATGTTGTAAATATACTAACAATTTATATTTAGTTTTGTCAATTCTATTTATTTTGTACATTTGTAAAACTTAGCTTTGTAAAAATTTTAAAAAATAACGAAATTGACCTTTGACGCCTGAAATGGAACAGAAGGGAGGAGGACAGGAAGGAGAGAAAATCGAACATTTACAATGTCTCCGCTATTATAAATCGGATCGATTTAATCTAGATTGTTGTAAATTCAGTGTTCTACAAATGCTGTAAAATTTTTTGAGTCTTGAATATTAAGAAAGATATATGCATTTTTAAATTGTCAGCCTTCAGTGAACTCCCAGTTTTAGCCATCACGCTGTCAGGGAGATAAAGATTATGAACAAATATGAATAAGATCGTGAATGAGTATGTGTGCAAATAATTCTAGACTTAACTATATAAAAACACGTTAGTAACTTACAATCAAACAATCACTATATTATTAAGATGATTGAACACTCCAACAAGTTTTGAAAGGCATATTGATGGATAAAACTTACCCAAAACTTCTTAAACACTAAATGAGACTCACCTAAAAACAGAAAAAGTACTTTAGCTACATTTAATAACAAAATAAATTACATTATATTAATTTTTCTCGAAATGATGATGAATTTCACGATACTTTTTCGTCTCACATCTCATAGACACGATATCTGCATTTTAGCAGATTTCCCTTAAGGGAAATCAGCTATTGAGGTTTGTTACTCATGACGGAATTTTCGAAATTATTCTTCAAATGTTCATCGATCCTACCCAGGAGATGACTATTCAAAACTGTATATATATATATATATATATATTATATATATATATATATATTTTGTCAGTTACCGCACTAGCGGTCGCAATTTTTGTTTGATCGTTACCAAAACTCGATATTTTGTCGTTTTATGTAAAAAGAAAGATCAAGTTCGTTAACGGCTGAAATCGGACAGTGGGAGGGGGGGTTTGGAGGGGAGGATTTTCGAAATATCTCTGTTACTATACGTCGGACCGAAACATTGTACAGAATCAATCTTATTGCAAATTAAAATTTACTATAAATATTGTTATATACATTTATTCTCTATCTTGAATATTAACCGAGATATTTGCATTTGTATTCTGCGTGTGGTCACCAGTAGGCTATGTTCGGACTTTCCGCCGAGAGCTCTGGCGGCCGTTTCCATAACTATTCGTCCCTCGTGAATAGGTTTAGAGGTTAGGTTAACTGTTTCTTGGGGCTAGAAAATACAGGGTTATTACGCCCTAAATAATGTTTTAGGTTTAGAGGTTTCTTACTACTACAGTTGTTATTAGCCAGATTTCTCTATTGTAAAACTTCACGTGGGAAATCTGATTAGTTTACGCAGTGCCTGCGTGACGGACTTTTGTTTCTTTGTTTCTTTGTTTGTTACCTTTTAACGCATAAACGGCGGAACGAATTTTATGAAACTTGGCGTGTATATTACTACAAACCCAACTTAGACTTTAGACTATATTATTTTTCTCTGAGACGAACAGGACTGGGTGTTATAAGGGAGGCCTGAAATTAAAAATAGCTATAATTCGTTTCGTATTGCTTTTTCGGCAAATATATACAAAACAAAAGTTGTTAATTTTGATATTTAAAGTAACTTTTGTCATATGTAATTTTTTCGTATTTCGAAATATAAATGAGTTATACGCTAAAAAATATAGCGGGAGTCAACAATTTTTATTTGGCACAAAATACTCCACAGAACTAAATAAAACTCGATATGTGAATTAGCACTAACTCGTCCATATAAGCTTATTATATAAGCTGTACCAACGAGCTGGAGTGCGGGTTGTAAGAGAGACCTGGAATTAAAAATAGCGATATTTGGTTTTCTATTGGTTTTTCGGCAAATATGCACACGTCAAAAGTTGTTTATTTTGTTATTTAGAGTAACTTTTGTCGTATAACAAAGTATAAACGAGATATTCATTAAAAACTAAAGCAGAGGCCAACTGTTTTATTGGGCACTAACGATTGAACCGAAATTAACAAAACTCGGTATGTGGATTAGCGTTAATGACTGAAAACACTACGTACCAACATGAATATACAGTTTAGAATGGAGATTTACAAAAGAGCATTAAAAATACAGCAGGAGAAAATAATCAACAAACATTTCAATTCATCAGGTAGAGTCAAGAATATCCTTGACAGTCGAGGTTGAGTCAGTACAAGTCTGAGATGAAATGTATCATGAGGTGTTGTCCGAATAACATTACCACTGTCAGAAGTAAAACCGTACAATGTCGTCGTTGTTTACATTATTATCATCAGTCAGACTGTCACTGTTTACATTCAACGGTTCCTTCTTCATCTGAATCATCAGAGGGGACGTATTCTTCCTCCGAGTCGTCGAGTATCTCCCTTAGCTCTTCTTTTCTAAAATTTCTCTTTTGAGTGTAATCCATCTTTTTGGGCTCTTCATCTATTCCTAAAATAAAATAAATGAAACCAAAAAAATTCATCAAACCTATGCAAAATGATAAGAGAATGTTGGCCACAAAAGAAGTAAATCAAGGTTGACTGTACCAAAATTTATCAGTTTGTGGCATACAAATTTGATAATACTATGATTTTAACTTTCCACAACACTGAATCAGCAGAAAAACACAAAAGAAGTTGTGATTAATTTTTTTTTTGCAACTATTTTTCGTCAATACCAATCAAAAACACGGAAACACACATAGAAAAAACAGGTTACAATAGATAACAGGTAATAACTCCTGTAGTGAGTATGTACTGGCCTATTGCGGTGTCCGGCGCACACTGGAGCGATCCTTCAGTAATGTTGGGCATTGGGGGCAAAAATAAAAGTTTTAATTTGGGATTTTGATTGTATTGTTAGTACCACATAAACCCTTTTAATTGAGCAGATTGATTTTTAGCCATATTATTGCAATGCGTTTTACATAATGCCTGGTTATAATTGCTATGTTAAAAAAAAAAAAACCTTGGTTTATTTAATTCGTCTTTAACTCTTATTTCATTTTATAAATTTTTGTTGCTTCCAGTACACATTAAGGGTATTATAAAAAATAAAAAACTGGCACAAAAGGTTTTTTAAATTCCACTATTTATTTTTTTTTTTTTACATCGAGCTAAAAAATAATTTTATTTAATTGAATTCACAAATCGCTTGTATTTGCTTGAAAAAATACCACTTGGCATGCTTATAGGAGTATATTGTCTTATTTACAACGTCGTCAGATCTTGCCTAAACTTGCCTATTCATTAAATATTTTACTTTCAGTGTTAACGCTTTCGGTGCGGAAGACGTATTATACCTCCCGCGGACCATTCCCAACTACGTACAGTGTAAAACGCCTCCTCCTATACGCAATTGACGTCGCTATTCACGATCGAAGAAATAGTTAAATACGTGTTTTTCTTGTCTAAATATTTTATATGTTGATATTATGTGTCTACAAATCACAATTCTCTACTTAGTAAGCGATACATAATCTGTATGTACACACTTAAAATTCATCCTGTCGTTATATCGCAACTGCCAAAATTGCTTAAAAAATTAATGATCAGGTAGTTCAATAGAGTATTCGATGTGCTTTAAAATGACACCAGAATCAATATTCTAGGACCAGTAGAAACGGAGATATTAATGAATGTCCGGCTTACCCTATCACTCGCTCCAGTGTGCTGCGGCTCTAGAGGTACTAGAGAACAAGAAAACCAGTGGGACAGCCCTATTCATGTTTTCAGTGGGGAAAAAACTGATTGGTACTTCATGGACACCCAGTGGGACATATATAACCCAATGGTAGTCAAAGGGTTAAATTACTCAAATTTGTCCTACGTTTTACGAAGCCTATTGTAAAATTTGCAACTCTCGATGCAAGAGAGAGCCTCTATTCTTTATAAACAATCCCTGTGGTTCCAGTATCAGATAAATCTGGTCAGAGCTCTGTATCTCGTACTTATTTCACGCGGCACGCAATGACTAAATTCTCTAGTTACATAAGAATTACCTTTTCGAGAAGATGGAGGCGGCCTTATGTGTTGTCTCGATGCGGTCGTAGAGCCATAGCGGCCACGCATACAAACTGTTGCGCCCTATCTCACTCTCTCTTCTCTCTCTCACACTCTCTCTCTCTCTCTCTCTCTCTCACTATCTCTCTCTCTCTCTCTCTCTCTCTCGCCGTATCTGCTGGCTGTGGATATCTAGTCTCCCAATCTACTCCGTATGAGTCGGGCCAACCCTATCCCGGCCACCTCTCCCCTGCAGACCCAGACAATATCCTACCTAATACCAGTACCACAATGCCAAATTGCCAATCCTCACCGGCTCCTTCTCACATGGGAATTGCCATCAATGGAACTACGCTTTGAATAAATTAAGCCGTTGTTAGAGGCCACGGACGTTTTCTCTCACTCCCTCTCTCTCTCTGCCTGCTCCAAGCTAGATTGGCCGAGAGGAAATGATATTTTTCCCTTCGAAATTCTCTTCAGACGGCTCTAAAATATATTCGGTTTGCCTTCCTTTTGGATTTAACAGCTCTCCTATTCAGTTATCTCCCAGGTACGTGGCTGTTTAATCTGCATTTCTAACGAGATAGCTGTACTAAATAAAATTCAGCTAAGCCTTAATTTGACAGCGATGGAAATTGGAATTGCCTTACTAGGAGACCAAGCGAAATGGAATTAAATGGATCATCATTAAGACTTTCAAATGTCAAGAAAATTTAAACAAACAATACAAACTCTGTAAAACAAGACAAAAAATAGCATGTGTTCTCACTATTGACTCACATTATGTAAACACAACGTTTTGACGCAATCCATTCAAACTTTTTCAATTTGAAAGTAATACACAATATCTCCGTTCCTATGGCTCGGGTTGAAAATTAAAAAGAACATGTTTAGTAGTTATTTTTATGAAGAACAAAAACAGTACAAATAGTCTACAGCTCTTAAAAGTTCTGAGATATTCGCAAACCTAACCCCCTCCATCTAACCCGATCTCAAGTAATGAACTAGGTCTTACAACAGTCCTGTTAACTATAAGATCTAAGAGATTTGAGCAGATTTCCCCTAAGGCAAAATTAGCTATTGATGTCGACTCGAATTTTGAAACTTTTCTACATATGTCCATTGATCCTACCCATGATATGACGAAAGTGAGGTCATATGTTTGTCTGTCGCTGCTCTAGTGTTGGCAATTTTCGTTTGATCGTTACCAAACTCCATATTTAAAATTTTCATGTAGAACTAAAGATCAAGTTCGTTAACGGCTGTAATCGGACCACGGAGAAGGGGAAATTTCGAAAATTCTAAATATCCCTGTTAATATAACGTCGGATCGAAAAAGTGTAAAGAATCAATATCATTGCAAATTTAATTTCAGCAGATTTCTCTAAAGGTAAATCAGCAATTGAGGTCGTACGTATGAGGGAATTTTCGAAATTTTTCTTCAAATGTCCATCGATCCTACATCAACTGACGAAAATGAGGTCCGTTCAAAACTGTTTATATATATTTGTCTGTTACCGCTCTAGCGGTCGCAATTTTTGTTTGATCGTTACCAAATTCGACATTTAGTCGTTTTATGTAAAAAGAAAGATCAAGTTCGTTAAAAGCTAAAATCGGATTAGGGGGAGGGGGTTTAGAGGGGGAGAATTTTGAAAATTCGAAATATCTCTGTTACTATAAGTCGGATCGAAAAAGTGTATAGAATCAATCTTATTGAAATTTACAAGTTCTGTAAATATTTTTATATACATTTATTCTCTATCTTGAATATTAACCGAGATATTTGAATTTTCCAGTTCACAGCCGTAGGTATAACCCCACTTTAACTATTGTTACATAAACAATGTTCTGTTATATAATAAACTACATTGTTCGAAGCTTAAATACCAAATATTGTTTTCATTGAACTTTTACTTTGTGAGATATATGCAAATACGTTCTGTTGACCCCCCCCCCCCTCCTCTCCTTCTTTTGTTTTTGGATTACTGAAATGTGAGTGAATGAAATAAAATTGATTCTGATTCATAATAAATTACAGCAATAGCTATAGTAAATTATTTTCAATAAAATTAATGTTATATTCAGATATATTTCATTAATTGTTTGTCTTCCCG
The DNA here is from genome assembly GCA_019009955.1 of Riptortus pedestris. Taxonomy (NCBI): domain Eukaryota; kingdom Metazoa; phylum Arthropoda; class Insecta; order Hemiptera; family Alydidae; genus Riptortus; species Riptortus pedestris. The sequence continues at coordinate 104,192,205 of CM032230.1, read as the reverse complement.
GTCTATCTATGTAGCCTGTTTCTTTATAATTCAGCCGCTTTCCGTTGTAGAGATTATTAACTTGTATTGTACATTTACTGAGCATTCACGATAGTGTTACCAATTTGCATATTTATCTATTGTAAACCTTCGCGTGGGAAATCTGCTTAGTTTACGCAGCCCCTGCGTGACGGACTTTTCTATAAATGTTGTTATACACATTTTTCTTTCTCTATCTTCAATAGTAACCGAGAAATTGGCATTTTTGTAGAAACGCCCACAAGTTAAGAATAAGCTAATATATCATACACCGTCTCATTTCAAGCCGAAATAACACAAATTGTGTTCAACAAATCTTTTCAAGATGAAATACATACAAATGCATTCTTATGATAGAACAGAAAAAAGACTGTGTGAGGATAAAAATGATTTTTTGGTGATCACTGCCTCTTAACTAAGCAGAAAGTTTGAATATTGGGTCCAGATCAAGGAAAATTCATTAAACAACAATATTTTTAAAACATAACTCGATACATAGGTCTCCAGAATTACGTTTAGTCCATTATAATCTAATAATGTATTTAACGACATATAAGAATTAAAAGTAATTACTAATTTATATTTATTTATTTTCGTCCACTTTATGCTAAATTGACTAATTGGGACGGGTTATCTACAGGGAACCACTCTATTCTATCCAGGGTGAGACTAAGGAATTTATTTAGTGAGTCCGTCACCAAATAAATTTCTACTCCCCAGGGCGGGAATCGAACTCGCCACTCTAGGTTTACCATGTGATATTAAAGGCAACGCTTTAACTCACATGGCTAACCTGAGCCCCCAAATTAATATTTAATTATGACTAAGTACAAACAATTTTAATATAATAAATTAGATAGAATAGATAGAAAGTGTTTAGTATTTTATTGCAAATTCATGTAATGATATGATTTAAAACATAGGTTCAGAGAGATCTAACTTCATTAAGGATTTGTTAGTAACAAAGAGATGCTTTTTCATTTTGCATTATCGAAGATAAATCTGCATTATGCTAATTTTAAGTTATAAAGGCATAGAAAGAATATTCTCCGTATACTCCTACACTCCCGGACAACTAAAAGGAATGTAAATGCGTATTTATTTTTGCCCCTCTTGGAAAACTGTTTGGAACGGAGAGAACTGTTTGAACTAACTGCACTAACACAATTACCATCATTAAGTAGAATTGCCCCAGCTCTAGGCGAACGACATGGGAGTTGTAGCATATATTGCAGAGGGGGTATGGTTTTAACGGGGCCAGGGTCAGTGTTTTTAAATTGCATAATGGACAACTGTGTGGTCATTATCCCCATGAACAATTTCATTAATTCTAGATACCCAGAAGGGGCATAAATTTACCCTTGTCAAAGGAAAACACCATGTTTTCCACTAATTGATTTTTCTCCATTGAGTAATTTACAATTCATCAAAGAAAATGCAATGGAAATATGAACCTTCCAAAGTTATTTTACAATTTGTATTAAACAATTCCAAGCTAGTCAAATGTGGAAAGGTATTAATCCTCAAACGTTTCCACAAAATATCATTGAGAGAGATATTTCAATAAAATTGGGACAGTTTTCTTCAAATTCTCCGATTTATCAACAGAGATATGAAAACGTACTTTCCATACAAAATCTTAAGACCACTAATTTGTATTAAACAATCAAGCATTGATTAATTATTATTTATTCTATTTTGAGGAAATTAACAGAATGGCAAACAAAACGTTAGTAGTAAACACAACAGTATTAAATCCACAGGGACTGCCTTAGCTAAGCAGATTTCCCACGTGCGTCACTTATTTGCATTTATCTCAAAACTTAAAAGTTCCATGAGAACATTATTTGGTATTTCGGCTTCAAATAAAGTGCTTCATAATATAACAGTTTATCCTTAATATGACATGAGTAAGAGTGGGGGGTTTTACAAAAAGCCGAAAACTAAAAAATGTAAATATCCCGATTAATAATTAATATAATGAAAAAACGTACGTACCAACATTTATAGAACACTACATTTGCAATAAGATTACTTCAATACATTCTTTTGATCAAACGCATAATAACGGAGATATTCTAATATTCCAAATTCGCCATTATAAACCCCTCACCTCCCACTAGTCCGATTTCAACCATTAATTAATTAATTTTTCAATAACATTGATTCTATACAATTTTTCCATTCGACGCATAACAACGGAGTTATTAAAATACTTCAAAATTCTCACCCTCTAAACCACACCACTCCCACTGGTCGTATTTCAGCCTTAACGAACTGGATCTTTAGTTTTACATAAAATTTAAATGTCGAGTTTCGGAACGAACAAACAAAAATTGCAACCGCTAGAACGTTAACAGACAAATATATTACAGTTTTGGACAGACCTCATTTTCGTCTTCTTTTGACGCGTTAAACCTCAATAGCTGATTTCCCACAAGGGAAATATGCTAAAAAGCATGGACAAACTTAAACAAAGAACACTACCAACGAACAACTTGACACCCACTCGCAATACTTAAAACTAACGGAAAAAGAAAGTCTCATGCATATAATTAATTTATTGCTAATTAATATAATGAAAAAACGTACAAAAAACATTTATAGATCACTAAATTTGCAATAAGATTGGTTCAATACAATTTTTCGATCCAACGCATAATAACGGAGATATTAAAATAATCGAAATTCCCCCCTCTAAACTCCCCCTCCCACTAGTCCGATTTCAACCATTAACCAATTTTACAATAACCTGTTCTTTAGTTCTACAACGTGTAAAGGACATGTGATTTAATAATGAAATTGGTGGGAAGACTTCCTTTTATTAAGACCTGTTTCCCAGATCTGTTCTCCCACATCAAGCAACATACGAATTACATGAACCAAAAATATCGACCACTTGAGTTAACTGACAATTGCATATATAGTTTTTGAACGGGCCACATTTTCGTCACCTTATGGGAAGGATCGATGGACATTTAGGAAATCGCGTCATGAGTAGGACCTTAACTGCTAATTTCCCTCAAGGAAAATCTGCTAAAATTTCTAGAATGTCCCCCACATCTAAGACAACTGTATCATAAAATTTGTTTAAGGCATTTTTGATAATCTTAAAAATCCATACATGTTGTGTTCATGACATTTTTTAATCCTGTGCTATGGAATGATATATATATATATATATATATATATATATATATATATATATATATATATATACTAGCTCAGATACCCGGCTTCGCTCGGGAATTCATTTGAGGCTGAAGGGTGATGGTATACTTTTGGCAAGGCTTTACTTTGCACAATATGTTGACATTTACCCATCCCAGTGTTTAGGGTTAACACCCGTCGTTTCTGTGGATTTGTTAATAATAAAATTATTTTTTTATGTAAGACTTCACTGTCCTCCATATTGTCATATTTCCCGTTTACTGTGCATTATGCATAGATTTGAATTATTAATGAGAAAATATTGACATACATTTGAATCAATTTTTTCATTTGAGGTACCTGGTAGTTCATATTGAAAAGAAGTGTTGAGCAAATTTCTCTAAATAACAAAATAAACAACTTTTGTTATGTGCATATTTGCCGAAACCCCAATAGGACATCACTATTTTTAATTTCAGGCCTCCCTTATAACCCCCACTCCTGCCCGTCCCTAGAAATAGTATGGCTTATTATAAGGAAGGCCTTAGTGCTATTACACATACTGAGTGTTTTATTTAGTTCGGTTGTGTCTTTTGTGCCAAATAAAATTGTTGACTCCCGCTATAATTTTTAGCGTATAACGCCTTTATACTTCGGTATACGACGATAGTGTAAATAACAAAAGTTTCTCTAAATACCAAAATAAACAACTTTTGTTATGTGCATATTTGCCGATAATGCTATAGGAAACGAAAAATCACTATTATTAATATCTGGCCTTCCTTATAACCCCCCCTCCTGCCCGTCCCTCGAAATGTTGATATGGCTTATTATAAGGAAGGCGTTAGTGCTAATTCACATACCGAGTTTGGTTGTGTTCGGTTGAGTCTTTTGTGCCAAATAAAATTGTGGACTCCCGCTATAGTTTTTAGCTTATAACTCATTTATACTTCCGTATACGGCAAAAGTGCATATAACAAAAGTTACTCTAAATTACAAAATAAACAACTTTTGTTATGGGCGTATTTTCTGAAAAAGCAATAGGAATATTTTTAATTTCAGGTCTCCCTTATAACCCCCACTCCTGTTTGTCTTAGAGAATATTAATATAGCCTAAAGTCTAAGTTGGGCTAGTAGTAATATACATACCAAGTTTCATACAATTCAGTTTAGCCGTTTATGCGTGAAATGGTAACAAACAAACAAACAAACATACACGAAAAAAACAAAATGCAGATTTGGTGTCTATGACATGTGAAACGAAAACGTTATCGTGAAATTTTGCGAAAAAAATCAATGTACAGACAGAGGTTACAATTTTATATATATATATATATATATATATATATATATATATATATATATATATATATATATAAGTTTCAAAATAAATGGACTGCAGCAAAACGTTGTGTATATTTAATTTAATGTGAGAACAAGAGGAATTTATGTTGTGTTTATATCAGAGTTTCCCCTATTAACTATTAGAAAAAGGTGTTGTAAACGGGGTCAGAGAAATTCGAGGAGAGTTGTTTAAAGTGAACCAAACGGTCAAATAAACAATTCAATGAGTCTTGGAGGGTTGTTTTCTAGTGTCGACCCTGTGTTTTCTAGTAACATTTAGTTAGCCATTCTCCTAGCTACCAGGTGTTTTAGAGGGCCTTTAAAAAAGGTTAAAGTGTTGTTTGCAAAGAGTGTAAATCGTTAACTATTCCAATTTTATGTATTGGACCAAAAAGTGTTATATTACTTCATTTTTAAAATATTTTTTATCCCTCAAATAAGTTCTTAATGACCTTTGATATACAAAAAAGTTTTGTTCTGAGTTTCATGAAAAAAAACATCACGTCTAAAATTAAATTAAGGAATAAAACATAATCATCAGAAAACTACACCAAATAATAACAAATACACACTTACTCTGGATTTCATTAGCCTTCCTTGGACTTTCATAACAGGTTAAACCTAATCTTTTTTGTTGGCACCTCTAATCTAATTTAGAATAAGCTTCAGACACATGAATATATCTTGTCTCAATTTACCAACTTTTCTGATGGACGAAATAAATACTCCAGAAAGCCATTTTCAACCAAAAAGCCAATGTAATTACGACTTGAAATCGCAATTAGGCATGGCATGTTTAGCAATAGAGTTGTTGCAATTGAATATCTGATGATGAGTAGGAGTGGAAGTTAGCCGAAGTTCAGAAACTAAATGCTCTGACAACTTCGTTTCTATTGGAGATTATGACAATTGAAAAAAAAAAAAAAGTTATCCCACTCTCCCTGGTTTTGATCAAATGAAAATTAAGGCCTCCAGATCTTAGAATATTCATCGAGGATGTCACATTTACCCGTGAATCTCACATAGTATTTGAGCTTGGGATAAAAGGTATTTCGGAATGATATGTTGTCCCATTGTTAACGGGACATAAGGAAGGAAGACGGATTACTGCGGGTCACATAAAAAAGCAAAAATCTCTATAACTGTTTGGAGTTTGAGAAAAATATATATAAAACATCTTTAGCCGAATATTACGTTTGCAACTAGATTGGATGTATAACATTTTATGACACGACTCATATTTTTTTCCTTTTTTTTATTTTACAGCTTTTCTAAACCAAAATACTTCTCATGGACAGGTTTCGATTCCTATGATTCTTAAAGTCTTACTCCTATATTCCGGCATAGATAACGATCCAATGGCTGATTTCCTTGTGCGAAAACATGCTATTAAGAGTACAAAACCATATTTCCTGTATTTATGAAATAATTGACAAAAGGATTTTTGAAGTTGAACGTTTCCATTAGTGGAATTCAGCACGTTTCCTTAAGTAAAATTTAATTTAGCACTTTTCCCTTAGCGGAATTTAGCACATTTCCTTTAGCGCAATTCCGTACTTTTCTCTTAGCGACATTTTGAACTATTCCATTGGCGGAACTTAGCACTTTTCTCCGAGGAAGTACATACTGCATTTTTCCCTTAGCGGAATATTGAACTATCCCCTTAGCGGAATTTAGCACTTTTCCCTTAGCGGAATTTAGCACATTTCCTTTAGCGCAATTCCGTACTTTTCTCTTAGCGACATTTTGAACTATTCCATTGGCGGAATTTATCACTTTTCTCCGAGGAAGTACTTCATTTTTCCCGTAGCGGAATATTGAACTATCCCCTTAGCGAAATTTAGCACTTTTCCCTTAGCGGAATTTAGCACATTACCTTCAGCGGAACTCCGTACCTTTACACTTAGCGACATTTTGAACTATCCCGTTTAGCGGAATTTAGCACTTTTCCTTTAGCGGAATATGAAACTATCCCCTTAGCGTTATTTTGGACTATACCCTTAGCGGAATTTAGCACATTTCCCTTAGCGGAATTCCGTACTTTTCTCTTAGCGAAATTTAAACAACTCCATTAGCGGAATTTAGCAATTTTCCCCCATAGCGGAACATTTAACTATCCCCTAAGCGGAATTTAGCACTTTTCTCCAAGGAAAATACTGCATTTTTCCCTTAGAGGAATATTGAACGGAATTTAGACTATATTCTTAGCGACATTCCGTAATTTTCTCTTAGCGAAATTTTGAACTATGCCATTAGCGGAATTTAGCACTTTTCTTTTAGCGGAGCATTGAACTATCCCCTTAGCGGAATTTTGGACAATATAGTTAGCGGAATTTAGAACATTTCCCTTAGCGGAAATGCATCATTTTCTCTTAGCAAAATTTTGAACTATTCCATTAGCGGGATTTATTACTTTTCTCCAAGGAAAATATTGTATTTTTTCTTTAGCGGAATTTCACCATTACCCCTTAGCAAAATTTCGAAATTTCTCTTAGAGGAATTTAGCACTTTTCCCTTTGCAAAATTGCGTTCTTTACTCTCAGAGGAATTTTGCACTTTTCTATAAGCGAAATTTCCTACTTTTCCCCTCGCAGAATGTAGAGCTTTTCCCTCAAAAAAATGTTGCACTTTCCCCTTAAGAAAATATTACATTTATCTATTAGCGCAATTTCGCACTTTTCCCTTAGCGCAAATTTCGCATTTTTCCCTTAACGGATTTTCGTCGTTTTCCCTAAGCAGAATTTCGATTTTTTATTTTAGAGGAATTTCGCAATTTTCCATTTGCAGAATTTCGTACTTTTTCTCTCAGCGGAATTTTGTACTTTCGTCGAGGTGGAATTTCGTACTTTTCCCTTAGCAGAATTCAGAGCTTTTTCCTCAAAAAAAATGTTGCACTTATCCCTTAGCGGGTTTTTGCAATTTTTCCCCAAGCAGACTTTGGAACTTTTCCCTTAACGGATTTTCCTTTGCGAAATTGTTTACTTTTCTCTTAGCGGAATTTAGCGCTGTTCCTCAGGGGAAATTCACACTTTTTCATAAGGGGACTTTTCATATTTTCCATATGATGAGATGATACGAGGGCTGAGGCGTATAGTTTTAGACGTTCTAAAAGCAGCAATTTTTAATGACGTGTAACCTGGAGAGGGAGAGGCCGGATAAAACAGGCTGTGGTAAAAAGGACGCCATTCATTAGCGAGTGGGCCAAGCTGCTGTTTAGGACTTTTTAACAGGTCACTAAATCTAATCCAACAGTCGGACCGAATTACCGCCCCAGCGACAATTAGCAAAACCACAATATCATAAACATTATTTTTTTATTTTTTTTAGCGCTCCTTCAACGACCTCTCTTCTCAACTTGCGAAATCCCCGCCCACTAAATAGGCAATTATTTGCAACAGATGTTTTCGACGTTTAATTTCGCTGGAAAAAGGAGACCATTATGGTGTCGTTAGAAATTATCAAATAAAAAAAAATTACGTTCCCAATCTTGAAATTAATATGCATATCAGGTCCATTCGAAATTAAATAATTCTTAAGAACCATTGTTAATCCACTGGCCAAGCATACAGACATTACGGATTAATAACTTTTAGATTAGATTAGATTTACGACTCGTACAAAGGATAAATTGGAAGAAGACTCAGGAAACAGCAGTTAAACAAACGAAATTCCAATTCAAGTAGTAACGAAAGAAAGGAACTAGATACACAGAAACACAACAGGCTTCAGGTTGAAAAAAAGTCCTGCACACAGGCGCTGCGTTAGGTAAGCAGTTTTCATTTATCTCAAAACGTAAAAGTTGAATTAGAAGAATATTTGGTATTTAGGGTTCACATAAAGCTCTTCATAATATAACAACTTATTTTTAATATGACATAAGTATGAGTGAGTGTTTACTGAAGGGCGAAAACTAAAAAAAAATCAAATATCTCGGTTAATAATCAAGAAATATTATACAGCATTTATAGAAAATTAAATTTTCAATAATATTGATTCTATACAATTTTTCCATCCGACGCATTACAACGGAGTTATTAAAATTCTTCGAAATTCTCCCCCTCTAAACCACACCCCTCCCACTGGTCGGATTACAGCCTTAACGAACTGGATCTTTAGTTTTACATAAAGTTTAAATATCGAGTTTGGACAAAAATTGCGACCGCTAGGGCGTTAAAAGGCAAATATATTATAGTTTTGAACGGACCTCGTTTTCGTCATCTTTTGACGCGAACAACCTCAATAGTTGATTTCCCTTAAGGAACTAAAAACATGGACATCCGTAAACAAAGGACACTACCAAAAAACAACTTGACACCCATTCCCAATACTTAAAAGTAACGGAAAAAGAAACACCACCAATAAAAGCCAGACGAAAGGACTTATATATATATATATATATATATATATATATATATATATATATATATATATATATATATATATATATATATATATAATTGTAACCTCTTTCTGTACATTGATTTTTTTCGCGAAATTTCACGATAACTTTTCGTTTCACATGTCATGGACACCATAACTGCATTTTGTTTCTTTCGTGTATGTTTGTTACCTTTTCACGCATAAACGGCTGAACCGAATTTTATGAAACTTTGTATATATATATTACTACTAGCCCAACTTAGACTTTATGCAATACTAATATTCTCTAAGACGAACAGGAGCGGGGGTTATAAGGGAGGCCTGAAATTAAAAATAGCGATATTTCGTTTCCTATTGCTTTTTCAGCAAATATGCACATAACAAAAGTTGTTAATTTTGTAATTTAGAGTAACTTTTGCTATAAGCACTTTTGCCGTATACGGAAGTATAAATGAGTTATACGCTAAAAACTATAGCGGGAGTCCACAATTTTATTTGGCACAAAAGACTCAACCGAACTAAACCAAACTCGGTATGTGAATTAGTACTAACGCCTTCATTATAATAAGCTATACTAACATTTCTAGGGACGGGCAGGAGTGGGGGATATAAGGAAGGCCTGAAATTAATAATAGTGATATTTCGTTTCCTATTGCATTTTCGGCAAATATGCACATAACAAAAGTTGTTTATTTTGTTATTTAGAGAAACTTTTTTTTATATACACTATCATCGTATACCGAAGTATAAAGGCGTTATACGCTAAAAATTATAGCGGGAGACAACAATTTTATTTGGCACAAAAGACTCAAC
>CM032230.1:104100000-104175000 GCA_019009955.1 Riptortus pedestris | reverse complement strand
GAGACTTTTTGAACTACTGAGTAGAGAGTAGAACCTGCAAACCTCCCAGCCTAGCTACCTTCCTCTTATCACTAGAGCCTTCCTCTAGAGCCTCTCACCAGTACTGATTCAACCCTTTTCTCATTCTCCAGTAATGCGCATGACCTTGAGACATCTTTGAGATCCCGCGCGTAGTGGTAGATTTACAGGGAGCTTAAAAGTATAGAAAATAGGGAAATAAATTCAAGTATCTTCGCTTATAAGAAGGAGGGCACCCTGGTTTCCCATGTCCCAAAAAATAAGTCCAAAATTAGAAATGTATTGGCTATATCAAGTATGCATTTCGATGGAGAAATAAATGGGTGAACAGGAGAAAAGAAAAAGCCGTCCATTATAACACATTATAATCCAACCAAAGTAGGAGTGGACATATTGGATAAAATGTGTTCACTTTATAATGTATCGAGAAATACCAGAAGGTGGCCTATGGTAGTATTTATTTCTCTTCTGAATATTTCAGAGATCAATTCTCAAGTAATTTATTTAGGAAATGGCCATATTTCATTTTATATACCTACCTAACAATTTTATTTTATAAACCAGACTATATAATCGGGCCTTGCCCGAGATCACCTCACTCACTTAATAAAAAGGCAAATATCTCGGTTAATATTCAAGATAAAGACCAAATGTATATAACAATATTTATAGAAAATTTAATTCGCAATAAGATTAGGTCTATAAAATTTTTTGATCCAACGTATAGTAACGGAGATATTTTGAATTTTCGAAATTCCCTCTCTAAACCCCCTCCCCCTCCCACTTGTCCGATTTCAGCCGTTAACGAACTTGATCTATCTTTTTACATAAAACGATTATTACCGAGTTTGGTGACGATTAATCAAAAATTACGACCGCTAGAGTGTTAACAGACCTTAAGGGAAATTTGTTAATAGGACTTGGTGTACCTTAATTATTAAGATTTCTAACGACTACATAAGAAAAATACAACTTGTTGAATTAGATTCAAATTTTTCAGCATCAGTCTTACTATCCTCATATCAGCCCTCACTATCCTGGAGAGGCATTAAGTGCCTCCCGAAAAGTGACGTGGGGTTTTTAGTGGGGCGTAAACGTTCGTCTCCATTTGGATCTGTTGCTCCGTTAAGTGGAATGTCTGGGGTTGTGAAGTACAGAGCCCATATAAAGGGAGCTCAGCATGCATTAGTAATGTCGGTAGATGTTAGAACCTCTCCATAGCCAAAGGGTGTGACAACCTCGTAGGCTAATGCCCTTGTCTCGGCTGGTTCCAACCCACCTCTACCCCGTTAAACATTCACAGCCTTCTCTAATAAGTCAATCCGCAACCAGAAGATCAATTGAATGTTTAATGCCAGAGAAGAGTTCTTATTCAGAAGAGCTGTCAAGGCTCATACTGCTACATTCTTCAGAATCAAAGTGGAGCTGAAAAGACAGACGGCTTATTCCTTAATAATAGAAGAAACGTCCAGATGCCTCGAAATGACTGGTCTGAAATATTTGGTTCTCTCCTATAATAAAGACAAATTCATTTTATTCTACACAAATATTTAGGGAATGAACCATGCGCACAATACAAGTTCTTCTAACAAATTTTTAAATTAATTAGTGAACGTGAATAAATAAATATACCTGAACAAAATACGAAATCACAATTGTTATTATTTATTTATTCATACAATAATCGCATTTCGCGACTGGGGCGATTTAGCGACAAATCAGTTTAATTCCTATAATCACTTTATTATATTTACGTAAGTATGCTCATTTCTGCAAATATTTTCAGTAACGTCCTACATTTTTAGCAGATTTCCCTTAAGGGAAATCAGCTATTGAGGTCGTACTCATGACGCGATTTTTGAAAAATTTCTTCAAATGTCCATCGATCCTACCCAAGAAATGACAAAAATGAGGTCCGTTCAAAACTATATATATAAATATATATATATATATATATATATATATATATATATATATATATATATATATATTTGTCCGTTAACACTCTAGCGGTCGCAATTTTTCTTTAATCGTCACCAAACTCGGTATTTAATCGTTTGATGTAAAAAGGAAGATCAAGTTCGTTAACGGCTGAAATCGGACCAGTGGGAGGGGGGGGGTTAGAGGGGAGGATTTTCGAAAATTCAAAATATCTCCATTACTGTACGTCGAATCGAAAAAGTGTACAGAATCAATCTTATTGCAAATTAAATTTACTATAAATATTGTTATATACATTTATTCTCTATCTTGAATAATAACCGAGATATTTGCATTTTTATAAGAATAACGGACGAGCTATGGTTCCCGCCAAAACCTAGTTCGGCCGTGTCTGTAACTGATCGGCACTCGTATGGATATTTCTCTATTGTATAACTTTACGCTGGGAAATCTGCTTAGTTTACGCAGCCCCTGCGTGACGGACTTTTTGAAAATGTTGTTATGTCTCAAGTAGTGTAATACGCGGTCTATATATTGGCTACGGTCATGTAGTAATTCAGTCAAAGTGTATGGTAGGTCTATGTAAGTCCTTAGATAGCAGTCAGTTAGTATATGTTTTTTAGTAGTCTACAGTTACAGTGCTGGGTTCGTCTTCTCCAGTAGTAGGTAAGAGTGAGACAGTCGTGAATGGCCAATTCTCAACCTCGGCAAAATTACTTTTTCTTTTATAATTAAATCGCAATAGTGTAGATACTTTAGCGGTCTTATAATGTTCAAATTTCGGTTCAATCGACATTGCGAGTATAAAGTGATCCCCGTGGGGATAGACTACTTAAGTCAAACTTCTTTTCTGCTGGCATTCGACTTTAAATAATCATTGAAAATAAAATAATGAATAGAAAATGTCTTATTATAACAAATAAATCGTCCAATTGGATTTGTATTGATTAAACTACTACAGTTCCTCAATTTAATTTAATGAAGCTCGTTTTGCTCATTTCTCCAAAGGGCGTGTTTGTAATAATTTTACTAAACAAGAGTTTCCGGAATGTGTAAAAGAACACGTGTATCGATTTCTAGTCAATAATTTTCTATGTTACAATGTCAAACATGTTTCTATGTTTGATTTGTAAATCCCTAATAGGTTTTGATCACCCCCGGGATTTAGGCCTCTACCCAGTCTGGGAGGCAGTTTCAGTGACAAATAAAAAATTGAAAAAAAGAAAATAATTTATATAAAAGAAAAAACTAAATTGGTCTATTTGTTTCATTAAGTGGAAAAATAGATTAGGTTTGTTTACGTTATTGCTACTTTATATTCATTATTTTATGCGTACACGGGAATACAAAGGCAAAGGCTACATTATTATTAATTTGGAGGAGTCATAGTCATTTAGAGAAACCATTGAATTAAATTAATTACATATATATATATATATATATATATATATATCAGAAAAACATATCTAAAACACCATAACGCGCCCACTCCATATTATTCAGAAGTTGTTTTTAATTGTTGTTTATTAAAATATGCTCAGGAGATACTGGATATAAATGTTAAAAAAGAGATAATTTAATCTATTTTTCAATATGCATTTCTTCTGCTCCACTCCAAATAAAAACAATTGATACAAGGTAAATGGAATGCTGAAGTTCAAAATACAAAGAAGTTTAAATGTTATAGAATTTCACTATGCATGATATATTGTGACAAAAAAAAAAAAAAAAAAAAAACATAATTTAATCAAAAACAATCCAAAATCACATTACTGTTAATTACTCAATGCCATTAGAACATGTTTCCAGGAGCTACACTACATTTAAGTATGATTAATTCTTTCGAAAGAAAACTGTCATCCTGATAATTGCTTCGTTCCATGCCTCATATAATACAAATAGGTTAATAAACTACTAACGAAAATGTAAATTGCATATACAGATAAAAGTCCGTCACGCAGGGCCTGCGTAAACTAAGCAGATTTCCCTCGTGAAGTTTAGTAATAGATAAGTCTACATACTGGTAAGACAAGAAAGGTGAATAAATACAAACGGAAATAAGAAATGTTTCATCCAATTTCAATAACCGGCCGACAGGAAGCTTTAGAAATGTAAACAAACGGGTCTGCCCGCCTCACACCGGAATAAAAAACAATTACTGAAATATATCAGAATATAACATATTAATTTTATTGAGAACTATTTACTATATTTAGTACTGTAATTAATGATGAGTCAGACAGAATAAATCTTATCTCAATTAATCAAATTTTAGTAGCCCAAAACATTAAGACAGGGGGGGGGGTCACCAGGACATATTTGCATGTATCTCGTATAATAAAGGTCTCTTGAATACAATTTTTCGTATTTAAGCTTCGAATAATGTGATTTATTATGTAGCAGTGTATTGTTTATGTAACATGAGTAAAGTGGCGGTTTGCTGATGGCTGAAAACTGAAAAAAGCAAATACCTCGGTTAATATTCAAGATAGTGAATAAATGTAACAACACTATTTATAGTACATTTAATTTACAATAAGATTGGTTCTATACAATTTTTCGATCCGGCATATGGTATCGGAGATATTTTGAATTTTCGAAAATCCTCCCCTCTACACTCTCCCTCTCCCTGTTCCGATTTCAGCCGTTAACGAACTTGATTTTTCTTTTTACATAAAACGACTAAATATCGAGTTTGGTAACGATTAAACAATAATTGCGACAGCTAGAGCGGTAACAGCAAATATATATATATATATATATATATATATATATATATATATATATATATATAAAATTGTAACCTCTGTCTGTAAATGGATTTTTTAGGGAAATTTCACGATAACTTTTCGTTTCACATGTCATAGACACCATAACTGCATTTTGTTTCTTTCGTGTCTGTTTGTTTGTTTATTTGTTTGTTACCTTTTCACGCATAAACGGCTGAACCGAATTTTATGAAACTTGGTATGTATATTACTACTAGCCCAACTTAGACTTTAGGCTATATTAATATCCTTTGAAGTGAACAGGAGTGGGGGTTATAAGGGAAGCCAGAAATTAAAAATAACAATATTTCGTTTTCTATTCGTTTTACGGCAAATATGAACATAACAAAAGTTATTTATTTTGTTATTTACAGTAACTTTTGTTATGTACACCTTGTTCTTATACCGAATTATAAACGAGATATACGCTAAAACCTTTAGCGGAAGTGAACAATTTTATTTGGGACAAAAGACCCAACGGAAATAAATAAAACTCGGAAGGTGTATTAGCACTAACGCTTTCATTATAACAAGCCATACCAACTTTTCTAGGGACGGTCAGGAGTGGGGGTTGTAAGAAAGGCCTGAATTAAAAATAGCGGTATTTCGTTTTCTATTCAAATATGAACAGAACAAAAGTTGTTTATTTGGTTATATAAAGTAACTTTTGTGATATTCATTTTTGTCTTTTAACAAAGTGTAAACGAGATATACACTATAAACTAAAGCGGGAGTCAACTATTTTATTGGGCACTAAGGATTGAGCCGAACTTAGCAAAACTCGGTATGTCAATTAGCATTAATTCTTCCATGATTATAAGCTCTATTAAAATGTTTAGGTTAGAACGGGAGTGGAGGTTATAAGGGAGGCCTGAAATAAAAATTCGAGATATTTCATTGTATATTTGTTTTTCGACAAACATGCACATAACAAAAACTGTTTACTTTGTTATTTAGATTAACTTTTGATTTATACATTTCTCCAATAAAAATGTGTGGAGCAAGTAATTTGCGTAGAAATATTGATATGCTCAACAATTCATTCCAATTTGAACTATCAGGTACCTCACCTGGAAAAATTAATTCAAATCTATGTTAATATTTTGTCTTTAATAACTGAAATCTATGCATAATGCACAGGAGACGGGAAATTTGGCAATATGGACAGTGAAGTTTTACATAAAAAATTCATTTCATTATTAACAAATGCCAACAACGGGTATAAACCCTAAACACTGGTTTGGGTAAAAGTCAAAATATTGTGCAAAGTAAAGGCTTGCCAAAATAAATACCATCATCATTCAGCCTCAAATGAATTCCCGGGCGAAGCAGGGTATCTGAGCTAGTATATATATATATATATATATATATATATATATATATATATATATAGACATATATATATATATATATATATATATATATCTATATATATATAAAATTGTAACCTCTGTCTGTACATTGATTTTTTTCGCGAAATTTCACGATAACTTTTCGTTTCACATGTCATAGACACCATAACTGCATTTTGTTTCTTTGGTGTCTGTTTGTTTGTTTGTTTGTTTATTTGTTTGTTTGTTTATTTGTTTGTTTGTTTGTTTGTTACCTTTTCACGCATAAACGGCTGAACCGAATTTTATGAAACTTGGTATGTATATTACTACTAGCCCAACTTAGACTTTAGGCTATATTAATATTCTCTAAGACAAACAGGAGTGGGGGTTATAAGGGAGGCCTGAAATTAAAAATAACGATATTTCGTATCCTATTGCTTTTGAGCAAATATGCACATAACAAAAGTTGTTTATTTTGTAATTTAGAGTAACTTTTATTATATGCACTTTTGCCATATACGGAAGTATAAATGCGTTATACGCTAAAAACTATAGCGGGAGTCCACAATTTTATTTGGCACAAAAGACTCAACCGAACTAAACCAAACTCGGGTTGTGAATTAGTACTAACGCCTTCCTTATAATAATCCATACTAACATTTCTAGGGACGGGCAGGAGTGGGGGTTATAAGGGAGGCCTGAAATTAAAAATAGCGATATTTCGTTTCCTATGGCTTTTTCAGCAAATATGCACATAACAAAAGTTGTTTATTTTATTATTTAAAGTAACTTTTATTATATGAACTTTTTGCCGTATACGGAAGTATAAATGCGTTATACGCTAAAAACTATAGCGGGAGTCCACAATTTTATTTGGCACAAAAGACTCAACCGAACTAAATAAAACACTCAGTATGTGTATTAGCAGTAACGCCTACCTTGTAATAAGCAATACTAACATTTCTAAGGACTGGCAGGAGTGGGGGTTATAAGGGAGGCCTGAAATTAAAAATAGTGATATTTCGTTTAATATTGGGGTTTCGGCAAATATGCACATAACAAAAGTTGTTTTATTTTGTTATTTAGAGAAGTTTGCTCAACACTTATTTTCAATATGAAACTACCAGGTACCTCACCTGAAAAAAATTTATTCAAATGTATGTCAATATTTTCTCCTTAATAATTCAAATCTATGCATAATGCACACGAAACGGTAACTATGACAATATGCAGGACAGTGAAGTCTTACATAAAAAATTAATTTGATTATTAACAAATCCCCAGAAACAACGGGTTTTACCCCTAAACACTGGAAGGGTAAATGTCAAAATATTGTGCAAAATAAAGCCTTGCCAAAAATATACCATCACCAGTCAGCCTCAAATGAATTCCCGAGCGACGCCGGGTATTTGAGCTATTTTTTAAAATTTTATCCTTAATAATGCAAATCTATGTTATTATTTATCGCTAACAAACAGATTGCACAAAGTAAAGTATACAGACCTCCCCCCCCCCTTCTCATATCCCAAACTTTAGTTCATGAGAAAACGCCGGTTTTCCCTATGGGCATTTAAATACTTTATTTAATTAGAACGTGAAAAATATTTGAACAAACAGTTTTAGTATTGTGAAGAAAATGTAATCTGATTTGTTCATATAATTTCATGTATTACAGGATTGATATTCTAAATGTGTTGGCAGCACTGGGCATAGGGAGGTGTCAAGCTACTTCCTTTGTCCTATCAGTTCTGCCGCTTCCCTGCCGACCTCATATTGGTTTATGTTTACATGTCAATTGATGCTTATAGCAATGTAGTGTTATTCTCCGGAATGTGAATTTCTTTTAATTATCATAAGTAAATAATTTAAAAGGATGAACGCAGGGGAGATGCACCCAGTTATTTCTGGTATTTATGAACTCTGCCCCGTTAATGTCTGATATACTATACTGAACATCAATATACAGTTTACAAAAGAGTATTTTTAATAGCGGTTATGACGTACCTAAAACCGCTGTCACCATTAAGCTTTGTACCGCATCAAGGGAAAGGAACTTTTATTCAGACATGGTTTGGAAAACAGAAGACTTTCTACGATTATGAATTATACTTTTCATTATGTTATAAACAAAACTACATGCACAGGAGACGGGAAATATAAAACTATTGAGGAGATTGAAGTCTTAAATAACAGATAATTTTATGATTAACAATTCCACTGGACAGCGGGTATTAACCCTAAACACTGGGGGGTAAATGTCAAAATATTGTGCAAAGTAAAGCCTTGCCAAAAAAAATAACATCACCATTCAGCCTCAAATCAATCCCCGGGCGAAGCCGGGTATCTGAGCTAGTATATATATATATATATATACAGTTTTGAACGGACCTTATTTTCGTCATCTCCAGGGTAGGATCGATGGACATTTGAAGACAAATTTCAAAAATCGCGTCATGAGTACGACCTCAAAACAACAGAGTGCATGCTCGGCCAATTTATTATAATGTTGCGAAAACTGCGCACTTGAAAAATCACGCAGAGTCAATCAGATATTTAAGAAGTATGAAGTAAATAAAAACTACCCTGCAGAAGCGATGGCGCCAAGAATATTCTAGGTGACGTAAATCAGGGACCTAGACCAGTCTGGACCCTTTTTCTATGAACTATCCGCCCGTCTATAAAGCAACACATTTCGCCCGAAAGTCAGTTAGTTCTCAGTTTTCTTACTAGTGAATAACAGTGCGTTTAGTGCAGCTTTAGTGAACAGAGCATTTTAGTTTCAGTTCAGTGCAGTGTTTTTTGTGAAGATCAGTGCAGTGCCGTGTTTTGTGAACTTCAGAGATTCGCGTGAACGTGAGTTATTGTACTTTGCAATAAGAAGTGAAGTTATCAGCGTATATTGTGAGTAGTGGTGAAGAATAATTTACCAAGTGTGTAGAGCATCGTCAAATAAATTGCGCAGTGATAAAAATTGTGTGTTTAATTTTGCAATCCAAAAGAACTCTAATAATCAACGTTCATTATTTTTGTACTAATCGTAACAGTAGTATCCCCCTTTTCTCAACATAGGCCTAAGCACAAAGAATACCTTTCCATATACTGGAATTACGAAAGAGGAAGAATTCTATGCCAGGGAATATTTACTTTATTAGCAGATTTCTCTTACGAGAAATCGGCTGTTGGAGGTCGTACTTATAACGCGATTTTCGAAACATTTCTTCATATGTCCATCGATACTATCCAGGAGATGACGAAAATGAGGTCCATCGAAAAATTGTACAGAACCAATCGTATTGCAAATTAAATTTACTATAAATATTAAAGTAAGTTTATTCCCTATCTTGAATATTTACGGAGATATTTGTATTTTTCAGTTTTTGAGCCTTCAACAAACCCCAATTTCTACTCATGTCATATTAACAATAAGCTGTTCAATTATGAACTACTTCATAACAAGGTTAAATACCATATATTGTTTTCATTGAACTTTTACTTTATATATAAATGCGATATATAAATGCAAATAAGATACCCCTACTCCCTTCTTTTGATCTTGGATTACTAAAATTTGAGTGATCGAGATAAAACTGGTTCCGATTCATTACAGCACAAGCTTTAGTAAATTGTTTCTATTAAATAAATAAGTTATATTTAGATGTATGTCATTAACTGTTTGTCTTTCCTGGCTATCTATTACCTTAACTATACAGCGCTACAAGGTTGGACGGCCTGTTTGTTTACAATTCAGCCGCTTTCTGTTGTAGAGATTAGTAACTTGTATTGTAAAGAGACTAAAAGATTTCCCATTACCGCTTGTATTTATATACTTAACATTCACGGTAGTGCTACCTGTATGTATATTTATCTATTGCAAACCTTCGCGTGGAAAATCTGCTTAGTTTACGCAGCCCCTGCGCGATGGACTTTTTTTTTATAGAGGTATTATAAATTTATTTGCAATGCTGAAGGAACCGGACTTTAAAAAGTCATTAGATGTCCTTACTTTGCTAATATAAAAATACTCCCTAAATTGTGGAGGTTGGGATATATTTGACATTTTTTTCGCAGGGATTTATATTGATCGGCCCCGGAGAAAGCAGTACAAACATAAATAATGTCTCGGGCTAATTTGCCAGACGGGTTTATTAATGGGATAGGGCAAGGGAGGTTGTACAAAGTGCTGGTAATCTTTCCGTAGACATGAGCCTATGACAGCAAAACAGAGCAAATGTCAGCGAGAAGTACACCAGGGGGTGGGAGGCATCTCACCCCTCCCCCGCTTCCTAATTAAATATTTAGCAACCCCTACCGGGCTTCTCGACAACCTCAGACTTAACCCTTCTCAAAGTACCCATTACTAACTTACTGTGACTTTACGTTTTGAAAGAGCAACCCTCCAGCTAATCCAATAGTATTGTTCCTTCTATTAAGGGCCCCCTATTTTTGTTTAAACCTCCAGAGATTTTAAGTAATTTTTTTTAAAATCATTGATTCAACAGCCAAAAGAAGAAAAGAAAATTCCATCACGCAGGGGCTTCGTAAACAAAGCAAATGTCCCAGGTGCGTCAGGTATTTGCATTTATATCAAAACATAAAAGATTAATGAGAACCACATTTATTATTTCGACTTAAAACGAACTACATCATAATATAACAGCATATTGTTAATATGGCGAGAGCAGGAGTGGACTGAAGACTGAAAACAAAAAAAATGCAAATATTTCGGTTAATAACCAAAATAATGAAAAAAATATATATAACAACATTTATAGAATATTAAATCTGCAATAAGATCGTGACGAGTCACATTTTCAATCTGAATTATAATAACGGAGATATTTAGAATTTTCGAAATTCACCCCTCTATATCCCCAACGTTAACGAACTTGATCTTTCTTTTTACATAAAACGAATAAATATCGAGTTTGATAACGATATATATATATATATATATATATATATATATATATATATATATATATATATATATATATATATATATATATATTTGTACGGACCTCATTTTCATCATCTCCTGAGTAGTATCGATGGACATTTGAGTAAATTTTTCGAAATTCGCGGCATGAGAACGACCTCATTTCCCTTAAAGGAAATCTGCTAGAACATAACAGATTCGGAAAGTAGTTTATAATACGTCAGTAATTTTAGCAGATTTCCCTTATTATATTTGTCCGGTCTTATGTACGTGATGGCGTGACTTTTCGTGAATTACTACATGACTGTAGCCCGTATATAGACCGCGTATTACACTATTTGAAACATAACAACATTTTCAAAAAATTTGAATGTAGGACAATACTGAAAATATTTACAAAAATGAGCATACTCTTACGTAAATTATTATATTGTATGATTATATATGTTAAATAACTGATTCGTCGCGAAATGCGATTATTGTATGAATAAATAAAAAAAACAAATAGAAACTCAAGAGAAGACTCAAATTGGTTCTTGAGTCTTCTCTTCAATTTCTGTTTAGTGGCTTCAATACTAGTTTTATCAACGCTCATAAACATATTTGTGGCATCATGTCCGTGTTGGTGGAATATAAAATAATTAAACTTTTGGAATAAAGGACCACCGTCATTTATATGAAAATAAAAATTAATACTTTGAACGAATCTATAGGTGAAAAAAAAATAAATAAAATGACTTCCAATATATAAAGTGGATGATTTACTGAACCAATAGTATCGGGTATATTAAACTAAATTTCTGAATATTATATTCAGAGATGATGAGTTTTATAAGTTCATGAGCTTAATAAAGCATCATATAGTTCAAGGCTTAGGTTGTTGGGTGAGGAATGACTCAAAGATGAAGTGTTTTCAACATCGTACCTTCCGCCTTAGGGCTTACAACATTTTTTTTACCTTTGTGAGTAACCTTACAACATATTACAACACACACCACCGATCAAAGAATGTCGACAACCGAGGTGTAAAATCATAATAGGCACGAACGAATTCAACTGTATTTAAACATATAAAAAGTTGAGAGGAGAATTTAATCTATTATTATAAATAAAGCAATATTCTGAGGAGTGGGAAACCCTAGATATTCTATTTGTTTTTTTATTTATTCATACAATAATCGCATTTCGCGACTGGGCGATAATGCGACGAATCAGTTATTTAACATATAAATTTTCAAACGTCACAATAAGATTTTCTAACGAATATTAGCAGATTTCCCTTTAGCGGAATCGGCTATTGACGTTGTCCTTATGACGCGATTTTCGAAACGTCCATCGATCCTACCAAGGTGACGAAAATGTGGTCAGTTCAAAATTATATAATTTCGGCAGTTAACGGTCTAGAGGTCGCAATTTGTGTTTGACCGTTACCAAATTCAAAATTAAATCTTTTTATGTAAAAAGGAAGATTATGTTCGTTAATGACTGAAAGTGGAGGTCTACTGAAGGGTGAAATCTAAAACATGCTAATTTCTCGGTTAATATTGAAGATAAAGAAAATACGATTATAACAACTTTTATAGAACATTAAATTTGCAATAATATTGGTCCTATACAATTTTTCGTTATGACGTATAATAACGGAGATATTTTGAATATTCAAAATTCCCCTTCTAACCCCCCCCCTCCCATTGGTCCGATTTCTGCCAGAATCTGTATATTGTGACATATTTTTAACCAATATAATGACCTTTACTTATGTGTGTACTTAACAAAATTAAGAAGCAAGCGAGAAGCCTTCATAAGAATGAATAATAAAAATAGAAACACCATTTGCATATATCTGATAAACTCTGGAGTTCAAGACTAGGTGGTATCACATAAAGGAATACATAATTCCTGTAGATAAATCAAAAATACAAACGGTAATGAGAAATCTTTCAGTTAATTAAAATAAATTCCCAACTGAAACGGCTTCTGAATTGTAAGAATAATTTATATTTTAATAACTCAAATTTTTGTAGTCGAAGAACTAAAGAAGGGGGGATGGCGGATGAACACAACGTATTAGCATAAATCTCACAAAGTAACAAAGGTAAGATAAGGTTAGAAACGACAGGTAAGGTTAGAAGAACCTTCCACCTGAGCCAACCAGTTAACGGAAACGACCGACCTAATCCGAACTACCCGACCACAGACTTCATTAAAATACAAATATCTCGGTTAATGTTCAAGATAGAGAATAAATGTATATAACAATATTTATTGTAAATTTAATTTGCAATAAGATTGGTTATACAATTTTTCGATCCGATGTATAATAACGGAGATAATTTGAATTTTCGAAAATCCCCTCTTAAACCCCCCTCCCTCTATATATATATATATATATATATACATATATATAGATCTATATATAATGTTGAACGGACCTCATATCCTGAGTAGAATCGATAGACATTTGAAGTAATTTTTCGAAAATCGCGTCATGAGTACGACCTCAATAGCTGATTTCCCTTAAGGGAAATCTGCTAAAAAGTCCGGATGTTAATTTTAATAATAGATAAACCTACATACTGCTAACACACCACCGTGAATATTAGGTGAATAAATTCAAACGGTAATAAGAAATCTTTCCACCGGGAAATCGTTTCAAATGTAGAAAAAGAAGTCTGCCAATGGCATTCAAATTTGGTTTTTCTTTCCGACAACGGAAAGAAAAACAATAACTGTAACATATCAGAATATAACATATTAAAACTATTGAAAACCATGTACTTTATCTAGTACTGTAATCTATAATGAATCAGAATAAATTTGATCGCAATCAAATTTTAGTAGTCAAAGAATTTAAGACGGGGGGGGGGGGACACAAGTACATATTTGCATGTATCTCGTATAATAAAGGTCTCTGAAAAACAATATATGGTATTTAAGGTTCGAATAATGTGGTTTATTATATAATAACAGAGTATTGTTTACGTAACACGAGAAGAAGTGGGAGTTTACTCAGGGCTGAAAACTGGAAATGCAAATATCTCGGTTAATATTCAAGATAGGTAATAAATATAATTACAATATTTATAGTATATCTAATTAGCAATACGTTTTGTTCTATAAACTTTTTCGATCCTACTTATAGTAACGGAGATATTTCGAATTTTCAAAATTCTCCACCTCTAGACCCCCCCTCCCCCCGGTCCGATTTGAGCCATTAACGAACTTGATCTTTCTTTTTAAATAAAACGACTAAATATCAACTTTGGTAACAATCAAACAAACATTGCGACCGCTAGAGCGGTAACAGAGAAATATATATATATATATACAGTTTTGAACAGACCTCATTTTCGTCATCTACTGGGGTAGGATCGATGAACATTTGAAGAAAAATTTGAACATTGCGTCATGAGTACGACCTCAATAGCTGATTTCCCTTAAGGGAAATCTGATAAAAAGCTGCCGAGTTGTTAGGAATGCGTTCTGCCTGAATATTGCTTCCTTGCTACCGGGAAAAGAGAAAATAGATTTTATATTAAAGGAGTCTGGAATGTGACTCGAGCTCATTAAAGACTAATAATATGTCACTTTTAATAAAAGGACTTCACAGTGTCATTCCTTGTTAATATTACAGTAACTATTTCTCTCACAGTTATTCCACTTAAAACTTACATAATGAAATAAGTTAATTAAAGTTCTATTTTCGCCGTGCAAAATAGCAATTTAATTGAGTCAGTTATTTTATTAAATTAAATATCTTTGGACCAATTAATGAATTCTTTCACTCAGCACAATACATTTTCAAAGTTTAATGACGCAATAAAATTATGCAAATTTCACAAGTTTTGTAATGACTCAATAAAGGTGGACAAATATCAAGCAATAAAATTGCAGACCCAAGTGTGAAAACGGACACTTTCTGTATCCTCTTTGTTTGAAACCAAGACGCAGGGAGTCGAATTGCACATTAGGATCTACAATATCCAACGATATGTTATAATATAAGACCGTCACGCAGGGGCTGCGTAAACTAAGCAGATTTCCCTCGTGAAGTTTAGTAATAGATAAATATATAAACTGGTAACACAACACCACCGTGAATAAATACAAACGGAAATAAGAAATGTTTCGCCCAATTTCAATAACCTGCCGACAAGAAGCGTTAGGTTAGAAATGTAAACAATCGCGTCTGCCCGCCTCACACCGGAAAGAAAAACAATCACTGAAATATATCAGAATACAACATATTAATTTTATTGAGAGCTATTCACTATATCTAGTACTGTAATTAATTATGAGTCAGAATAATTGTTATCTCCATCAATCAAATTTTAGTAGTCCAAAACCTTAAGACGAGGGGGGGGGGGTCACCGGGACATATTTGCATGTATCTCGTATAATAAAGGTCTCTTGAATACAATTATTGGTATTTAAACTTCGAATAATGTGATTTATTATGCAGCAGAGTATTGTTTATGTAACAGGAGTAGAAGTGGCGGTTTGCTGATGGCTGAAAACTGAAAAATGGTAATATCTCGGTTAATATTCAAGATAGTCAATTAATGTATATTACAATATTTATAGTACATTTAATTTGCAATAAGACTTGTTCTATACAATATTTCGATCTGACCTATGGTAACGGAGATATTTCGAATTTCAGTAAATCCTCCCCTTTATTAGCAATATAAAATATAATATTAGCAATTGTGTTTTAGCAGATTTCCCTTAAGGGAAATCAGCTATGGAGGTCGTACTCATTTTTGAAAAAAATCCTTAAATGTCCATCGATCCTAACCAGGAGATAACGAAAATTAGGCCCGTTCAAAATTATATATATATATTTTTGGTAATAATTTGGAGTTTGGTAACGATTAAAAAATAATT
The DNA here is from genome assembly GCA_019009955.1 of Riptortus pedestris. Lineage (NCBI taxonomy): Eukaryota > Metazoa > Arthropoda > Insecta > Hemiptera > Alydidae > Riptortus > Riptortus pedestris. Next base: position 104,159,116 of record CM032230.1, on the reverse strand, counting down.
GCGACCGCTAGAGCGGTAACAGACAAAAATATATATATATATATATATATATATATATATATAGAGAGAGAGAGAGAGAGAGAGAGAGAGATACAGTTTTGAACGGACCTCATTTTCGTCATCTCCTGGGTAGGATCGATGGGCATTTGAAGAAAAATGTCGAAAATCGCGTCATGAGTCCATCCTGAATAGCTGATTTCCCTTCAGGGAAATTTGCTAAAATGGCGTAGGGTTTGTATTTACACTGTATTAATATACTTAAATAATTTCTTAATCTGTTTTGTGTTTTGAATAGAATTATTAAATATTGAAAGACCAGTTGAAATATAATACTAAATGTAAATTATAAATACAATACAAATATAAAAAGAAAAAACGCGCCTAGAAATATTAAAATCAATAGCCACAAAATAAAAAAGATCATGCGTCTAAACTTTGTCTGGCCTGTATTTAGCACATTTCCCTTAGGGGAAATCAGCTATTGAGGTCGTACTCATGACGCAATTTTTGAAAAAGTTCTTGAAACGTTCATCGTTCCTACCCAAGAGATGGCGAAAATGAGGTCCATTCAAAATTTTATATATATATATATATATATATATATATATATATATATATATATAGATTTGTCTGCACTAGCGGTCGCAATTTTAGTCTGATCATTACCAAACTTGATATTCATACGTTTGATGTAAAAATGAAGATCAAGTTCATTAATGGCTGAAATCGGATCAGTTGGGGTGGGGGGTTTAGAGGGTAAATAGTTTTCAAAATAATAAATGTGTTATATTCAGATATATTTCATTAATGTATTATATTCAGATATATCTCATTAATTGTTTTTCTTTCCGGTGTAGAATTCAGGTTGGCTGGCCTGTTTTGTTTGTAGAGTTAATAACTTGAAACTGACATTTTTTTTTTTCATTTCCTTTTGTATTTATTCACTTAATATTTACGGTGGTGTTACCAGTATGGTTATTTATCTATTGTAAACCTTCGCTTTGGAAATCTACTTAGTTTACACAGCCCCTGCGAACCTACCTATGGAATTTTTTTAAGTTTCTGGACTAACTAAATTCACAAGGGCTCCTGATCTATGTCATGTATCCCATAAATTAAGTACAGTCTAATAATACCTAATAATCGTATATTTTGTTTTGTTAAAGCGTTGGCCTTAACTCACAGGGTAAACCTTGAGTGGCGAGTTCGATTCTCGCCTAGGCAATAGGAATTTATTTAGTGACAAACTCATTAAATAAAATCCTTAATCTTAACCAGACTAGAAACCTGAATATAACCCACCCCAATTAGCCGTTATAGCACAAATTGAGCGTGGATACATATCATTCAATGAAAGTATTTACTAAAAGTTTCTTTGTAGTTTATTATTACAATAAATGTGTTAATAGATAAATCTGTGTACTCTGGGGAATTGTTTTGCCATAGTGGATATTGGAAATAATCGTGGCGCCGAAGTCGGTCATCAGTATATCAGAGAATATTAAATGAGAACTATGTGTTATGTATGATATTTACCACATTGTTACAAAATCTGATATTGAATTTCTATTGCTCAACCACCGTTGATAACTTGGTAATCAAAACTAAGTATTACGAAAGTTTACCATTAACCAAGCAGAATGTATTGACATAATGCCACAAACACTGTGCATATTTAGTGAGCAACAGTTAACCACAGCTCCATTGCAGCAGGTATAATATTTTATACTTAAAATAAAACTGGCTAAAACGTTACTTCATGAATATTTAATCAGTATAAATCAAATTCAAGTGTATTTTAGATTGAAATAAATATAGACAATTATGAAAATAGAAATAACCAGTTATAGTAAAACCCAGAATTTATTTTCAATAAGAGCGAAAACTGAAGCCGAATAGAAACATATCTTCCGTGGCGGTCTCTTATCAAGCAATTTCGTAAATATCGGAACACGGCGTTTCTCATATAGAATACCTGGTATCGGTTCTTAGAATTTGATGGCATATGAAAATGATATTGATGGATATATTTGAGAAGAATTTAACAAGAGCGTTCCAACGGTATTATTACAGTGTTACAAGTGACTTATAAGATTCCAAGCATATCTCTTTCAAATGTACGCCCTCTCTCGTAAATGTACGGTAGAGGAATTTTACATGAGCCATTTCTTTACCAAAATATGGCACAAACCAATGACAAAATTTAGTTAATTTAATTGCACTCGTTATAAAAATGTAACAGTCTGGCATCCAGGCGGACAAAATGTCTAAATGTCCATGGATCCTACCGAGGAGATGACGAATATGAGGTCCGTTAAAATCTGTATATATATATATATATATATATATATATATATATATATATATATATATATATATATGTTACCGCTCAAGCAGTCGCAATTCGATAATGACTGAAATTGGACCAGGGGGAAGGGGGGGGTTTAGAGGGGGATAAATATCTCCGTTACTATACTTCGGATCAAAAAGATGTATAGAATCAATCTTATAGCAAATTAAATGCGCTACAAATATTGTTATATACATTTATTCCCTATATTGAATATTAACCGAGATATTTGCATTTTCCACTTTTTAGCCTTCAGCAAACCCCCACTTCTACTCATGTCACATAAACAACAATAAGTTATGTAATAAAGCACATCATTCGGAGCTTAAATACCAAATATTGTTTTCAAAAGACATTTATTATAAGAGATACATGCAAATATGTTCTGGCGACCCTCCCCGCTTCTTAAGTTTTTGGATTTCTTAAATTTGATTGATTTAAATAAAAATTATTCTGATTCAGTATAGTACTAGATATAGTTTCAATCAAATTAATACGTTATATTCAGATATATTTCAGTAATTGTTTTTCTTTCCGGTAAGAAGTTGGCAGAACTGTTTGTTTACATTTCAGATGCTTTCCGTCGGGAGGTTTCTTATTATCGTTTGTATTTAGTCACTTAATATTCAGAATGGTGTTGTTGCCGGTATGTAGATTTATCTATTGTTCACGGGGGAAATCTGCTTAGTTTACGCAGCCCCTACGTGACGGACTTTTTCTAATTCCAATATACTTTGGGAACGCACCATTTGAATCATCAGTTCTTCGAGAACACATATGTTATATGATTTTGGAGAAACTTGTAGCCCTATTATTATAGAACGGATATATAATAGAACGTTTATTAGTCATTGACATCGATTACTACTGTGAATTAGGATTCCAAATACCGACATATAATAAAATTAAAAATATTAATGTTAGATTGACCACCATATCGGTGAGTAGATGAGTGAAAAAGCATATGCACAAGGAAGTGACGAAGTAAAGGTTCTCATCCATATTGAAGGGCGGGATAGTTCGTCTTCCTTTCTGAACATTGAAAGCACATTTTCCTCTGAAGGGTCCATGACAAGCTGATAATACATGGGAGGGTCCATCAATACTCCTTGGGGAACCTTCTATCAAATCCCGGACTGGGTCAGCCCTCGGCTCACTTCACGGGCCTCCTTTAATAATTCAATAATTCATACCGTGCACACATGAAAAATTGTCTAACTTACAAGACAGTCGCCTTTTTGCTCCTAACACACTTATGCTAAGGGGGAACATACATATTAGCCATTACTACTTCCTTGTTAAAAGGATTTATTGCGATAGGGGAAAATGCCAGTTTTCATATATTCTGAAATCATATTGAGTAATTTCAGTCTGTATGTATCTTGTTAACTCACAAACTCTTGCCCGGGGGCTCGGGTTGGCCGTGCGAGTTAGGGCGTTGGTCCTGATCTCCCATGGCAGACCTAGAGTGGCGGGTTCGAATTCCGCTCTGGGCAGTGGAAATTTATTTAATGACGGCCTCATTAAATAAACTCTTTGGGCCCACCCTGGCTAGAAAAGGATGGTAACCTGTAGATACCCCGTCCCGATTGGCCTAATTGCATAAAGTGGACGTAAAATAAAAAAAACTCTTGCCCAAGAATGTTTAAATTTCATATTTTGGATTGTCGTACATTTTTACAATTACTATTATTTTTTTTGTTGTACATTGTGTTGTGCATCTGGTGAGAGCGTTAACCGACATATATATATATATATATATATATATATATATATATATATATATATATATATATATATATATATACTAGCTGAGATAACCGGCTTCGCTTGGGAAATCATTAGAGGTTGAATGATGATAGTATAATTTTTTTTGGCAAGGCATCAATGTGTACACTACACTTCCCGTCTGGGCGTATTGTTTTCCCTTAAGAGACGGGAAGGAGACTTATAGAATAGAAATTTTATTTTTGAAGAATAAATGAAAATAACTCCCTAGTCAATCCCTCTCTGTTTGACACACCTCTAGCAAAGTTACCCGGCTCCGCCCGGAAATTCATTTGAGGCAGAATGAAAATGGTATTTTTTTTGGAAAGTCTCTACTTTGCACAATATTTTTACATTTCCCCGTCCCAGCGTTTATACCGTCGTTGCTGTGGATTTGTTTATAATAAAATTATTCATTATGTAAGGCTCCACTGTCCTCAATATTATAATATTTCCCGTCTCCTGTGCACGTAGTTTTGTTGTATAACGTAATGGACCATATAATAATCATAGAAAGTATTCTGTCTTCCAAACCAAGTATGAATAAAAGTTCTTTTCCCTTGATGTGGTAAATAGCCCAAAGTTGTGGTAAATAACCGCTGTTAAAAATACTCTTTTGTAAGCCTCCATTGAAAAACTGTATATTCATAACAGTACATAGTGTGTACAGTAAAGTATATCATATATTAACCGAACAGAGTTAATAAATACCAGAAATAACTGGATGCACCATCCCTTTAAATGCCCCTTTTAAATTATTTATTTATGATAATTAAACAAATTCACATTCCTGAGAATAACACTACATTGCTAAAAGTATAAGCATCAAGTAACATGTAAACATAAACGAATATGAGGTCGGCAAGGGAGTGGCAGAACTGATAGGGCAAAAGAAGTAACCCCACCCCACACCTCCCAAGGCTCAGGGGTGCCAACCTACTATTCATTTAGGATCTCAATCCTGTAATACATTAAATTATATCATCAAATCTGATTACATTTCTTCACAATACTAAAGCTGTTTGTTCACATAACTTTCAAGTATTAGTTAAAAAAAGTATTAAATAAACTTAAAGACCAACTGGCATTTCTCATGAGTTAATGTTTGGGAGAAAAGAAGGGGAGAGGGAGCAGTACTTGGTGCAACCTGTTACTGGCGTTAAAAAATTACATACCTTTCAATTATAAATGATAACATATTAAAATAGATTTGAATTAATTTATCCAGGTGAGGTACCTGGTAGTTTCTATTGGAAAGAATTGTTGAGCATATTAATATTTCTATGCAAATTACTTGATTCATACATAGTTAAACGAAATATTTATAAAACAAAAGTTACTATAAATAACAAAGTAAACAACTTCTGTTACATGCACATTTGCATAAAAACAAATAGAAAATGAAATATCGCGAATTTTTATTTCAGACCTCCCCTTACAACTCCCACTCCCGTTTCAACCTAACAATTTTAATATAGCTTATAATCAGGAAAGAATTAATGCTAATTAACATTCCGAGGTTTTTGTTCGGTTCAACCGTTAGTGCCCAATAAAATAGTTGGCTCCCGCTTTAGTTTTTAGTGCATATCTCGTTTATACTTTGTTATACGACAAAGTAGAATATAATATGCGGGGCTCGGGTTGGCCGTGCAAGTTAGGGCGTTGGTCCTAATCTCGCATGACAAACCTAGAGTGGCGGGTTCGAATCCCGCCCCGGGCAGTGGAAATTTATTTAATGACGGACTCATTACATAAACTCCTTGTGCCCACCCTGGCTAGAAAAGGATAGCAATCTGTAGATAACCCGTCCCGATCAGCCTAGAAGCATAAAGTACGTAAAATAAAAAAAAGTTTAATATTACCAAAGTTACTATAAATAACAGAATAAACAAATTTTGTCTAGTATTATTCAAATGTTCAAAAACATGATTATAAAAGAATTATTAATAAGCCGTGACATTTATGGCTAAACACATTCTATACTTTTATTCGATATTTTTTAGGTGCCTGAAAACCGGAATAGAGAATCGAGGTCAAAAGAACTTTTTACGAGCGTTGTATTGCATTTCACATCCAACATAATTCCAAAATAGACTTTATTATTAACCTAGGACAAAATCAGGGGTTTCAATCTGTCAATCTATAGACTGCAATGCCCTCTAACTAAACACCACTAAAATAGAAAAGTCCGTCACGCAGGGGCTGTGTAAACTAAGCAGATATCCCATGTGAAGTTTTACAATAGAGAAATCTGCATACTGGTAATAAAAGCCCACCATGAGTAAATGCAAACGGTAATAAGAAATCTTTCAGTTATTTATAATAAATTCCCAACTGAAACGGCTTCTGAATTGTAAAAATAATTTATATTTTAATAACTCAAATCTTAGTAGTACAAAAACTAAAGAAGGGGGAGGCGGCGGATGAACAGACCGTATTTGCATAAATCACACAAAGTAAGGAAGGTAAGGTAAGGTTAGAAACGACAGGTAAGGTAAGAAGTAGCCTCCCAACTGAGCCGAGAGAGGCCGAACTAATCCGAACAATACCCGACCACAGCCTTCATAAAAATGCAAATATCAAGGTTAATATTCAAGATAGAGAATAAATGTATATATCAATATTTCTAGTAAATTTAATTTGCAATAAGATTGGTTCTATATAATGTTTCGATCCGATGCATAATAACGGAGATATTTCGAATTTTTGAAAATCCCCCCTCTAAACCCCCCCCTCCCACTGGTCCGATTTCAGCCGTTAACGAACTTGATCTTCCTTTTTACATAAAACGATTAAATACCGAGTTTGGTGACGATTAAATAAAAATTGCGACCGCTAGAGTGTTAAAAGACAAATATATAAATATATATATATATATATATATATATATATATATATATATATATATATATATATAATTTTGAACGGACCTCATTTTCGTCATTTCCAGGGTAGGATCGATGGACATTTGAGGAAATTTTTCGAAAATCCCGTCATGAGTACGACCTCAATAGCTGATTTCCCTTAAGGGAAATCTGCTAAAAACGTGCTAAAGAGATTTATAGGACAATTATTGATCGGTTCTTAATTGGGAATGCTAATGAGCGAAAAGCCTTTATTTAATAACTGCCTCGCCTCAAAGTCTCTCGTTCCTCCTATCGGTATTCATTATAATGTTATGGAACTGATAATAAAGAAATGGGGAAAAAAAGAGAGCGAGACAAAAAAAGAAATTCAATCAGGGAAGCAGTAATGGCGGACTTAATTAACTTTGGATGGATTTCTTTCAAGTCTTTGTCGACTAGCGTTAGAAATGATAACTACCGCCAAACTCAAAGAACTTAAGTTTCAAGTCGTTCAATTGTCTTATCGGAACAATTTTCTCAGAATTTCAACCAGCGGAACTAACAATTTGCAAGTCGAGTGGATTTATTCTTCAGCCTGTTGGTTTTCCTTTTTCAATTAATCTGCATAGGAGATCTTCCCACTTCCAGCCTGTAATTATAGCTCTAACACAATAGATAAACGCATTTGTATCTACTACTTTAATTAGAATATAAGTAGGTATATGAGAATGTTATAAATGTTTTTAACCATTATATGTTAGAAAAAAGTCCGTCACGCAGGGGCTGCGTAAACTAAGCAGATTTCCCACGTGAAGTTTTACAATAGAGAAATTTCACGAGAGCCGAGCCAGTCAAAGAAACGGCCGAACTAGCTTTTGGCGGGAAAGTAACTCTGTTAGGCTCCGAGATTAAATTAAAAACAATTCAATCTCAAAAAACAACAAGAACACAAAAGATGAACTTACCGTTAATGACAGCAGCGCTCTGAACACTTATTACACCAACACTAAATAGTACCACAGAATATCCATTATTTGTAAGACTTAATACTGCTGTGAATATTAAGTAAACAAATAAAGGGCAAGTCAAATGGTAAGAACCTTCCTGATAGCAAACAGTCTGAGTTCTAAACAATCAGGTTAGCCAGCTTTTACCGGAAATAAAAGCAATTACGGAAATATATTTGAATATAAGTTATAAATTTTATTCATATAACTATTTATTATATTTAGTACTGTAATTAATAATAGACCAGAATAATTTTAATCACAACCATTCCAAATTTAGGAATCCGGGAAGAAAATAGAAAGGTGGGGGGCAAAATACGATTCAGACGGTTATATAGATATATATATATATATATACAGTTTTGAACGGACCTCATTTTCGTCATCTACTAAGTAGGATCGATGGACATTTGAAGACAGTTTTCGAAAATCGCGTCCTGAGTACGACCTCAATAGCTGATTTCCCTGAAGGGAAATCTGCTAAAAACAATTTATACTACTACTACAGTCACTAAACCATTAATTTACTTCCAGTGGCGATGTAGTATTCACACTCTTTCTCAAGAGATTCTAGAAATAAAAGTCCGTCACGCAGGGGCTGCGTAAACTAAGCAGATTTCCCTCGTGACGTTTAACAATACATAAATATACATACTGATGACACAACACCACCGCGAATATCAAGTGAATAAATACAAATGATAACAATAAACCTCAGGAGGGAAGCACCTGAAACGTAAACAAACAGGTGTGCCAACTTACCACAGGAAAGAAAAACAATTACTGAAATATATCAGTATATAACAAATTAATTTTATTGAAAACTATTACTATATACAGCATTGTAATGTGTAATGGATCAGGATAATTTTTATCTCAATCAATCAAATTTTAGTAGTCCAAGAACTTAAGGTGGGGGCACCATAACATATTAGCATTTATCTCGTATAATAAAGGTATCTTGAAAACAATTCATGGTATTTAAGCTTCGAATAATGTCGTTTATTACATAACAGAGTATTGTTTGTGAGAAGTAAGGGTTTTCAGGAAGGCTGAAAAATGAAAAATGCAAATATCTCTGTAAATATTCAAGATAAGGAATATATGTATATAACAACACTTATAGAACAATTAATTTTCAATAAGATTGGTTCTATACAATCTTTTGATCCGACGTATAGTTACGGAGATCATTCGAATTTCAGAAAATTCTCCCCCTTTAAACCCCCCCCCCCTCCCACTGGTCTGATTTCAGCCATTAACGAACTTGAATTGTCTTTTTACATAAAACGTTTAAATATCGAGTTTGGTAATGCTCAAACACACACACACACACACACACACACACATATATATATATATAATTTTGAATGGGCCTAATTTTCGTTATCTCCTGGTTAGGATCGATGGACGTTTAGGAAATTTTTCAAAAATGAGTACGACCTCCATAGCTGATTTCCCTTGAGGGAAATCTGCTAAAACACACTTGCTAATATTATATTTTATATCGCAAATAAAATACATATAAATTAGTAATTGATCTATTACTAATTTATATTTTTAATTAAGATTTATTTGTTTTATAAAAGTTTAAGAATATGTTTAGCAGATTTCCCTTAAGGGAAATCAGTTATTGAGGTCATACTCATGGCGCGAGTTTCGAAAAATATCTTCAAATGTCCATCAATCCTACCCAGATGATGAAAATGAGGTCCGTTAAAAATTATATATATATATATATATATATATATATATATATATATATATATATATATATATGTCTGTTAACGCTCTAGCGGTCGCAATTTTTGTTTGATCGTTACCAAACTCGGAATTTTTATGTAAAAAGGAAGATCAAGTTCGTTAATGGCTGAAATCGGACAAGTGGGAGGGGGGGATTTAGAGAGGGGATTGTTGAAAATTCAAAATTGCTCCGTTATTATGCGTCGGATCGAAACATTGTATAGAATTAATCTTATTGCAAATTAAATTTACTATAAATATTGTTCTTTACATTTATTCTGTATCTTGAAAATTAACCGAGATATTTGTATTCTCTGTGTGGTCGGCAGGAGTCGGCTATGTTCGGGACTTTCCGCCGAGAGCTCTGGCAGCCGTTTCCGTAACTGTTCGTCCCTCGTGAATAGGTTTAGAGATCCCTTACTACTACTGTTGTTATTGGGCAGATTTCTCTACTGTAAAAGTTCACGTGGGAAATCTGCGTAGTTTACGCAGCCCCTGCGTGACGGACTTTATTTTAAGTGCTTATGTTAGTTATTGGCAATACTAGATGCATTATTAGAATCGCGTTCTTCTTAGCATATATTTCTCTAGACATACTCGTACTTCTAGCTTCCTGAAGGCTTTCTCTGATACTGATGAGTTGCGTTCCTGTTGAGGTGTCTGTAACTGTCATGTCCGGTGCCCCGGGCGGAGTCTCCCCTTCCAAGTATGTGCTGGGGGTAGTTTCTCTCATATCTGCTCTGACTTCTTTGTTGACAGTCTTCATTCTAGGTCAAATTATTAGCTTCCAAAGTTTTCTCATTCTATAACCATCTTCCCTGTTGATGTCAGGGCATTTCACTGTCTCTGTTGCTTAGCACCTGGACTTCATCAAATCTTATCTGATGAATGGTTAAGTTTTGCTACTGCTGAGTCATCCGTTCAAAACTTTTTTACATTCTTGTCAAGTGTGATTATTAATTAAAACACGGTCAATTCCCGAAGACTTGTAATAGTTACAAGGTTTGTGAAAGTGTACAACTATATTAGCAGATTTCCCTTAGGGGAAATCAGCTATTGACGTCGTACTCAGGACGCGATTTTCGAAAACTGTCTTCAAATGTCCATCGACCAAAATTATATATATATATATATATATATATATATATATATATATATATATATATATATTTGTCCCTTATCGCTCTAGCGGTCGCAATTTTTGTTTTATCGTTACCAAACTCGATATTTAATCGTATTATGTAAAAAGAAAGATCAAGTTCGTTAATGGCTGATATCGGACCAGTGGGAGGGGGGGGGTTTAGGGGGATTTTCGAAAATTTAATATATCTCCGTTATTATGCGTCGGGTCGAAGAATTGTATATAACCAATCTTATTGTAAATTAAATTTCCTATAAATAATGTTATATACATTTACAGTCTATCTAGAATATATATATATATATATATATATATATATATGGGGCTCAGGTTAGCCATGCGAGTTAAAGCGTTAACCTTTATATCACATGGCAAACCTAGAGTGGCGAGTTCGATTCTTGCCTGGGCAAAGGAAATTATTTAGTGACGAAATTCATTAAATAACATCCTAAAATCCCACCCTGGCTAGAAAAGGTTGGTAACCTGTAGATAACCCGTCCCAGTTAGCCTGAGTTGCAAAAAGTGGACGTTAATAAATAATAATATCTAGAATATGGGCATTTTTATTAAGTGTGTGCCTTATAACAGAGTTGAGATCGGCTGAAGTCCGTTATATTCGGCACTTGTTCGGCCGTTTCCTTAACTGTTCGGCTCTCGTTAATTGGTTTAGAGATTCGGCAGATTTATCTATTGTAAAACTTCAGTTGGGGAATCTGCTTAGTTTACGCAGCCCCTGCGTGACGGACTTTTTTTTCTACTAGGTACAGTTAAATTCTCAACAAAGTTACTACGTTACCGACATAAGTCAGTTTCCAACTGTTGGAGTGAACTAGAATTATTTTAAGAACAAATTGATGCTAAAATCAATTGCCTTCTTATCGAAAGAACTGCCCCCAATAGAATATAGTGAGGTGAGAGTGACGTGGATCACTAAGGGCCTTTTTAGGGGTGGGCCTAAAACTTATCTCGGCCCGGTGAGTACAAAGGCCTAGCCTTAGCGCGTCAAGGACCTCTGTACACATTGTTAGCCGACAGACCCGTTCACAGAGAAAGCAAACTCAAAAGGCAAAGGGGTATTAACTTGTTTTATTATATAATAATTTCAACAAATAAGAGTTCCCTTTTAACAGTTTGACAATGTATTATATTTTGATATCCTCCTATTTCCATTGTATACAATATATTATAAGAAATAAGTTGAGATTAATTTTTATAAGTTTAAACTTTCTCTGACAATTTAATCCTTCAAATATTGAAGTAGTTGTAGCAGCCAAACATAACCCGCACTGACTGCTGAGGGAAGGTTATGCCCAGCTGATCAGTGTTGCCAGTAGTTTTATTAAATAATTAAATCTAGTATTTTTTCTTACCCACAACACTGGGGTGACCACGGAATTTCATTTTAGCACTTTCCCCCTTAAGGGAAATCAGCAATTAAGGTCGTATTCATGACACGATTTTCGAAAAATTTCTTCAAATGTCCATCGATCCTACCCAGTAGATGACGAAAATGAGGTCCGTTCAAAATTATATATATATATATATATATATATATATATATATATATATATATATATATATATATATATATTTGGCTGTTAACGCTCTAGCGGTCGCAATTTTTGTTTGATCGTTACGAAACTCGATATTTAACCGTTTCATGTAAAAAGACAGATCAAGTTCGTTAATGGCTGAAATCGGACTAGAGGGAGGTGGGGGGGGTAGTGGGGGTCATGTTCGAACAGTCTATATATCTCGGTTATTATGCATCAATCGAAAAATTGTATAGAACCAATCTTATTGCAAATTAAATTTACTATAAATATTGTTATATACATTTATTCTCTATCTTGAATAGTAACCGAGATATTTGCATTTTTATGAAGTCTGTGGTCGGGTATAGTTAGATTAGGTCGGCCATTTCCGTCCTTGCTCGGCTCAGTTGGAAGCTTATTATAAACTGTCGTTTCTAACCTTAACTTACCTTCGTTGCTTTGTGAGATTTATGCAAATACGTTCTGTTCATCTGCCCCCCCCCCTTCTTTAACTACTAAAATTAGAAATTATTCTTACAATTCAGAAGCCGTTTCAGTTGGGAATTTACTTGGATTAACTGAAAGATTTCTCATTACCGTTTGTATTTAATCACGATGGTATTGTGTTACCAGTATGCAGATTTCTCTATTGTAAAACTTCACATGGGAAATCTGCTTACTTTACGCAGCCCTTGCGTGACGGACTTTTTAATTTTTCTTCTCCATTGGTTTACTCTCGGACAACATGTTTTACTCTCTGACAACCTGTTTTAGTTGCTAGCAACTTATTTTAGTTTAGTGGCAATAGTGATTTAGAGTGGTGGCGGACCGTTTCAGCAGATGTGCCTTAGGAGAAATCAGCTGATTTTATGTTTACTTTTATTTCCGATTTAATACCAAAGAGCATAGTAATAAAGTCTACTTTTATCAGATAGTGTGGAATTTCTGTGCCTTGGATATTGTTGTTTTGATGTATCACCTTGTGATTGGTCGTGATGGCATATGAGAGATATAACAGGATTATTCAGTCATTCAAGTCTGTATGTTTCATTGGAAAAAGATCTGGAAACAAAAACCTGAAACATTTACTTTTACCGTAATATTCCTAGAATGAAGAACTTTTCGTGTAATTACAAGGCAAATTGTAAATTCTATTTTCCCTTCATATCCTGCAAATTGAAAAGTCCGTCACGCAGGGACTGCGTAAACTAAGATTTCCCACGTGTGCCACTTATTTGCATTTATTTCAAAACTTAAAAGTTCAATGAGAACAATATTTGGAATTTAGACTTCAAATAAAGTGTTTCATTACATAATAGAATATTGTTAATATGAGGCGAGTAGGAGTGGGACTTTACTGAAGACGGAAAACTAAAAAATGCAAATATCTCAGTTAAAAATCAAGATAGTGAAAATAAGCAAAAGAACATTACATTTGAAATAAGATTGGTTCAATACAATTTTTCGATCCGACGCATACCAAGGGAGATATTAAGAACTTTCGAAATTCTTTTCCTCTAAACCCCCCGCCTCCCACTGATCAAATTTCAGCCATTAAAGAACTAGATCCTTCTTTTTACATAAAACGATTAAATATCGAGTTTGGTAAAGATTAAAGCAAAACTACGATCTCCAGAGCGGTAACAGACAAATATATATGCACCAAATTTTGAACGGACCTCATTTTCGTCATCTACTAGGTAGAACGTTTGAAAAATGTTTTCGAATATCACGTGATGAGTATAACATCAATAACTGATTTCCCCTAAGAGATATCTGCTAAAACGTTCTATTTTTTTCTGTAAATTTCCTAATCATTCAATTAAATGTCCGTCACGCAGTGGCTGCGTAAACTAAGCAGATTTCCCATGTGAAGTTTTACAATACAGAAATCTGCATACTGGTAACTCAACACCGCCGTGATTTAGTACAAACGGTAATGAGAAATCGTTCAGTTAATTAAAATAAATTCCCAACTGAAACGGCTTCTGAATTGTAAGAATAATTTATATTTTAATAACTCAAATTTTAGTCCAAGAACTAAAGAAGGGGGGGGGGCGGATGAATAGAATGTATTTGCATAAATCTCACAAAGTAACGAAGGTAAGGTAAGGTTAGAAACGACAGACAAGGTTAGAAGAAGCTTCCAGCTGAGCCGATCAGTTACGGAATCGGCCGACCTAATCCAAACTATAACCGACCACAGACTTCATAAAAATGCAAATATCTCGGTTAATATTCAAGATAGAGAATAAATGTAAACAACTATATTTATAGTAAATTTAATATACAATAAAATTGATTCTATACAATTTTTCGATCCGATGCATAATAACGGAGATATTTATGCACGCTAGAGCGTTAACAGAAAAATATATTGATATATATATATATATATATATATATATATATATATATATATAATTTTGAACGGACCTCATTTTTGTCATCTCCTGGGTAGGATCGATGGACATTTGAAGAAATCTTTCGAAAATCGCTTCATGAGTACGACCTCAATAGCAGATTTCCCTTACAGAATCCCGGCAGATATCCGTTACAGAATCCCTATTACTCCACCATTTCGCCATCTAAAACATTTGTCATTTCCAACTCAGTCTCACTCAACACCAGCCATCACGTTGTCTACAAGAGTAGCAAAACTCTTGATTACCATCTCGAAAAGCCTCCATAACTCTTTTATTTCCCGCGGGCATCCAACCTATAAGATATGAATACTATTCGTGCCATATCACCCTATGTATCTACAAATAAAAACCCAATTGTTCACACTGCCAGAATTACAACCACTTATTTCCCCTGGAATTCAGAAGATAGAAAACATTACAGATGATTTATATCCTTTGCCCGCCAAATTCTCTCACCTCAATTCATACTAACAGGGCATCCTTCTTTTCTATACAAACAACCGTCAAAATAAAATAAAAAATGACCGACTTAAACTAAAAGAACACTAAACATCAAAAGTCGGATACCCAGGGGAAGCGTTAACTAAGGAGATTTCCCACGTGCGTCACGTATGTGCATTTGCACTGCAAATATATAGGTTAATAATCAAGATAGTGAAAAAACTTGAATGACAATATTTATAAAACATCTGGATGTACACAGTAGGCCTGTTAGCAGATTTTCCCCAAGGGAAATCAGCTATTGAGGTTGTACTCATGACGGAATTTTCGAAATGTGTTTTCAAATGTCCATCGATCCTACCTATCAGATGAAGAAAATGAGGTCCACTCAAAACTGTATATATATATATATATATATATATATATATATATATATAACATCGTCGTAGTTTTTGTTTGATCGTTACCAAACTCAATATTTAGCCGTTTTATGTAAAAAGAAAGATCAAGTTCGTTAATGGCTGAAATCGGACAAGTGGGAGGGGGGGTTTAGAGGGGAGGATTTTCTAGAATTCGAAATATCTCCGTTATTATACGTCGGATCGAAAACTTGTACAGAATTAATCTTATTTCAAATTAAATTTACTATAAATATTGTTATGTACATTTATTCTCTATCTTGAATATTACCCGAGATATTTGCATTTTTATTAAATCTGGGCGGCTAACGGACGAAGTGACTTTCCCGCCAAAAGCTTCTTCTTACCTTACCTGTCATTTCTAACTTTACCTCAGCTCTCGAGAAATTTCTCTATTGTAAAATTTCAAGTGGGAAATCTGCTTAGTTTACGCAGCCCCTGCGTGACGGACTTTTTCCCTCTACAATAGGCTTATTTTGAAAGCTCCATCTTGAGTGCCTTTTTGAAGAGCGTTAGAGAGCATTGCGGCCGCCGGGTCACTCCTAGATCCTCAGGGACCGAAACCGCAAATCCCCCTAACTAACCCCTCACATGGCTAGGATCACAATTTACATTATCTCAAACATTTTGCCTCCAATTCCTTCATAACTTCCATTCTTGAAGGACCTGCCGTTAAATAAAAAAAAAATTGAGTGTGCAATTCATTAGAGATTCTAATTATTAATTTACTCATATCCTCATTAGTTTCTTTCCTATATTGTATATTATTGTAATATTCTTCTGATTTTCATCAGCCGTTCCTCGAATATCTACCCCCACTCATCTACCCTTAACAATATTTGTGTTTAAGCTTGGAATAAAGTGGTTCATGATATAACAGCTTATTGCTAATATGACGCGGAGTGAGGGTTTACTAAAAGCAGAATACTAAAAAAAAACAAGAATCCCTTCATGGACCTCATTTTCGTCATCTCCAGGGTAAGATCGAAGGACATTTGAGATACTTTTTCACCCTCAATGGCTGATTTTCCTTAAGGGAAATCTGCTAAAATGAATAAATAGGCTTATGGTTCGGTGCCCGAGGAACGGTCCCTAAACGTACCCAGACATTTTTTGACGAGGTCGGAATAGACAAGAAGGCTCTGCAAAACTTTGTCGAGGTTATCATTATTGATACTTTAGGGATTATTTCCCACCATATATTTTAATGTTTCTTTGACCAGTGATCTTATTATTGATCGAGGGATCATGTTAGTACAATAATGATGTTTCTAATTTATATCTAGTGACATTCACCTTTCAGGTTCCTAACTGTGTTTATTTTAGTTAATGCTTTAGTTATTCAGCTGACTAAATACAATATGTATTGTTTTACTGTTGTCCTAGGGATTGACCGAGTTGCTGTGTGCTTCAGCATCTCAATGTAATTGAGCAGCTCCACAAACTGTATAAAAATTTGTACAATAAAGTGATTCTCTATGACGTAAATAAAAACATTTGTAAAATGTTTACTATTATCGAACGGATTCAGCTAATTTTATTCTAATCGAAGACATAGAACATCAATAATAATTAGTAACCTGCTTACAAATTAATCTGATTTTCCTTGTAGTAACAATATACACTCACAAGCGTGAGTAAAAGGAAAGAAAGGAAAAAAAAACCGCTCGTGATACTAAAACACGGAGATGTGCAAAACCGAGAAAAATAAAAAGGACAAAAAGAGAATACAAATTCACCTTGAGCCGAAATAGGAGAGACGCCCTTGTCGGACTATAAACAGAAAGTGTCAGAGTTGGTGTGAACATGTGTCGTGGGGAATACTGAAGAGGGCGGCACCTAGCCTGGAAAGGACAGGGGGAGTGTTGCCTGTTTTCGAGGGTATCCCCCTCTCTCTCCAGTTCCAGAGATTCCAGGACACGGAGGACTTATCTGATCCTACAGGACAAAGGTCTCTTATCACCTTATCAAACCACGGGCACACACTTCAACCCGCCAATCCTTGTGCAAATCGCCGGCTCTACTTCGGGTTCTAGTCCCAAGAATGACGACTCGCATAACTTTGAAGAAAGAAACGTCCGCTCCGCAGGGGCTGCTAAACTAAACAAATTTCCCACGTGTTGGTACGAACCTCTACTGATTTCATTTCACCATGCATCCTCTATTAGCAGATTACCCTTCAGGGAAATCAGCTACTGAGGTCGTACTCATGACGCGATTTTCGAAACATTTCCTCAAATGTCCATCGATCCTACCAAGATTATATCAAAATTATATATATATATATATATATATATATATATATATATATATATATGTGTGGCTCTGTGTGTTTATATATATATATATATATATATATATATATATATATATATATATATATATATATTTCTGTTACCGCTCTCGCGGTCGCAATTAATATTTGATAGTAACAAAACTCGAAATGTAAGCGTGCAATACACAACTAAGGACGAGTTCGTTAATGGCTAAAATCGAACAAGTGAGAGGGGGATAATTTCGTAAATACAGATCGAAAAATTGTATGGAGACATTTATTTATTTATGGTTTATTGCAAATAAAATGTACTATTTACTACTACAAAATTTGGAAGGGCATTGCCCTTACAGATTAAGTGCTCCATCAACGTTAGTCTGCCCTGTCAACACTCAAACAATACAAATAAGTCACAAGTCCGTGTCTGTGCAAACCCTAGCAGAATTCCCACCTGATGGAACGCATATTAGCAAGAAGGCTATGCGAGTAGAAATTGAAATATATACCTGACATGAGATTTTTACTGATTCGGTTACAAGTTAAATAGGTCTAATAGAAGAGAGGTAAAGATACTAATAACTCGAATAGTATTGGAGTTAAGAAAAACAGTGTACGGCACAACAGTTATAGAACATTAAATGTTTAACCAGACTGGTTCATTCAACATTTATCGACCAGACTCATAAAAACTGTATCAAATTTACGAATTCCTCCCCTATAAACGCCCCCCCCATTCCTATTCCAGGTCCAATTTAAGCCATTAATGAATATAATCTCTAGACTCTAATGAAAAATCTATATATTGAGCATGGTATAAATAAAATAACTTCGAAACAAGAACGTGACCTGTTAATTAGACCTAATGTATTTGCATTTAAAACGCATAGTATAAGTCAGAAGAAAACAATATTTGGTATAAGCTTGGAATATGACGTTTAGTGATATATTAGTTTATTGTTAACTTTCCATGACTCAATGTGGGGGTTTACTAAAGGCTGAAAAAAATGCAAATAACTCCCTTAATTAGCGATATGAAAAACTAAGTATAGGACAACAATTATAGAGTATTACATTTTCAACCAGATTGGGTATATACAATTTTTTGATACAATTATTATAAACGAATCTATTCTGAATTTTCCTCTTCCTTCTCAACAAAGCCCTCCGCTCTCCCAGGTCCAATTTCAACCGTTAATGACCTTCATCTTTGGTATTACATTGAGCGTTTAAATGCTTGGTGACAGTCAAACCATTATAGAGACCGCTAGAACGTTAAATGACAATATTGCCACCCCCCCCCCCCCATGTAGGATGAATGAATGACAAGTCGTGATCGATCAGTTAGCTATTTATATATGTTTAGCATCTCCTAAAATGGCAATTTTCATGAAGGGCCTAAAAGATGAGATGCCGGTAAAATCAGTGATCAATACATATTATTGAGAAAATTAAATACATGAAAAATTAAACAAAGTGCCACGTATTTGGGAAGTACGGAGCAGATCAAAGGTGCAACCATATGGTCCCGCCCGCCCTCGGCAATACCAGTCCAGATCTAGAAGAGTCCAGAATTCCGCTTTGATGTTACCCGACATGATATAAAAAGGGACGCAGCCTGTCCCGAGTTAGTCAGTTTGTTCTTAGCTCTCTTCAAGTGATCAACACTGCGTTCAGTTAAGCTTTAGTGAAGAGTGCGTCTTTGTTGCAGTGCGGAAAACTGTTTTATGTGAAGAACAGACTTGTGTCGTGTTTCACTAATGAACAGTGCAGTGCCGTTATCTTTGCAAAGATCAGTGCAGTGCCGTGTTTTCGTGAACTTCAGTGAGTTATTGGACTGTGTAATAACAGTGAAGCTATCAGTACATACTGTGAGTAGTGGCCAAGAATAATTAACAAAGTGTGTAGTGTATTTTTATATAAATTGTGCAGTGATAAAAGCTTGTGAGTGTTTAATTTTGCAATCCAAAAGAACTCTAATAAACAATGTTTATTAATGGTTTTTTTGTAATAAACGTAACAATATATTTCAAAAAGCTAGACGATGAAAACTTTTAAAATTTGGCATCCAAATTAATAGGAACACGACTCAGTCATAGTTGTTTGGTACAGTTTAAGAGGTCTTTAATAATTTAACACGTCTAGGTACAGTCCCTGCTCTTAACTTTAGTTTCAGAGTTATGCATTTATAACAAGAAACTTCATCCAAAAACCCCATAAATATAAATAAACATCACTTAAATAAACGAATACTATTTAGTTACAAAGCCTTTTATATTTGCATTGTAAGAAAATGAAACAACCATATTTGACTGACCTAAATACTCCGTAAAGTTCAGATCTGCAAAGTTTAGAAGTTCATAATGTTATGTAGGAAAGGTGAAGTGCAGCAAGAGAGCACTATCCAATTTAATAGGAGATTTGCATGCGACCGTATATTAAAAGGAAGTTAGCTACCAACATTGCAATACTGTTTACGGGTCTAGAAGAAGGTAAAAAACAAGTTTATTAGTTAGTGGATACTTAATTTTAAAGTGATATTTTGTGGTTTTATATTTACATTAACTGCATCTCTTCGAATTGCACTCTCTTCAATTTTTAACACGTTTTACCACTAAAATGAACAGGGATACAATATATTGGAGTACAATGTGTTTGAAAGTGTTCCATGTCTATTATAGAAAATTGCTCCGGTGTGAGGGTGAGTCGTGACGTGATCCACGCGCAGGCCGAGGAAACCGCCCGCCAATTCTACAAGCAATATTAGGCTGTAACTGCCCTATCTAACATACTAGTAGAAGGTACCGGAGATAATATCATCAATGTAAAAAATTGTGGTATGGATGAAATTATTCGTACTTTCCCAAGGCTGCATCTTTCTACAAGGAATGGGGTTAAAAGAAAGCAGGAGGTTAAACTTTGTAAACAGAATATAAGACATTTTTGCTCATGCAGTTCATTATGTATGCTTTACAAGAGTGATTTACCATTATAAGTAAATATCTAATAATTTAGTCTGTTTTCCGAATCAGTTTCTATTATGCTCGCTAAAATATTCGAAAATTCAATATGGGAAGGTGTCACTTTTAAACTTCCGTAAATTTATTAGATGATTTCAAATTTGTTTCAGTGATCAAAGTATAAACGATATTTCAGAGCCATATGTCAAAATGAGGTATGTTACTTATTCATATTGCACGTAACATATGCAAATTAAAATATTTTTATTTTTCATAATCAGGTAGGGTTCTTGTTACGAGTCGTATAATTTGAACATAAACGATCTATAAAATTAATTTTCCCGCTAGGTTTACGATCTAGTTGCTATGGAACTTACGAGCTCTGCG
This sequence comes from Riptortus pedestris, assembly GCA_019009955.1. Classification (NCBI taxonomy): domain Eukaryota; kingdom Metazoa; phylum Arthropoda; class Insecta; order Hemiptera; family Alydidae; genus Riptortus; species Riptortus pedestris. Next base: position 104,137,822 of record CM032230.1, on the reverse strand, counting down.
GGCCTCTCGCCAACTATTCTTTCTAATTTCGAACTACCGGACGAATCAAGCAACTTCACTGCTGTACTACAGGGCTTAATTATTGGACTACTACATCTTACTAACGTACAACAACACGACGTTCATGTTTTTACCGACTCCTACAGTTCTATGCAGTCAATACTTGACCTTTACACAACTCACCCACTCACAAGACGGCTTCTGGAATTACTAACGAACTTACAAACACAGATGAATAAAATAATAACTATTCATTGGATACCTGGACTACAGACATCACGAAAAAAATCTTGGCTGACAGACATGCAAAATTAGGGACTGAACTTGACACATTACAACACGATGCCATTAAGCTTTTTAAAAGAGAGGTCAGCCTAAAATGGGAAGTGGAATAGCGTCAGACACACACATATCTAGGAGAAATAAAAGATACTATCCGTGAATGGCTGTCAAGTAATCGGGACACTAGAAGAGAAAAAAGTAGTTCTTGCTCGGTTAAGACATGACCATTCACGGATAACACACGGACACCTCATGACTAGGACCTTTATGTACACGGTACAAGCACAACTGACTATCAAACACTTACTTACAGACTGCAGACAAATAACTGACAAGAACTTACCCACCAACCTATCAGAACTACTACACGACAAAAGCTCATACATCGCGACAATCAAGAAACACCTCCAACAGACACATCTTTTCAACTACATTTAACACTTTTACCAAACCTTGGCTTAAAGAATTCGAATCTGCTACCATTAATATACACTGGAGAAAATGTAACCGTGCCGACCTACGACTGTAGATATTTTAACATATTTTTCTTTTATTTTAAGGTGGCTATACCAACTCTTAGTTTTAGCAGATTTCCCTTCAGGGAAATCAGCTATTGAGGTCGTACTCATGACGGAATTTTCGCAATTTTTCTTCAAATTTCCATCGATCCTACCTAGCAGATCACGAAAATGAAGTCCGTTCAAAACTTTATATATATATATATATATATATATATATATATATATATATATATATATATATATTTGTCTGTTACCGCTCTAGCGGTCGCAATTTTGGTTTGATCGGTACCAAACTCGATATTTAGTCGTTTTATGTAAAAAGAAAAATCAAGTTCGTTAACGGCTGAAATCGGACCAGTGGGAGGGGGGGGGGGTTAGAGGATAGGATTTTCGAAAATTCGAAATATCTCCTCTTATTGCAAATTAAATTTACTATAAGTATTGTTCTATTCATTTATTCTCTATCTTGAATATTAACTGAGATATTTGCATTTTTATGAAGTCTGTGGTCGGGTATAGTTCGGCCATTTCCGCCAGTACTCGGCTTAGGTGGAATCTTCTACTAACCTTACCTGTCGTTTCTAACCTTACCTTACCTTCGTTACTTTGTGAGATTTATGCAAATACGTTCTGTTCATCCGCCCCCCTCCCCTTCTTTAGTTCTTGGACTACTAAAATTTGAGTTATTAAAAAATAAATTATTCTCACAATTCAGAAGTCGATTCAGTTGGGAATTTATTTTAATTAACTGGAAGATTTCCCATTACCGTTTGTATTTATTCACGGTGTTGTGTTAGCAGTATGTATATTTATCTATTACTAAACTTACCGAGGGAAATCTGCTTAGTTTACGCAGCCCCTGCGTGACGGACTTTTTATTATATGAGAAGTGTGAATAGCTAAAATTGCGACACACATAAATAAATAAATAATTTCGAACTTAGGTCGATGAGGTTGCATATGGTTGTACCTCTTCGTATTCATACGTCCCGATTCTTGTTCGGTAGATTCCCAGGGACCACCTTTATTTTCATTTTACTAGCCAGGGTGTATTATATTATATATATTAATTTATATAATTTATATTTATTTCGTTTATTTAACTGACACATATATTGTGATCAATGCTCCAGTTTTAAGATCGCATTCCGCTCTGGTAGTCATAGAGACACAATTTATTATAGGCCATAGATTTTGTTAGTAAATATTGGAGTAGTTCAATTTCAATTTTTGTTTATGGAAAGATAAATGCAATTCTGATAATTTAAAAAAAAAAATACCCTTCGTTAAGTCTAATTTATATGTTCTTTCTAGTGTTTACGTCTAGTAAATGAAAATGTATTTTTGTTTAATTAAATATAAGTATGTCAAGTGACAGTCCAGTTCTTGATTACAGGTAGATTGAAATTGCAATATATCCCCAATTTCATTAAAATACTTTCCAATCACAATTAATAAAACGTCGCCTGCAAAAGGAATTGTATATGTGTAACTTTTTTTGAGCAAACTGTCTAAAATTAAGTTTCAAAATAATGACAAATACTCCCACGTCCAGGGAGTTTCTTTATTCTCTGAACGTTGAATATCAATTGAGGCGTTAATTCCGCCAGTATATTTGATACTGTTGTCCTGTAATGTCATGTATGTGTGCCTTTCACAAAGCCAATTCCGAAGCAGTCCTGGCTCTCAAGATACATAGAAATGAATGTCTCTGATCTTGTAAATTAAATCTAAAGAGGTTTACAAATCTGAAGAAAGCGTGTAAGGCAGTCGTTTGAGGCTTGAAACCAGAAAAAAAACCCGTCACGCAGGGGCTGCGTTAACTAAGCAGATTTCCCACGTGCTTGCATTTATCTCATAACATAAAAGTCCAATGAGAACAATATTTGGTATATAAGCTTCAAATAAAGTGCTTCATAACATAATAGAATATTGTTAATATGAGATGAATAAGCTTTACTGGAGCTACCGAAAACTAAAAAATGCAAATATCTCAGTTAATAATCAAGATAGTGAAAAAATGTGGATAACAACATTTATAGAAAATACCATTTGCCATAAGATTGGTTCTATACACTTTCTCGATCCGACGCATAATAACGGAGATATTAAGAATTTTCTAAATTCTCCACCTCTAAGCCCCCCCCTCCCCCTGGTCCGATATCAGCCGTAGACGAACTAGATCTTTCTTTTTGTATAAAACGATTATATATCAAGTTTGGTAACGATAAGACTAAAATTGCGACCGCTAGAGCCTTAACAGACATATATATACAGTTTTGAACGGACCTCATTTTCGTCATCTCCTGGGTAGGATCGATGGACATTTGAAGAAAAATTTCGAAAATAGCGCCATGAGTACGACCTCAATAGCTGATTTTCCCTACGGGAAATCTTCTAAAATGATGGAAAACTAAAAAGGAAGTCTAGAATAAATTAATGCTCTCGAAAACCCCATAGAAATTATACTAATAGGCCTACAGCTGATATTAAATGCAATAGCAATTGAAATAAATGGACTTTTTAATTCTGAATAAGGTAACTTATAGAATATTTTTATTACAAAAGATTAATTAGGAAAAGAAATTGTATTTGACTAAGTTGTTTATATCATAAACTGAAAAGAAGAATACATATTTCATACAAGCCAATAAATATTTACAGATATATATGATACAGGCTGTCTCAATTATCGTGGAAAATCACTGTTCTTAGAATACGTCCAAAGGAGCCCATTAAGATGTTAAAAGTATAATAAGGCTGTGTTTATTCTCAACATTAGCAACTGATATAAAAGTCTGTTTCTGGCATAACAGGATTGAATAATTGAACCGTATTGACTTGTACAAACCTACAGATGTCTCAATAGCTATCAAAATTGCATCGGGCTTGCGACGAATCAATAGAGATATAAGCGGAATCGTCGGACGTCTTGGTTTATTATTCACTAGGATACTTTTCGGGCTGTATCAGTAAATACTTGTAAGCTGCAAATCCTGTTACAATAGAGTATGAATGTACTTATACGCCATAATTTATTAAAGAAGATCTTAGTGGCACAAGAAGGACAAATAAAATATATAATTCTGTTTACCTTTCAAATGACTGATATTCTGACACTTGTAGCTCACTGTCAACTATTTATAAAGCAAACAAATGATATTAAGCTTCTGAGAAGAGAAAGCTTAATGCACCTTTTAAGTTGAAAAGTTTAGGTTAGATTATTTCTGTTTCCGGGCCTGTTGTCCGCGAGGCTTTCAATTTTACCCACCTTTCATTAGTATATCAAATTTAAGCGTGCATATCTACCTCTTAGCAGATTTCCCTTAAGGGATGTCCATCGATCCTACCCAGGAGATGACGAAAATGAGGTCCGTTCAAAATTATATATATGTATATATATTTGTCTGTTAACGATCTAGCGGTCGCAATTTTTGTTTGATCGTTACGAAACTCGATATTTAAACGTTTTATGCAAAAAGACAGATCAAGTTCGTTAATGGCTGAAATCGGACTAGAGAGAGTGGGGGGTTTAGAGGGGGATTTTCGAAAATTTTTGTTTGATCGTTACCACACTCGATATTAACCCGTCTTATGCAAAAAGCAAGATCAAGTCCGTTAATGGCTGAAATCGGACCAGTGGGAGGGGGGTTTAGAGGGGAGGATTTTTGATAATTCGAAATATCTCCGTTATTATACGTCGAATCGAAAAATTGTACAGAATTAATCTTATTTCAAATTAAATTTACTATAAATATTGTTATATACATTTATACTCTATCTTGAATATTAACTGAAATATTTGCGTTTTTATGAAGTCTGTGGTCGGTATAATTCGGATTAGGTCGTCCGTTTCTGTAACTGCTCAGGTGGAAGCTTCTTCTAACCTCACCTGTCGTTTCTAACCTTACCTTACCTTCATTACTGTTGTCATACCTGTCGGTGGAGACCGTCGTCACTGGCTGATGGTCAAGTACAGCTGGCAAACGCTTTCGATGTAATGGCACCATCTTCAAGCCCGTCGAAAAGTTATACTTACAACTTACTCCACCGAAAGGTAGGACAACAGTATTATTTATATTGGCGGTTCTAACCCTTTATTTGAATTACCTTCATTACTTTGTGAGATTTATGCAAATATGTTCTGTTCATCCGCCCCCCCCCCGGCTTTTAATAAAATGTGAGGTATTAAAATATTAATTATTATTAAATTTCAGAAGCCGTTTCAGTTGGGGATTTATTAAAATTAACTGAAATATTTCTCATTACCGGTTGTATTTACTCAAGGTGGTGTTGTGTTACCAGTATGGAGATTTCTCTATTGTATAACTTCACGTGGGGAAATCTGCTTAGTTTACGCAGCCCCTGCGTGACGGCCTTTTTATGGTCATAAAGGTTATACGTCATAGGCATTTCCTTAAAATTCAGAAATGCATTTGCACCTGTTTATGATCATTTGGACATAGCTCGAGGGGTGCCAGAATCTAAGAGAGTCATAGTCGTTTGTCATCCCGAGCGACTGCAAGTTTTATTACTCTTGGTGACCCACAAGGCCTGCAACACTAGCGCTGTTAAGCGAACTCTTGAACTAATGTACTTCCTTGGCGGGAATCGAACCTGCACCTAATTTTACTTTCAGTTCCTTGAGGCTAGTGGAGGATGTATGTGCCATCCTCCATTGCCCTGTGGGGGCTGAAAGTAAAAGTAGGCAACTTGCAGTCGCTTGTATAGAACCAATCTTATTGCAAATTAGAAGGTCCATAAATGTTGTTATGTACGTGTTTTCGTTATCTTTAATCTTAACCGAGGTATGTGCGTTTTTTTAGTTTTCTGCATTCAGTAAACCCCCACTCCTACTAATGTCATATCAACAATAAGCTGTTATATTATGAAGCACTATATTTGAAGCCTAAATAACGAATATTGTTATCATTGAACTTTTCCGTCATGAAATGTAAATACTGTACATGACAGACAGTTTGGCACAACCCAATACAATACAGTGCCAGGAAGGCGTAAATAGACAATAATAGAAAGCAAACTGAAATCTTTAAACTATTCAAGTGCATTCTCGGCGGTTAATTAAATGAGTGAAATATCTCCGGCAAGAAGGGCCAAAACACATCTGGCCGCGAATTGGTCTTAAAGGAAGACAAGCAAAGTCTCTCTCTCCTTAAGCAGAACAAATTAATGGAAACAAGGGAATCCATTAAGGAGTGGAAATGGATGAAAGGGGATAGAGTTTGTAAAGAATAACCGCGGCTGTAATCAGGGCTTAGAGAGCTGCCTCGCGGCCGATTACAAACGACGAGTCGGCTGCTCTCGTTTGCGGCTCACACGCCATTACAGGAGCCTCCCTCATTAGTGGTCTCGACAAAAGAGCGATCGGGATCGTTACCAGCGGCTATTCGCAGCTAAACGAGGGACACCCCCGCCCCCCAACGAAGTCCCCCCCCCCACGATTTATTAATGACCGATATGAGACTCACACTTCAACACTCGGCCCTTCCGACCGGCAACCACTTCTCAATCACTCTCTCTCTCGACTTTCTCTCTCGGCTCAGAAATCTCACGCTTCATCTATTCCCAAGCATCGGGTTTTATCCACAGAACTCCGCTCTTCTTGAAATCGCTTCCTCTCGTATTTCCCGTTGGAGTTCTTTAATAACTCGGGTTTAGAGGGGGGGAGAGGAGGAAAATAATTAAATTCATCCACTCGATTGATCTAAATGCCGCCACCCCCACCCCCTTCTCGCCAGGCCTGAGTTAAATTACCTCTCCGAATTCAGTGGATTTTCCTCAGAGCTCCAGTTATAAGGCTCATTGCATTTAAGGATACGGCACTAAAGGACACTCGAACTAGGCATCTCATGAACGTACCGAAACTAAATTGAAGTTTCTGTAATTCGCTTTGTTGTTGAAAAAACCGTCCGTCATGTCACGGATTAGCACTCATCTCAAAACTTAAAAGTTCGATGAGAATAGTATTTGGCTAAAAATAATGTGCTTCATAATATAAGAGCTTATTGTTAATATGACGTAAGTAGGATTGGGAGGATTACAGAATGCCAAACAATAGAAAATGCAAACATCTCAGTTAATAATCAAGATAACAAAAAAAAGCGCACATAATAAACTTGTATAGAATATTACATTTACAATAAAATTTATTCAATACAACTTTTTGATCAGAAGGAGATAATAACGGAGGTAATTTGAAATGCCCTCTCAACCCCACGAATTTTTTTTTTATTCAAAATTATATCAATGGACATTTGAAGAACATTTTTGAAAATCCCAAAACGAGTACAGCCTCAACGGCAGATTTCCTTAGGGGAATTCAGCTGTTGAGGCTGTACTCGTGTTGGGATTTTCAAAAAAATTCTTCAAATGTTTATCGATCCTGATTTCCCCTTAGGGAATCTGCTAATTATCTGATAAGGACACCATATGACGTAATCGTGCCCCAGTGAAATTAAATAAACAATTCAAACATTTTCAAACCCTCCTCCCCTAACTAGATTTCAGTCATAAGAGGAAGTGCACTTCTAGATCTCAAAATAGCCCTAAATTTAAAATTTTAATATTATAGAGCTAGTTATTTTTTTCTTATGCAAAGGCCTCACAGATTCAGGCAGGGCCAAAACGGATATTTCTCTTGAAATGTAAGAAGATAACTTTTTTCGCAATTTCCATAATTAACAATCTTCCTGCAAGGAAGCAGAAAGCCTACTAATGTAACCGAAGACATTTTGAGTGCTATAAGAAGTAAACTGACCTGACGAAATTGAGTGGTTATGTGTATTTCAGGGTAGCAGATTTGAAACCGGAATTTGAGTTAGCCCAAGAAAATTGTCCTTTTTTTTTTCTTCGAGAGTAATATATTTATGAAAGTTTAGGGTGGTTTCTGCAGCACTAACCACCATCTTCAGAGCTGTGACAAACCTCCAAGATTTTACCTATTGAGCTTATGGCATAATCATGACATTACCAGTATGCGAAATACATACCACTCAAGAATGAAATGTTGTCTAGAGCCTAGTCCTTCACGGTCAGTAAATTCAATGATTTTTATCTACTTTTTCCTCAAAATAATACACAACTAAATGAAGACTGTTAAGAAAGACTGCGCGATAGAATCACACATAAACACAATGACCTAAAATATTGCGGTTCATTTAGGAATGAAAGGACTTATAAGAAAGAAATGAATTATTCCAATTTCCTCGTAATTTAATTAAAGTATGTTTATTCAGGGAGTAATGTTCTATATAAATATATTGAGATTCAATTTTTGTACTTGAGAATAATTGGGGCGGGTTACCTACAACTTCCACCCTTCTCTAGCCAGGATGAGGGGATTTTAATTGGAGAGTCTATTACAATTCTTTCCCTTAAATCCATTTCGCCACGTGACTCGATTTCTCGATTCTTTTTTAGAATAAATAGTAATTTTTATTAATTAGAAATTGTCAACTGAACATTAATGTCAAGCGGAAATAGCAATGGAACATGGAAAACGATAGTGAATTTAATTAAGGTCGTGTTCGAATTCGAGCTGCCATCAATTGTCAGACAGTGAATATCAGGAAAATAAATCCCTTGTAACTCTCCATAGAAATAGTTAATGTGTGAAATTGAAAACTTTCAAATAGAGCTTCGTTTTATATTTATATTATATTCGTTTTACTGATATCGGTGCATAATGAATTATAGATCGGGTTTTAATTAGTTTTTGTTTAGTAAGTACATCTGAGCACAATGACTAAGGTTTCTTTGGGAAGAGGCATAATATTTTTTGGTAATTATTTTGACCGTGAAAGCATATTTTTGAATATAATGATAGATATTTGTGAATGCTGCAAGGAATTTATATCGGACGGATTAAGCCATTTATTATTGAGATGCTCGGAATACAGCTATCACAGAGAGCAATACTTGAAGAAGTTTATAGTCACAAGTGACATAATGTCCCAGAAAAATATTCTTCACATTGAGGACATTCATAAACTGAACATGATTTACTTATTTCTTTCAACAGTATGCAACTAGGTAACGACATAGGATAATAGCATTATCTTGTTAGTTAAACACTTTGATATAGAAATGTCCGACGAAGTCAATTAACACGTCATAGTAAACAAATAAAAAAAAGCACATGATGTTTAAATAGTACTAATCAGATTAAGATAAAGAGAAATAGATTTTTAGAAGTTTAAGTACTACTTTAAAACATTTATTATAAAAAAATATGTATTATTTTATTGTACATAGTAGGTTTATATTATGTTACTAGTTCTTATATATATATATATATATATATATATATATATATATATATATATATTTCTTTTTGTATATTATTAGTAAGATTAAAACACTAAAAGGGCCAGACTCAGGCTAAAATATTGTTACGTTCTATTACAAAACCAGTAATAAACGTTTTTAAGAAGAATTCTTTTGGATTGCAAAATTAAACACACATAGGTTTTTATCACTACATTTATTTAACAATGCAGAATACACTTGGTCAATTATTCTTAATTACTACTCAAAATAGGCACTGATAGCGCCACTGTTCTTGTTATTACACAGTCCAATAATTCACTCACGGTCACTGAACTTCACATAAATGTCAGCACTGCACTGTCTTAAACACGGCACAATAATGTTACTTACAGTCAGGGCACAACACTGTTCTTCACATAAAAACACTTTACCGCACTGCACTAGGTCGTACTGTAGACTAAACGCATGTTCGCGGAAGATTGAACTCCGCGAAGAGTGAAGAAGGCGCGTGACATAGATGAAGTCATCCACTGCCACTCACACCGGCAGGAAAGGGCAAGAAGAAGACGGGACAAGGGGCCTAGTGCGGCTAGTGAAAGGAGCTATATTTTCGAGGTGAACAACCCCTGAACCATGCAAGAGTAGTCGTAAAAGGGCCTGTCGGGCGATGAAGCAGGGAAGAAACAAGGAGGGGAAGAAAAGGACAATAAGATAAAGTGAGTACTCACATTCATTTCAACATTCGTCGCACATCGAAGCTACCAGCTCCACCACAAGTTCCAATCAACCCACAGCAGCTCACCAATGGAACATCATTAGATATCAAAAGCTCAACAATTTACTTATCATTTGTTCTTATTATCGACCACAAACATGGTTTAACATTATATCTATTGTACGCATCCATGCCTTATAATTTGCACCACCATACCCCCTCTCACCATACAGTCCACTCTCTCAAACTCAAAAAAAGGGGCGAAGGGGCATCTCCCTATATATCTTTTAATGGGAAGCCCCTACGATCCCCAAACAACGCACATGATGGCAGCGGAGAGCAAACTGACTCTAGGCCGAGCTGTACAGGCTTATATAGAGGAGCGGAAAACATCAAAGGATGAGGCCGAGGCTCTTCCAGGAAGGACTGGTAGGGACTAGTACGGGCTAGACCAATTAGCGGTACCCGTTGATTTCCTCCACACTCTCCAAACACGCGGCTCCCTCCCTGTCAATCCTTCACATATTTAATTTTCGCAACACTATGTATATATTAGCCAATAAACTCTATCTATCTATCTATCAAAGAAGTATATTCATATGTGCTGTCTGTTCATATCGATTAGTATTTGTCTGAAATATGGAGAGTCTAGTAAATTCATTCCACAAAAACATAATCCTGAAATTGAATTTTATATTCCAGTTGTTTATTTATAAATATTATTTTCTCAATTTATTTCTAAATATAACAGTTTTATTAATTTTGCCAGCATTCAGAGAGTGGTGAACGAACGACGTATTTGACGATGAATGAATCTAATATGAATGATATCATTTTAGTTGGTTTAATAGTAGGAATTATGATTGACAAAATCTTCGAGATATTTAACACTATTAATCATATTCAGAGCTGTAGCGAGTTGATACTACACTCTTTATCAACAACGGAGCGAGCGACAGAGCTACGCCAGGAAGAGGTGGACTGAAGTACAAATAATAAGTATGGAAAGTCTATCATAAAATAAAGCATCTATAAGATGAACTGGTTCAGAACTCACTAGACTCGTATCTCCAGGATTCTTTATTTTAAAATTTATCCCAACGGTATTATTGGTTATATTTATGCAAATTGTAAAAGTTTGTTGTATTCAGGTAGAATTCAACAATAAAATTATTTTGTAAGTATTTTTATGCCTATTAACTTGCAAATAATTTTAATTTAGTATCAATATATTCATTAAGTTAAGTTAAATACAAATAATTTAGATTTCTTTGTATTTAGTTTAATTGAACAATACATCCTTTATCATATCAAGATAGCACTTTTAATTAGAACGCAAACACCTTTAAATCTCCTGCTTCTGTTTCTATACCTCCAGGCAATTATTGTTCTAGCTTTAGCCCGTGACCTTCCCAAACGATCGCCTTACATCCATTCCTTCTTCCATTGGAGAAGACGATGTTACCTTCATCTTCTGCTGTCTATTCTTTTCACATATGTCCATAAGACGATAATTCATTTCCGCATCACTGCTGGCAATGGTTTCTCAAATATGCGCACTCCAGGAACTTCTCCTTTTGAAAATTCGAAATATCTCCGTTACTATAAGTCGGATCGAAAACGTATATAGAATCAATCTTATTGCAAATTAAATGTAATATAAATGTTATTATATACATTTATTCTCTATCTTGAATATTAACCGGGAAATTTTTTTTTTTTTCAGTTTTCAGCATTCAGTAAACCCCCACTTCTACTAGTGTTACATAAACAATGTTCCGTTATATAATAAAACATATTAATTGAAGCTTAAATACTAAATATTGTTTTCATTGAACATTTACTTTTTGAGATATAAGCAAATACGTTCTGTTGACCCCCTCCCCATTTGTTTTTGGATTACTAAAATTTGAGTGACTGAAATAAAACTAATTCTTATTCATTACAATTACAGCACTAACTTTAGTAAACTGTTTTCAATAAAATTATTATGTTATATTCAGATATATTGTTTGTCTTTCCGGTCTATCCATGCAGCACTAAGAGGCTGGCTTGCCTGTTTGGTTACAATTCAGCCGCTTTCCGTTGTAGGGATTATTAACTTGTACATTTACTGAGCATTCACGGTAGTGTTTGTTACCTGTATGTATATTGTTTTTCTTTTCCCTGAGCCGATGTCAAACCTGTTTCTTTACATTTCAGAAGATTCCCTTTGGGAAGTTTCTTATTATAGTTTGTATTTATTCTCTTAATATTTACGCTGTTGTTTGTACCGGTATATAGATTTATCAATTATTAAACTTCACGCGGGAAATCTGCTTAGTTTAAGCAGCCTCTGCGTGACGGACTTTTTTACATTACCTCTGGACCTGTTAGACCTCTTAGTTTCCTGTATTTATGAGAAGCTACGCTAAATACATACCACGGACTGTGACCTTAGGCATGATAAGTAGTAAGTAGTAACTCTAGTTAAAACTGACACCATACAGAGTGGCATAAACCAACCTAAATGGAGTTGAAATCAAAACTTCCACAGAATGCCTTGAACATAGAATAACTAGATTTTTCATGTGAGGTACTGAGGATATAAATTATATTGACCTGTTATAGAATAAGAAAAAAAAATTACTTTCAGAAACATGAATGAACGAATTTATTTAGTTTGTTCTTTAAAAAATAAAGGATTTAAAAGAACCTAGTTCACTTCGCAGAAATTACTTTTTCTTTCTCACAAACAACATAAAAGATTACATAGTCCTCTTTCTGGCAGGCATATCATTTTATGAAGATAGGCATTTCAATGGCTACTGATTGTTTATGCTGATGCGCGAACTAGATCCAACAATTTAAACATGGAGATAGAGGGAAAGAAAAGGGAGATTTTATTGTTTCATTGGATCTGGCTCGAGCGAAAAGATCCAGACCATTACAATTACAAATAAGTAGACATTTCAATCCCTCCAGCAACCCTACTCGCATCGAGGGAGGGGGGTGAAATGGAGGGGGTGAGATGGGAGGATTTAAAATTTAAATCATCCATTTTCAACTTGAAAAACCTCCGCGAAAATTTATTCTTAGCATAGATGAGCACTCGGTGACTCATTATTATTCCCGCCAAAGAGGTTCCCGAAGAAAGTTGGAAACAAATAGTGACGTTACAAAATTTCAAATTCTAAAGAGCCCGGCATCCGGTGAGAGGCCTGAAAGAAAGAAATAAGGAGTGGAATTGCCTCTCCCACAATGTGAAAGGCGAAGGAAATTTTAGAACTTGAGTTAAGTGAGCATTTCAGTCAATCCTATATTCCAATATTAAAATAGAGAGAGAAAATGAACCGACTGTTAAGTGCAAAAAAACGCTCAAGTAAAAGATTCCCTAAATTTAAGTACTGGCATATACTTGTGGCATATACTTTATTATCTGTTTAATATGAACGTGTCGCAAATGAATGTTATAGATATCAAGAAACAATGATCACTTTCTCCTGGAATGATATCAACGTATAATAGGGACATTTTACAAGTCCTCATGATGAAGTTTTAGAGTTAACTGTAGACAAAAGTCTTGATTGGTTTGGTCATATCGAAGAATTTGATATTAAATTTAAATCGCTTTGCTGTATGCCAATGCAAACTTTAGTAGATATACAACGTGGTTATTTTAATAGTTGGCTAACTTAATATTTAAATTAGAGAAGAAATCAATAAGTTTTTTACTCAATAGAATGTCGATAGACTCCTAGCAGCTACTCTTGTAAGGAGTCAAAAATAAAGTCTTTTCCTTCAACATGTATGTACCAAACGATACTTTTATGTGAAACGAAACATGAAATTATTTCACTGAAACAGTAGAACACATAATCATAAAACATGATACAAGACTATGCTTCAAACCCCCAATCGCAAATGTCATTTTCAGGAATAAAGCTCTTTTAACGCTGTCCTCGAGTGTATTAAATATATAAAAAAATATTCATTGCTAAAAATAAAGGAGTTAATGATTGAAGGATGTTTTTATACAAAAGATCTATCAAATTTGCTCAAGAATTAGAAATTGCGTCTCTAAATTGGAACGCAGGATTAAATATAATGCAACTGTGGGAATAATCTACAGGGGCGCGACGAGATATGAAGACGGGGGGAGTTGGGCTCTGTGATAGAATGAGCGGCTGACTGTAGGGATTGGAGGTATATGATGTTAATAAATGTTATATTATATAGTCATCGATTTTGTATAGCAACACAGATCGATGTTATATAGAATCGATTACTACGAAGTCATAAGAACAGAGGTTATAGAATCGAACCACTAAGCAATATTTGGCTAAATACCTTTCAATTCTGGACTCTACTATAACTCCTCTGAAACTTTTTTCTTGCTACATTCCCCCTTAAAATAATTTAGTCATGTGATTTGTTTAAATTATTTAAAAAAAAAAAAGGAATAAAGGACATCAATTATTGGTTTTTGGAGACCTATATGTCTATGAATAATGAGCAAGAACGCAATGCATTGAAATTTTTCATAATATTAGAAATACACTAGGTGACTTCAACAGCCTCCGTTATAAATTTAATTAACACCTTTGGGTACTCTTCGAATTATTACAATTAAGACCTAAGTGTTTCTTCTAATTTATTGCTACGTGCATTATTTCACCGAAGTTGGAATCCTCTTTCAGGTATACACTTTTAGTTGCAGAAGCAGCCAGCTTTTATCCAGGCTACACTGCTATAATCAGGTACCTCCTACATCACCTCTCTATTATTAGTATAAGGTTGTTTATTTATTTGTTAGTTTGTCATTTGCATTACAGTACCTCTGGCGTGCATTTAGATTTTTTACCACTGTGGTATGTAAATATAGTTTTTCTATCTTTAATTAGTCTATTTTTTAATTTATAGTTTATTTATTTTAAATTTTTATCTTTGACACACGCTTGTCAGTTTTAGTTTTTTAATTTTATTAGTTAACTATTTCTAACATTTTTATATTGGTTTTATCCTGGATATGTTTTGGTTTTAATGTTTTAATTTTTTATTGTTTTGTGACCGTATTTTTATACTGTTGGCCATGCTTTGTTTGTTAGATAGACTTAAAGTTTTCGTTTGTCAGCAGGTACTGATAATGGAGCGCTGACTCTGAAAGTGCACTTTGTATAAAATTAAAAACAATAGTAGAGGACAAGACCTTTTTATTGATCCTGATCAATTGGCTCCTCAACCATCCAGTATATTCCCGAGAATCTAAAATACCTCCTACCTAAGTAATATTAAAATTAAATTATTTCTTAACGTCCACTTTTTGCAACTAAGGCTAATTGGGACTTGTTATCTACAGGTTACCACCCTTTTCTAGGGTGGGACTAAGGATTTTATTTAGTGAATTCCATCACTAAATAAACTCCTATTGCCCAGGGCGGGAATCGAACTCGCCACCATGTGAGATTAATTTCAACGCTTTAGATCACATTGAGTAATATTAGAAAATTTTTATTTCCAAATTGATATTAATTCTGTTTTTATTAAGTTATTAAGGTCCATAAGCGATGAATAGAACGATATTCATAAATCAGAGATTTGCAACTTAGTTCCAAAAAAAAAAATAAAATAAAATGAGAAGCTACAAGAGATTAATAGATTTTAGCCCTTGATTTATTTCAACCCGGGAGGGGAGAGAAGAATAAGGTCAACAATTCACGATGAAAAACCTCGGTGGAGGATTTGATGTCGGTGTGTAAGGGATCGCCTTAAGTGGGAAAAAGAAGAGGGATATATAAAAATTGGAACGGTACAGCCCTGACTTGGGGGTGGGAAAAGAGAGGTTATAAATTACAAGAAAGAGACCTCTCTCTTCCTACCTCTAACCTTACTACCATTATTCCACCTTTTATCATAGACATTCGGTTCCCGGCGAAAAAAGGGGGCCGTGGTAAGAGGAAAATGAGAGAAAGAGAGGTGGGGGAAGGAGCGAGAGAGTCTTATATCCAGGACTACTAAATCACGCGGATACCCCCACCCCCCCAAATCGCCTCCTCCTCCTCGGGTATCCCGAAACCAAATTACCCCTTCTTTCAATATTTAATGGGAAAATATGGGAGGTAAAGGGCTGGGGGAATGGGAATGCTATTAAATGCTGGTTCTCCTCAAGGGGCCCGTAGTTTGCGCGAATATATATTTAGTCGGACATATTTTATATATCTAAAGAAAAATTGGGCATTTACGTGAAAAGCGGGAACTTTTTGGTTCTTTCCCCTTCCTTCGCGGCAGAGATTAGTATCTTGATAAGACAATAAAAAGTGACCAACAATGGTTCATTTATATAACACTTAATGTTTCCATTTATAACAAATTAATGAGTGAAAGTGGAGAACTTACTATTATTATTTATTCACGTTGAGTTTTGGTTACTACCGCTAATCGGGACTGGTTATGTGCAGAATACCACCCTTTTCTGGCCAGGGTGGGACCAAGGGTTTTATTAAATGAGTTCATCACGAAATAAATTCCTGTTGCCCAGGAAACTTTCATTGATTAAATACTTCCAATGAACAGGAAATGATTTGCTAATGAGTGATAAATTTGCTATTTCGTTAATATTCCATTTCTCCTCCGTAAATTTCAGTTTGGTTAAATCTGGGATATTTCATCAACATAAGCCATCTGTGTGAATATGTCATATCGTAAGATGTCTTGAATCCTTGAATTAGTACTCGTTTGGAGGGCGGACCAGTCTGTCTCGCCCTTTATCAATACTACCGATACGAAACGTATAGTTGAAACCTTTCTATATCGGTTTTAAAACTTAAAATTGGGTTAAGGGATATAAGAAAATATTTATGAATATATCAAATGTTGTTCCCTGCTTTACAAAATTGTTTACTCTTGTCATAATGATTATTATTTATTACCCAGGGTAAAATAAACGAACCTAATTAACTCGGAGAATTGTTGTGAGTCTCACTATCCAGCAATACTATGGTTTGTACTTTTTTAGTACACATAAACATTATATATAAGGGGAATTATATATTATGGGAAAAAAATGTAGTTTTATTAAGTAAAGGTCAAGTGTGTGGTAATAAATCAAGAAGACTGTTTTGTCGTCGTTTTGGTACTTTTTAGCAGATTTCCCTTAAGGGAAATCAGCTATTGAGGTTGTACTCATGACGGAATTTTCGACATTTTTCTTCAAATGTCCATCGATCCTACCTAGTAGATGACGAAAATGAGGTCCGTTCAAAACTGTATATATATATATATATATATATATATATATATATATATATATAAATATATGTATATATATATTTGTCTGTTACCGCTCTAGCGGTCGCAATTTTTGCTTGATCGTTACCTAACACGAAATGTAAACGTTTTATGTAAAAATAAAGATCAAGTTCGTTAGTGGCTGAAATCTCCGTTACTATACGGCGGATCCAAAACTTGTATAGAGTCAATCTCATTGCAAATTAAATTTACTATAAATATTCTTTTATACATTTATTCTCTATCTTGTATATTAATCGAGATATTTGCATTTTTCAGTTTTAACCAAACCGCCACTTCTACTCATGTTACGTAAACAATACTCTGATACATAATAAATCACATTATTGGAAGTTTAAATACCAAAAATTGTATTCAAGAGACCTTTATTATACGAGATACATGCAAATATGTCCTGGTGTCCCCCCCCATCTTAATGTTTTGGACAGCTAAAATTTTATTGATTGAGAAAAAACTTATTCTCACTAATTATAAATTACATTACTACATATAGTAAATAGTTCTCAATAAAATTAATGTGTTATATTATGATATATGTCAGTAATTTGCGTGACGGACTTTTATTACCTTTTTTGAGGCCTAATTACAAAATACAATAGTTTTTTAATAATACACATATGTTGATTAAAATCATGTATTTTTTAAAAAAATAACTCCTGTATTTGATTGTATATTTGCATTTTAGGACTCGAAAATGTAATAAAAAATACAGAATTTTCAGCAAAGCAGTCCCCTTTGACCGCGTAACACATAAAACTAAGATTAGTTACTGTGCTTTCTTCAGTTGAATATTGCAACGGAATTTTAATGAGCATCTCTGTCGCTTCTAGCAGATTTTGGAATAACAATGGTAGAAAAACACCATTTTTTTCTCTTGTTTACATATTTGAAAATGATTTATTTCTGTAATAAGTATACGTGTTATTATGGCCTTATAATGGTATAATGTCTATTATCTGCTAGATATTGAGATGATTATTATGACAATACGGAGACGGGGTGTGTAAGTAAATGGCTATTGTTCATATATGGCGGGCAAATACACAGCTTCCAAGGATCTAGAACCTGATTATATTTGCCCAATTTGATGAGCATGGTTCGCATACAGTCCCAACTAATACTGACCAATCGGACATCGGGCTACTATCTCTCTCTCTCTCTCACACACACACACACACACACACACACACACGCACGCACGCACAATGGCTTTCATAAATGTTGCCAGTTTCAGTGGTTCTCTTTAATTTATATCTTATATTGAGATTTTCGCACAATCGATCAAGGAGTAACTTATGTATAGCACTTAGACAACAAATTTTATCGAATTCCGATAAACTATTTTGAACTCTGAAAGGAATCTAGCGCTCAAAGATATCTTGTATTCACAATTCCTTGTTAATAAACGTATATAATTTATTACTGTTAAAACTTACTATTGAAGGAAAAAGAAACCGTTTCTCCCGTCACGCCCTGCCCCTTCGTTCATAAACTAAGCAGATTTCCTACGTGCCGGCTTAATATATTTGTGATCTCATCTTACCACGCATTCTCTATTTATATGTAAAAAACCGACGGATAGATGAAGCTGGGGAGTTATTGAAGGCGGAAAACAAGAATGTACGAATAACTCGCTCAATACTTGAGTTAGCAAAAAATACATAGAATTACAATTGTAGAAAATCAAAATCTTAACAAGATTAGTTCTAAAACATTTTATGATCCGACTTATAATAACGGAGACATTTTTTATTTTTAACCCCCTCCCCCCCCCCTACAAACACACTCTAAACCACTGCTATTTCAGTCATTAATAAATATGATCTTATTGTTGACTGAAACGGCTAAATATTGAGTACGGTATAGATCAAATAAATATTTTAGAGAAAAGACCAAAAAATCTTAATTATTAACATCATCTCACATGAGTTAATTGCATGTGTCTCACAAAGTAATAGTTCAATGAAAACAATACTTCGTATTTAATCTTCGAATGAAGAGGTTCATGATATAACAGCTTACTGGTAATATGACATGAGTAGAATGGGGGTATACTAATGTCTGAAAACTAATATATGGAAATATCTCGGTTAATAATCAATATTTGCAACACATGTATATAACAAAATTTAAAAAAAAACAGTACATTTGCAATAAGATTGATTCTGTACAATAATTCGATCCAAAGCATAGCAACGGAGATATTTCGAATTTTCAAAATAACTGACAATGACAAATATATATATATATATATATATATATATATATATATATATATATATATATCGTTTTGAACGGACCTCATTTTCGTCATCTACTAGGTAGGCTCGATGGACATTTGAAGAAAAATTTCAAACAGTCCGCCATGAGTACAACCTCAATAGCTGATTTCCCTTAGGGGAAATCTGCTAATAAAAATAATAGAAGTAGCAAGTAGATAATATTCATTAAATACTGTAATGTATATTGCCAGGATATCTAAAAACCAATAATTTTATGTTTATCATTTGAAGCTGCGCGCTCCTAATATCAAGAGATAAATAAATATATTCCTACATACATATTTGTATCTGACATAGAAAAAGGTACGTGGAATTTTAGTGGACTGTAGTGGTTTTCTAGTGTAATTTATATTAATTTCAAATATCCTGTGAATGCGAATGCAATAATGCATTAAATTATTTCCACGAATAAATTCCCCGTATTCGTGTATTTAATTTTCCGTGAACCAGGCAATATTTCACACATGCTGCCTTCCAATGGTAATTCTTTAATCGTTCATAGAGAGAATTTCCCAGGCTATGGATTAATTCCTTTTGTTTTGAGACACTCCATGATCCAAATATTAATTATCAACCGTAAAATCAAATTAAATTCTGTACTCCGAATCCCGTGAGATTGATTTTATTTTTGTTTTTTTCCAACGTGAACCTGACAGACTTCATGCAATTTCGCTATGCTTGTTGAAGTTAAAGAGCTCTGCAGTGTAGGGCCCGAAACCACGTTTTCTCAAGTAAATAACATCTGTAGGCTCTGAAATTCAAATCACCGAGTTCAAACAACATGAAGTATATACTCGTAGACTTCCACGGTCCTGGTCATTAATACTATTAAGGTCTTCGGGTCTTGACCGTGTCTTCATATTGGTTGCCAACGTTTCGCTAGACATGCTGCTAGCTTCCTCAGGGCTATCTCTGAGACTGAAGAGTTGTTAGTTCATCTCTGGTATATATTTGAGTCTTCCCTTCCAGGTGTCTACGGATACTTGGTCCGGTGGTCGTTCATCGCCTATACCGTCGTTTTCGTTTCTTTTTGGAGGTCTCTGTGGAATTACCGGCTTCCAGAGTTTGCTGAGTTTGTATCCATCCTCTCTATTGAAGTTGTTAGGGCATTTCGCTATTTCTATAGCTTCTCGAACCAGTCTTTCTTGGTAACGGTCAACCTTTGCCAGTACCTTGACTTCATCGAATTTAATGTTGTGGTTGGTTTTCCAGAAATGTTCCGCTATGGCTGATTCTTCTGTCCGAAACTTTTTTAAACTCTTGATGTGCTCGGCGACCCTGGTGTTTATCAATCTGCCGGTCTGGCCAATGTATTCTGAGCCACAGGAACATGGTATGCTGTATATCCCCGGGATTTTTGTGTGGAGTTTATCTTTGCAGCTGGGTAATATCTGAGCTATTTTCCTATCAGTGCCAAATGCTGTTTCTATGCCTTGCTTCTTGAGTATCCTAGAGATTTCCTCTTCAATTGTTCTTGTCTTCTTTTCTTTTTTCTTTTTGAATTGATTTCTTATTTCCTCTTTTCCGTAGCCATTCTTTAGCAGAGCAGTCATCAAGTGTCGTTTTTCCTTTGGGAGGTTCTGTGGCTCTGAAATTCTCTCAGCTCTAGCGACCAATGTACGAATTATTCCATTCTTCTGTGCTGGATGGTGATGAGATCCAGCGTGTAGGTATCTGTTGGTATGTGTTGGTTTTCTATAAACCGCATGCCCCAGCTGTCCGTTTGATTTCCTTTCCACCAGAACATCCAGAAATGGAATCTTCCTCTCACGTTCGATCTCCATCGTGAACTCAATGTTGGGGTGTATTGAATTAAGATGCCGCAGAAATTCTTCTAAAGTCTTCTCTCCATGTGGCCATATGACGAACGTGTCATCCACATATCTAAACCATTTTTTCGGTTTTAGTCTTGCCGTTTCAAGTGCCTTCTTTTCAAATTTCTCCATGTAAGCATCGGCTGCATTTGGACTTAATGGCGACCCCATGCTGGCTCCATCCATTTGTTGGTAGAAATTGCCGTTGAACAAGAAATATGCTGATTGCAGGCAGATTTTGGCTAGCTGGGCTTCTTCTTCCGTTAAGAATTCTTTCATGATGTTTAACGTTTCTTGAATTGGAATTCTCGTAAACAGTGACTTAACGTCAAAACTGACGAGACGATCGTTTTCATCGATCATAATATCTTTGATTTTCCTCACGAAATCTGATGAATCCTTGATGTGGTGCGGGGTCAGGCCAATACTTGGTTGTATTTTCTTCGAAATATACTTTGAGATTCCGTAACATGCAGACCCAGTCGAATTAACTATTGGCCTCATAGGAATATCCTCCTTGTGTATCTTGGGTAATCCGTAAAGTCTGGGTGGAACTGGGTCGGACTTGATTAAACGGTTGTATTCTTCTTTCTTGATCGTAGAAGTGGCTTTCACTGCCTTGTTTATTTCATTCTTAATTCTATTTGTTGGGTCATGTTGAAGTTTTTTGTACGTTCCATCCTCAAGTAATTTTTGCATCTTTTCAATGTACTCTTCTCTCTTCATAACCACGGTTGCATTTCCTTTGTCGGCTGGCAGAACTAGTACGTCGTCTTGTTGTTTTATTTCCTTCAATGCATGGAGTTCCTCTTTTGTAAGATTGCTTTTAGGTGGTTTGGCTTGGCGTAGTATGCGTGACACCTCTCCGCGAATCTCTTCGGCTTTCTCTTCTTCCAGATGGCGTATGGCACATTCGATGCCCACAATTATTTTATCGTAGGGGATTTTTCCAGGAGCGACTGCAAAGTTGAAACCTTTGGAAAGTACTTTGATCCATTCCTTCTTTAGGGGTTCTTCTGTAAGATTTATGACGATGTTTTCCAAATTCTCCGGGGGGTTAGCCGGTTTTGGTTGTTGTGTTGTCTGCAACTTTTGAAATTTATGTTTTTGTGAGTCTTGCATCTTGCGTTTTCTCCTTTCCCCTTCGCTCCTTCGATGAAGTCAAGGTACTGGCAAAGGTTGACCGTTACCAAGAAAGACTGGTTCGAGAAGCTATAGAAATAGCGAAATGCCCTAACAACTTCAATAGAGAGGATGGATACAAACTCAGCAAACTCTGGAAGCCGGTAATTCCACAGAGACCTCCAAAAAGAAACGAAAACGACGGTATAGGCGATGAACGACCACCGGACCAAGTATCCGTAGACACCTGGAAGGGAAGACTCCGCCCAAGGAAACCGGATAAGACTCAAATATATACCAGAGATGAACTAACAACTCTTCAGTCTCAGAGATAGCCCTGAGGAAGCTAGCAGCATGTCTAGCGAAACGTTGGCAACCAATATGAAGACACGGTCAAGACCCGAAGACCTTAATAGTATTAATAAAACATGAAGTATGATCAGTGTTTGGTGATCCCGGAGTTGGTACACAAGTTCGCCACCCGATCCGGAGAGGATGAGAGGAGGTAAGAAAGAAAAGAAGGGACAGGGATAGTAGGAGATGTGGCAAGAAAGAAAAGAAGTTATTAACGTAAGAACCCTCCCAGGAACGGGGATGCAGGAACAGCTATAATTAAATCTAATCTAACTTAAACCTAATCTAAAACAAACAAGAATAAATTAATCCTAACTAAAACTGAACCCTAATACAGCTGTGTACATATTTGCCACACGTTGCTAGGCAGAACTGTGTAAGTACGATGCATTGTGGACCATTACTGTACGGGTGTTTAGAGGTCGGGAAGGCGGAGGAGATGGACTAGAGGCTCGTCTAACTAGGCTCAGCTAGTTATACTCGTCTAACTAGGCTCAGCTAGTTATACTCGTCTAACTAGGCTCAGCTAGTTATACTCGTCTAACTAGGCTCAGCTAGTTATACTCGTCTAACTAGGCTCAGATAGCTAGGGTAGTCTAACTAGGCTCAGATAGCTAGGGTAGTCTAACTAGGCTCGTAATAAGAGGCTCGTTTAACTAGGCTCGTCAAAGTAGGCTAGTCTACTTAGACTCGTCAAAGTAGGCTAGTCTAGTTAGACTCATCTAACTAGGCTCGTCATAACAGGCTCGTCTAAGTAGGCTAATCTAGTTAGACTCGTCTAACTAGGCTCGTCATAACAGGCTAGTCTACTTAGACTCGTCTAACTAGGCTCGTTTAACTAGGCTCGTCAAAATAGGCTAGTCTACTTAGACTCGTCTAACTAGGCTTTTCTAAGTAGGGTAATCTAGTTAGACTCGTCTAACTAGGCTCGTCATAACAGGCTCGTCAATGTAGTCTAGTCTAGTTAAACTCGTCTAACTAGGCTCGTCATAACAGGCTCGTCAATGTAGTCTAGTCTAGATAGACTCGTCTAACTAGGTTCGTCATAAGAGGCTCGTGTAAGTAGGCTAGTCTAGTTAGACTCGTCTATCTAGGCTCGTCAGCTTGGCTAGTTTTTTAGCAGATTTCCCTTATTGCTAATCCACCGCTGGCTGGGGAAAACCTAATGAAGAGGGGCACCACGAAACTATTTCAGTTAATAAGCAACATATTCTGTTATATATATATATATACCTGAATTGTATCTAGTACAATCAATTATAATTTGGTTCTTGGCTTCTCTTCATTTTCATTGAATAATATTAATTTTATATTAATATCAATTTTTATATTAATAATATTTTTTTTTAATATTTATTATGATCATAATTACTTGAATTTAAAACTATGTTCATTTATAAAATGTTTATTTATTTTAGTTTTGCTATTTGTTATTGTTTTTTGTATTTTTTATTGTTACTTGTTATTTATTTTACTTTTGTTATTTTCAATTTGTACACCTTTTGAGTTTTCAAAAGACAAATCACCTTTTACGTAATTTCCATCAATAAATGATATAAGTTTAGTAATTTAGTTTTGTTTATTAGTACTTTTTTCAATATTGTTCGTCACTTCCAAAAGTACTTTATAGAAGTATTTTTAGCCGGCTTTCGTTATTGTACTAAGAGCTTGAATACATTATGTACTTGCTTTTCCTTTAGCATTGACCACATAATTACATTATTCAACTTTGTGTTAGTCGTCTTTACTCAGACCATAATCTAAGCCATATTTTATTTCAGCATGTCGTCCGAATCTTAGGCAGGAATATGATTTGAAACTAAAATAAGTATCCTAAATTAAAACCACCTTATACAAAAAAAATTAAAAAAAAATGACCTATTTTAGTTCAGGATCTGCATTCAGGCCACACATTATTTATTTTTACACACTTCCGACAATCAGCCAATCGAGTCAATACATCTCCAATATTTTTAATTTATTTTCTATAGTCAGCTTTTTTCATCAGAGTGAGTGTTAGCTTTATTTTATTTCTACTGTGTTTTCTCTTTTCACCTCCGGGAATACCTATTTAGTAAATATCTCGGGCAAATAAAATTCCACATATTTGAAGTTCCAAGAGAGAGAGAGAGAAAAAAAAAAAGAATTTACAATTGAAACGATTCAGTCATTCACAATGGCACTGAGAATCCCTTCTTCATTAGAATCCACCTGTATTGTGAAGTGCTCACAACGGTTGGGGTTAGTAAAAAAGGATACATCCGAACGTGAACGCGAATGAAAAGAAAGGGTAAGGTTTACTGGCTCAAGATGGCTTTCATTTCATATAACAGCACCAAATCCAGTATGATTGTGCCAAACCGGTGTCGCATCTCCAAAAGTGAAAAATCTTTTCGTTCTTCCTCTCCCCACAAAAGGAATATTAAATATTCTTTTTTTTTTTTTTTTTTGGAACGCTATTCTGACACAGATCAACCCAAAGAAACGTTTTTGTTATACAATACTAAAAATTCATGACAGCTAACTCTTTACACTCAAGATAATCTCAAGAGTAAAGTAATGCTTGATAAGTACAGATTTTTCACTCGAGTTTATGTGTTCTGGAAAACGTCCATTTTATTTTTGATAGAAACAAAAATATATTATCAAAGATTAAAAATATTATATAGAACGGTTACCTACTAATCATAAGTTGTTAGGGTTACTGTTGCAACCCCCTAGCTAGTAAGTCGTAACTTTTGGATGCAAGGTTTATTATCCCAGTCTATTAGCATGGTGCGCAGTATGTGGTGCAATGCTTACTTTCTTGACTTCTTAACAAGCCATGACTACTTTATGTAATGCTTAATGTTGAGGCTTCCTAGCAAACCATGGCCGTAGATGCAATTCTTACTGCCTAGCCCACTTAGCAAGCCATGAGTGCTATATGTAATGCCTACTGCTGGTGCATCCTAGCAACCAATGACTGGCATATGGAATGCTTACTGCATCGGCCTCTTAGCAAGCCACCATGCCTTCTATATGTAAATGCTTACTGCTGTAGCCTCCTACCAAGCCATGACTGCTAAATGTAATAGTTACTGCTGTGGCTCCTAGCAAGCCATGCCTGCTATAGTTCACGCTTACTGCCGTGGGCTCCGAGCTGTTATATGTAATGCTTACTGCCGTGACATTCTAGCAAGCCATTACTGCCACTTGCCTCGGCCACTAAGGACAATGGCTATTATATGCAATGCTTACTTTCTTGGCTTCTTAACAAGCCATGACTACTTTATGTAATGCTTAATGTTGAGGCTTCCTAGCAAACCATGGCCGTAGATGCAATGCTTACTGCCTAGTCCACTTAGCAAGCCATGACTACTTTATGTAATGCCTACTGCTGGTGCATCCTAGCAACCAATGACTGGCATATGGAATGCTTACTGCATCGGCCTCTTAGCAAGCCACCATGCCTTCTATATGTAAATGCTTACTGCTGTAGCCTCCTACCAAGCCATGACTGGTAAATGTAATAGTTACTGCTGTGGCTCCTAGCAAGCCATGCCTGCTATAGTTCACGCTTACTGCCCTGGCCTCCGAGCAGTTATATGTCATGCTTACTGCCGTGAAATTCTAGCAAGCCATGACTGCCAGTTGTCTCGGCCACTAAGCACAATGGCTGCTATATGTAATGCTAACTGCCGTGACATTCTAGCAAGCCATTACTGCCAGATGACACGGCCACTTAGCAAGCCATGACTGTATGTGCAATGCTTACTGCCGTGGTCCCCTAGCTGCTATAAGTAATGTTTTCAGCCGTGACATTCTAGCAAGTCATGACCACTAGATGTAATACTGACTGCCTCGGCCTTCAACCACTACGGTTAGGGTTAGTAAAAAGGATACACCCGAAAGTGAATGTGAATAAAAAGGAAAGGTTTACTGGCTCAAGATGGATTTCATTTCATATAACAGCACCAAATCCAGTATAACTGTGCCAAACTGGTGGCGCATTCCCAAAGGTGAAAGATCTTTTCGTTCTTCCTCTCCCCACAAAAGGAATATTAAATATTATTTTTATTTTTTTTTTATTTATTTATTTTTGTAATGCTATTATGACATAGATCCACCCAAAGAAACGTTTTTCAGATATATTCTGTACATCGCAGGTTCATTGCTCAAATCACTTTGTTCTACAATACTAAAAATTCATGACAGCTAACTCTTTACACTCAAGATAATCTTGGGAAAGAAAATTAGGAAGGTGGAAAGTGCCCAGGAAGTGAAAATGATAGTTCGTAAACCTAATATTTTGTTTTAACTAGTCTATTTATAGATTTATTTATATATTTATTATTTTTTTAAATTAAAATATATTAATATTTAAATCAATGACATATTTCTATGATAAATGTCTACTACAATTCCACAAAGACTCTAAAAACATCTGAAAACGAAACTTCTCCGAGCAACCTTTAAAACTTAGTCAGTCTTAGGAGAAAATTTGAAAATTCTACACAGTGAGCGTACTCGAGAACGGAAGTTAAATGCTGGTACCTGCAGAATGGGACACAAGTAGCTCTTACAACTCCTGTAGCCCAGACACTACAGGGCATGCTTTCAGTTCTATAGAAGCTCGTACTCTAGTGACGATTACCTGTATTGACTACAATTATAGTAATGTGTGGGAGCTCTTGTAAAAATAATAAATATGACCCAAATTCCAGTGATGTATGTGCCAACACAAGGAACAGTGTGATATAAATAACAACCTGAATGTGTTCAAAATGAGTGGATTCGCGAATGTAAATTATATCCAGCTCTTAATCATTATATATACGACTATTTCTTCAAAGTCTTCGCATTTTCAAATTCACGTGAAACTGCCAGTCAAGTTGTTAATTAGTCAAACGTTTTTTATTCAATAACCTATAAACAAAACCACAAGCAGTTTCTCCAAGATTTTGTAGCTGCTATTTCATTAGCTCAAGCGTATTTTCTTGTTACGATCCAGAGAGCTCTTTTTCGCAGCTGATGAATTGTAAGAGGCCTAAAGAATGCGGGTTACAGGAAAAGTCAAAAGAAGTTGGGACTTGTTTGTGAAGATCGGTACAGCACAAAGAGTGAAAAGAATGCTTAATTAGCAAGAAGGTAGGTCATTAAAGGCAAGGACCCTTGAATCCACAGTGAGCATTCCCCGTTACAAAGGTGCGCTTTATCGCATAGGATCAAAAAGGAACTGCGAAAAATGTATGATTTTTGATGAGCCTCGGATGTTCAGAAGAATTTGAATTACAGAGTGGTTCAAGGGAAAAGGGCGGTTTTAAAATGTTAATTACTCTGTTAGTTTTGAAGACAGACACATTTTATTTTCACAAAAATAAAGCTTAATTTATGCCATTTTTAAAAAAATACATTACTTTATTTTTTAAAATAACATCACTTTTTAAGTCAAACATTTTAAGTCTTTCTTGAAAATTTTCAGTTGCATAAGGTCTAGCAGAACGGCCGGGACTGCGCAGGCTCACTCCCTCTGTCCACGTTTTGTGGCGTGCGTGCCGACCGAGCAGGGCCAGGTGGCTTTGTTTTCATAACAGAACCCGTGGATCTAAATGAATTTACCCATCTTAGAATGGTATTCCTACTCGGTATTTCACCATGGCGTCCGATATGAAAATGACGCTTGAAACATCGTTGAGTTTCAACAACTGATTCACCACTTTTTATAAATGTGTCGTATGCAAACACGCGATGATCTTTCGTCCACAGCGGCACAATGGCGACTGAATGGCAGGCGGTGGGGAGTCGAGTGACCTTGACGGCGCGTTTCCCCCTCCACCAGCAGCCAAGTACTGCGCGATTCAAAACCGTCCGTTTCCCGTGGACCACCCTGTAGAACAGAAGAATTACGAGGGTTATAATATCCGTTTATTAAATACAGAAAGACGAACTCATTCCGTATGATTCGTGGCTGGCAACAATTACATCAACCATATTAAAATTCCACCACGCAAAGATTGAGTAAACTAAACACATTTCCCACGTGATAGTTTATCACACTTTTGACCTCATGACACCATACCCCCTATTTCTATGTAAAAACAAACGATTGGGGGGGGGAGGTTTCTGAAGGTGAAAACAAGGATGTACGAATAACGCAACAATTGTAGAGCATTCATAGATTAAGAAGATTAGTCCTATATCATTTTACGATCCGACTCATATTAAGGACAGTATTTTGAATCCCCCCCCTCCTAACCCTGAACATAAGTGATCACTATAATTGTTGAACATCGAGGATGGTATAGATCGTGTAAACATCTTCCAAACAAGAACGTAAACGCATGTATTTCACATAATGAGGTTCTCTTGAAAGCAATATTTGGTACTATAGCTTAAAATAAAGTGGTTCATGATATAACAGCTTATTGTTACTGCGACATGAGAAGGAGTGGGGGGTTTACTAAGGGCTGAAAACTAAAAAAAAATCAAATATCTCGGTTAATATCCATGATGGGGAAAATGCTTATATAACAACATATATTTTTGTAATAGCATTGGTTTCATACATGTTTTCCATGAGACATATACTAACGAATATATTTCGAATTTTCAAAATTCTTGTCTAAATTCCCTTCCCTCACCACAGTCCGCCGAACTAGATATTGCTTACATGAAAATAGCTTTAATAAAATATAACAATAATTGTAATAACACATAGCAATAGTCTAACACAATATAACAGCTGCAGTATAATTATTATAATATAGTTCAACAAACAAAAGACAAAATACTATAGATATACAAAACAAAAGGCTGTGACCCTGCTATGTGGAAACAGGTCAAGGTAGGTTATTGTAACCCTAGTCCTAATGCAATAGTTATGTGCAGTAGTTTTTAAGTATCTTTAGTCTTGGTAAGTAATAATAGCATAAACACCCCCTGTTACACTCTAGTTTAATAACAATGTGCAATATTATAAAGTAGTACCTGTAATTTTACAGCCCTGAAGAAGAGAAAATAAAGATTCTCGAAATATCGGCATAAACTAAGATTTTTTCACCAACATTGACCAAAACTCCAAAAAGAATAACAACACCATATATATATATATATATGTGTGTGTGTGTGTGTGTGTGTGTGTGTGTGTGTGTGTGTGTGTGTGTGTGTGTGTGTGTGTGTGTGTGTTAGAACGGACCACATTTTCGTCATCTCCTATATAGGATCGATGGACATTTGAGGATTTTTTTCAAAAATCGCGTCATGAGTACAACGTCAATGGCATCTTTCTATATTCAATTTCCATTTTAAATTAAATAGGCAGTTACTCCATACAGCTTAGATCTCTGAATGTTTCGAAGTTCAGTTGTGTCTCCTTTATTTATTAAGCGTACTTAAATCGCATTATATTGCCCACTTGAATTTGGTATAACCTCAATTATCTTGAAAACATTTTGAATTATTGAACACAAATGAACCTTTATTGGAAATGAAATAAAATAATTGGGAGAGAGTTCATCAGTAGTATAATATTAAAATGGAACGCTGATGTGCATTCAAAAAGGGTTGAATAAAACCACTTTAATAATTCAATAGGGTATTATTTTTAAATGAATGCAATAAAATCGAATTTATTTATTAAATTATATATTTTTCAATGTATAATTGAAAAGCGTAACACACAATAAAAATACAATACCATTGTCACATCAATTCTGCCATATAAACCTAATTTAAACAACAATATTAAATTTATAAAAATAAAACTTGTTACTTAAAACTTTTTAAAAGGCTAATAAAATATTTGTAAGTCTGAATGAAAAGTTGGCTGTTTTCCAAAATAGTGGTATTCCCCAAGGAACCGTTGCCTTAGTATACCCTATTATTCAGTGGTGATAAAGTTTATTCCTGATATACTTTAATGTAGTTTTATATATTGTAATATTTAGTGATAGTATAGTATAATAGAGATACAGGGAGGCTGCAAAAGATAGCAATAAAGTAATAATTAAAAATGCAATGTGGAACTTGATGTGGAAGGTTCAGTTCCTTCAGAGGCATTCGACATAAATAGGAAGTGTCAACCAGGATGCCAATAAGCCACTCAAATCTTATGGGCATACACTTATTAACTAAAGATCCGTAATAAAAATGCGAAATATGCCATGTTACTCCATCTAACAGAAGAATGTCACTCTGTACAAACAATTATCGAACGATAAGATATTCCTAGAAACATAAAATTGACTTTACAAGACACTACACAAGCTTTAGAGAGAATCATTTCTTTAGGAAATAAGGTATCTCTATTCAATAAAATTTAGGTATTGTATAACAGGATATAAGAATATTTATTTCTTAAAAAAAAATTGTTTGTATGTGAACATAGGTGAGCGAGTGAAAAGATAGATAAAATAACCACATATTTCACAGTGTTGTATATGTGTGTGAGTATTAGCAGATTTTCATTAAGGGAAATCAACTATTGAGGGATTTTCAAAATTTTTCTTCAAATGGCCATCGATCCTACCTAGTAGATGACAAAAATGAGGGCCTTTCGAAATTGTGTGTGTGTATATATATATATATATATATATATATATATATATATATATATATATATATATATCTGTTGTATATTTGTCTATTGCCGCTCTAGCGGTGGCAATTTTATTTGTATCGTTACCAAACTTCGTTTTATAGAATAAGAAAGATCAAGTTCGTTAACGTCTGAAATCGGACAAGGAGGGGAGGTTTAAAGGGGGAGATTTCGAAAATTCTTAATATCTCTGTTATTATGCGTCGGATCGAAAAATTGTATAGAACCAGTCTTATTGCAAATATAAATGCTTTATAAATGTTGTTATGTACATTTTTTTGATTAACTTGATTCTTAACCGAGATATTTGCATTTTTTAGTTTTTGGTCATTAGTAAACCGCCACTCCTACTCATCTCATATTAACAATATGATATTATGATATGAAGCAACTTTATTTGAAGCTTAAATACCAAATATAGTTCTCATTGGACTTTTACGTATTGAGATAAATGAAAATATGTAACGCACTTGTAAATCTGCTTAATTAACGCAGCCCCTGCGTGGCGGATTTTATAAAAACGTTCAGAAGTATAACTGGAATAAATAATGACCTATTCTATATTTTGAAGAAGACTCTTAAAATTTATTTGTACTAAATTAAAATATACGAACATTTTTTTTTTTTCTCAGGAGGTAATTTTCCAATTAGGAACCCTTCAATAAGCTTTGCATGTTGGAGTTACAGCTGTAAGGCTAATGTTTTCCAGGACTCCAAATATTTATAAACATGAAACTTATAGAATATAAGATAATAATTCATTTTTGAGGTGCTGGATGGTGAAGAAATTAATATCTCAGGTAAGAAAAAATACGCCTTGTTCCTTCACTGTTGTTATTCGTTGCGACAGAACGCTTTCAGAGCATACGCTCCATCATCAGTGCCCTGCTCTTCACAATGATGTGACAGGAACCAAGGATTCCTTGTGACCCCGCCCCCCTGTGTGTGGGTCACAGGGAATCCTTGGTTCCTGTCACATCATTGTGAAGAGCAGGGCACTGATGATGGAGCGTATGCTCTGAAAGCGCTCTGTCACAACGAATAAAGAATAGAGAAGGAACGAGGCGTTTTTCTTACCTGAGAAGATAATAATTATTTATCTGTATCTAATTAGGTTTTTCAACATGTAAGGTGTATTATACTTTACTCTATGTATGTATATGTATAAGTACTAGGCATTCGGCGTTAACGGCAACAATAAGTTTTACACTTCCTATCACTCTACAAATGCAATATATCCTATAATTAACTTTTAAAGTATATCAATTATGAAGTCGTAGATCAGCTGACTATACGCCATTTTGATTCCTGATATTATAATAGTGAGTACTCCAGGACATCTAACCTATGAAATTTCAATTTGTTGACACATATGTAAAGAAGTAATAAACTCATGGGAGGAAAAGTGTTTTATTCATTGACATTCTGCATATTAGGTGGAATAAAGATAGAAGTGTTAGTCATTATCAAGAAAAACATTACGAGTATTACGAATAATAAACATTTGTACACGAATTATTGAGTTAACAGCAAGTATAATTGGCCCCGGAAAGAAATATTAGCCAGCAGGTGACTATGAGACGTACAGTAATCATTTTCATCCAAGTGTAAAACCCGCTAATAAATATATCACAACTCTATTGATCACCTAAGATATTAGAAAATCAATAGAGGTGAATTTTTATCTCCTTTTTCAGAATTTTTTTTCTCGGATTGTTGAGAGACTCTAATCCTGAAAGCGGTTGGAGGGGGAGGTGGGAGGGTCAGGGGGGGGGGGTGTTTGGAATGAATATTTTTTCCCATTGCAGGATGTCGGTCGGTGGTTTTATCCGATGAAAAACAATGGATAACCAAACGGGGCGGAAAGGAAAATATCAGTAACCCCTCAGAACAACCTCGATCCAACAGATAAAATTTCACCTACATTTGTATATTATACATATGTGTGTGTGTTTATATATGTATGTATATATAAAAGGAGATAAATAGTATATAAACAGAGAGATAGATCTTAATTATGTCGTCAATATAAATGTTATCTTTATCACGAAAGTTTGAATTTGAGTCTTTCAACATCCTTAATTTAAGTCAAAATTCTCATGATGCTCTTATTATTTTAACGAAGATAAGAGAAGGAAAGTTGGACATAAGCATTCGAAGGATTTGTGAGCTACTGTGGATTAATGCTGAATATAAGTCATAAGTGTAAACGTAATCGCCTAATTCGATTAAAATCATTAAAAGCTCAATATGTAAATCAAATGTAATCTGGTGATACACAATGCGATTAACGAGCAACTTAAGGATAGAAATATTTAGCTAACGATATATCCTAAGATCTTAGGAAATTGTTGGTATCTTTGCACACGTTTCTAAAATATTTTTTTTAAATCACAAGTAAATTCGGTCACGTAATTCCACTCTTACTTCCGGGCATGGTTTTATGAGTCTGAACGACCTGAAAGGACACACTCCAGATTCCAGGTTGATCACTAAAATTTTAATTTAACATAAACTATACAATGATGATGTTTCTTCTTTGTGTTTATCTGTCACAGGGCAGATGAAAATTAATTACAAAATTTCACCAGAGTTTCGCTTTTACAACATCTCCCAAGGTTCATAAATTAAACCAAAACAATGGCAAAGCAGTTTATTTGATTCTCTTGCTACCGACGAACATAAAAAACAATACAGAAAAAAAACCTAGAAACTCATTACCTCATTCAGAACCGGGAAATCGCTTAAATTCCCTATTTTAATTCATTTCGTTCAGTAAAATAATCGTTAACTGAAATGTGGCAAACCATAATTTCGGATTTGGTCATTTAGACGTTTCTGAGAAGAAACCAAAGTCTGGTAAGAGGGAACGTCTGTAAACTATGTACAACTTAAACTGGTGCTGTGTTTTAGTGTTATATTGACTTAGGAAAATAATAATAATATTCTGGTAAATATTCTTAGTTTCTAGGAGAATTGTAGATGGCTTAATATACGAGAGACAATCATTACTAACATAAACTTACCCTGTATGTTTTTTTAGCATTGTAAATGCCCTGAATGGAGAAATGTCCTTCAAGCAGGGGCTGCGGTAACTAAGCAAATTTCCCAAGTGTGCTACGTATTTGCATTTATCTCAAAATCTAAAAGTTCAATGAGAACAATATTTACTATTTGGACTTTGAATAAAGTGCTTCATAATTTAACAGCTTATTGCTAAAACGACATGAGTGAGAGCGGGGGTTTACTAAAGGCCGAAAACTAAAAAAACAAAACAAATATCTCCCTTAATAATCAAGATAATGCAAAAAACCAACATAACAACATTTATAGAACATTACATTTGAAATAAGATTGTTTCTATAGAATTGTTTGATCCGAGCATAATAACGGAGCTATTAGGAATTTGCGAAATTCCTGCCTTCTAAACCCCAACATCCACTATACGGATTTCAGCCATTAACGAACTTGATCTTTCTTTCTACATGAAAGAATTAAATATCGAGTTTGGTAACAATCAAACAAAAATTGCGACCACTAGAGCGATAACAGACAAATATTTATCGTAACAAACAAATATATCTATACAGTTGTGAACGGACCTCATTTTCGTCATCTGCTTAGTCGATGGATTTTTTTTCAAAAATCGACTCATGAATATTACTTTAACCAATAGCTGATTCCCCTTAAGAGAAATATGCTAATAATGAAGAGGGTTTAGTGAGACCTCAAGATCTTTTTCTGACTTAAATATTCGTTAACATATAAATTTCCTTATTCGACAGGTTTATTGTTACATTAAAACGAAAATTCTTAAGTTCTAGTTTGAAACAATTTGCGACAAGAAGCCCTTGATGAAGTGCTACAAAGTTATAGACGAAGACGGAAGGAGAACTAGGTGACAGAGTGAGGTTGTAGGCGGCCATTCTGGAGTTGACAGCTCGTCAACCAAGATGTCTGGCAAGAATCAAGACTGTAGCAGCTCAAGCAAGGCTCTATTGATGACACCGCTATAACGGCTCAACAATACTCATTTGCCGATGAGAGTTTCGAAGAAACAATAAATTGGATATTTTGAAGGCTGTCTTCAGGCCAAGCTATTAGCTGATTTCCCTTAAAGGAAATCACCTATTAAGGTTGTACTCGGCGAGAAGATGCGATTTTTGAAAAATACCTCAAATGTACAATGATCGAGATGACCAAAATGAGTTGAAAGTATTTACTATATCTAGTACTGTAATTTATAATGAATCAGAATAATATGTATCTCAATCAATCAAATTTAAATAGTCCCAAGATCTTAAGACAGGGAGGGGGTCCCTGGAACATATTTCATATAATAAAGGTATCTTGAAAACAATATTTGGTATTCAAGCTTCGAATAATGTGGTCTATTATATGAACACAGAGTATTGTTGATGTGACAAGAGGAGATGGGCTTTGCTCAAGGATGAAAACTACAAAAATGCAAATATCTCGGTTAATATAAGAGATAGAGAGTAAATGTATATAACAATATCTATAGTAAATTTAATTTGAAATAAGATTGGTTCCATACAGGTTTTTGATCCGACATATAGTAACGGAGATATCGAGAATTTTCAAAAATCCTCCCCTATAAACCCCCCTCCCACTGGTCCAATTTCAGCCATTAACAAACTTGATCTCTCTTTTTATATAATATGATTAAATTTCGAGTTTGGGATTATATATATATATATATATATATATATATATGTGTGTGTGTGTGTGTGTGTGTGTGTGTGTGTGTGTGTGTGTCTGTTACCGCTCTAGCGGTCGTAATTATTGTTTAATCGTTACCAAATTTGATATTTAGTCGTTTTATGTAAAAAGAAGATCAAGTTCGTTAACGACTGAAATCGGACACGAGGAGGGGAGGGAGGGGGGGTGGATTCAAGGGGAGGAATATTGAAAATTCGGAATATCACTGTTACTAAACGTCGGATCGAAAAATTGTATAGAAACAATCTTATTGCATATTAAATTTACTATAAATATATATTCTATACATATTTTTCGTATAATGAGTATTAACCGAGATATTTGGGTTTTATAGTTTTACGCTTTCAGTAAACCCCCACTCCTACTAGTGTCGTATTAATAATAATAATAATAATTAATAAGCTGTTATACCCTGAACCGCTTCATTACAAGGTTAAATACCAAATATTGTTTTCAACGAAGCCTTATTGTACGAGAAACAAAAAAATACGTTCTGTTGCCCCCACCCCTTTTTTTGTTCTTGTATTATTAAAATCTGAGTGATTCAGAAATTATTCTGACGGGATTGTTCCAAATTAATCCACTAGCAATCGTAAATAGTTTTCAATAAAATTAATATGTTAATTTTAGACATATTTCAATAATTGTTCACCTTTCCGGTCTAGAATAATTCTATCTGTTCAGCGGTGCGAGGTTTTCTGCCCTGTTTGTTTAATTCAGACGATTTCCGTTGTAGATATTATTAGCTTGTAATTTGACTGACAGATTTCTTATGACTGATTGCATTTATTCCCTTAACAATCACTGTGGTGTTACCAGTATGTAGATTTATCTGTTGTAAACCTTCCCGTGGGAAATCTGCTTACGTAGCCCCTGCGTGACGGACCTTTTAATTCAGAAGACTTAAAGATCTAGGCTTAAGAGTTGATTACAATCTTGTAAATACCATTAGAAAACAGGAACATTTTTCGAAATCTTAAAAAATCTGAGTTAAATTAATTCTCTTTGTGAGCAATCCTTTATGAGAGCAGTGTATACAGTTGACTGCTAAAATAGTGGAGGGTGTGTAACAATAAAAAAAAAATATATTGGGATTGTTTGGTGGAGTGTTGTCTATTTAGAAAGGGTAATAGAGTTGGAGGGATGTTAGGTACGGCCCCTTGTTTACAATGCAGATGTTTCCAACCCTGTCGGGAAAGCTCCTTAGGGTACAGTACAGGACCTCACAACTCTAGGGAATTAGCAAGCAAACTCTTTTATTCTTTCTCTTTGGTAATTCTTAATTTGTTTAACACAATTTGCATTTGATTCCGAATAATAACGATATAACTATTACGGATACCTCCTGTAATTCATGTAACAAGATATCTATCAGTGATTCTCGGCAAATAAATAAAAAAAAAATGAGAAATTAGCAATTTAAATTTAAAGTTTTCGTCCGTTAAAGGTCCGTAAACAACTTTATATTGTTACGTTTATTACAAAATCAGTAATAAAAGTTGTTTATTAGAGATCTTTTGGATTTCAAAATAAAACAAGCGCAAGCTTCAGAGTTTTTATAACTGTACAATTTATTTATCAATGCACTACACACTTGGTTAATTATTCTCAACTGCTACTCACAGTATGCACTTATAGCTTCACTGTTCTACAGATTACACAGACCAATAACTCACGATCACTGAAGTTTACAAAAACACGCATTGCACTGATATTCACGAAGCTAACGGCACTGCACTGCCCTTAAACACGGCACTTCACTGTTCTTTACAGAGTCACGGCACAACACTGTTCTTCACATAAAATACATTACCGCACTGCAACTAAATCGCACT